>CM051370.1:24365579-24490579 GCA_028015245.1 Cardamine occulta | reverse complement strand
TGATGATTTTTTGAATTTATGATTTGCGTAGGGATTCTTTGACCGGATAATGCCATATGGATATTATCATTCTTGGCAAAGTTTGGACTTCATTGGTACAATATTGACAAAGTTAACTTAGATTCTGCCATTACTCATATGTGGTTTTGAGTTTGATCTTCCTTTTACAATTAAAGATTGTAAAGAAAACAATGTCAATTACTATAACTTAAGCCAATACTCTAAATTGTGTTGCTTTCTTAATTTAAAATTGATTAGTTAGTTGTTTCAGTTGGTGGTCTTGGTTATGTTAATTATGTAATCACTTTGTAATGTTCTAGGAACTGGATACAAACTACAAAGGTTCCGGATGGGACGCAGATGCTGTAGATGACTACTACAAAGGTGATTTGCCTTGTGTAATCACAACAACCTGGCATTGATTGTAGTTACAACTTAAACCAAGTTTCTACAAGGAACCCTTTACTGATTTTGGGGGTCGAAAAAAAGAGTTGGGGTCTATTTATCATAGAACTAAAGCAAAGGGTTGATCAGAAAACCCAGGAAAAACTCCGTCGTCGAACAAAATATCTGAATTGGTTCCGATCGGAAAAGAGAAAGATGTACGATGTAATGGTGGAAGAAGCCAATTTGTGGTTCGACGAAACTTCGCAGCGTCAGCGGAAGCTCGTAGATAATTCTCCACCTTCACCTGCGCTAGTATACGAAGATTCCGACGACGATGAGGTGGATCCGGTGGCAGAAGAGAAGTATCGTCGACAAGTCATGGAGTCCGGTGTAATTAATTATCCTAAACACTCTTTCAATTCTATATTACGTTGGAGGCTATGGATCCGGTCAACAATTCGCTTGTTACATTTCAGACCTGTGTCACGCATGCTGTGAGTCATAGTGAAGCAAGTTTGAGAATTTTCACCAAGGCTTGCAGAATTAAGCCTCTAGTACCAGGTTTATATATATTAAATTGTTCATTTTGTAACTTGCTTAGCTTGGATTAGTTGTTTCAGTAGGTGGTCTTGGTTTCTCTAATCACTTTGAAATGTTCTAGGAACTGGAAACCAAGTTTCCCGATGGGACCCTGATGCTGTAGATGAATACTACAAAGGTGATTTGCCTAATTGGTTAGAGGATGATGATGCACTTACTGCAGCTGATAAGCTACACTTGTATGAGGTGAGATGTTATTTATTTTACTGCTTAGAAGGGCATTACAATAGTTTCGACGGTGATAAATTTACTTGTGTAAAGTGCAGGTCAAGGAATGGGAGTTGCTAGACAACAAATGGCTTTATCTACATGCTGAATTTGCATTGTTCTCAGTGTGGTCCTCTGACCTGGTGAGGATAAAAAGCATAGAGATGTGAGAATAGGAGACTCATGCGCTCTTGTCTTATTAATTAGGTTTTGCTTAATTGTGTTTTGCAGAGTGATTACTTGCCATTTGAGATGAAGAAAGTTGTGGTGCGAACCAAGGAAGGTGTAGCTTCAAGTGAGAAGCTCAAGGCTAGCAATGCAATCTTCTACATGAGTTTCAAGCCACATGGTGGTCCCGAGTGCAGAGGCATAATCAGGCAAACCAGGGATGGAAGAGCAGAACACATGTGCCTTGAAGCTAGGTGTTGGATTGACAAGTAGAAAACCAATGGTGACCATTGGCCAACAGGGATGTTAATGTCTACGGATGATTTTAATACTCCTTGTTTTTAATGTTTAAGGTCGCTTTTGTTTGATGTGCAAGTACTATGTGATTAGATAAATGAAAGTTCGGGTACGTTAACATATTTAAGCGAACCAGAATCCTAAAAAAGAAAACATTGGAACATAACAAGAAACCTGACAACAAAAATCCTAAGATCACTGAAACCAACATTGGAACATAACAAGAGTTATAAACCTGTAAAAAGCAGTTGAGTTGTGTCATATGATATTGAAAACTTAACTTATATCGACAAGGTTTAAACTTAGATTCTGCCATTGCTACAATATTGTCTTTCTTAACTCATATGTGGTTTGAGTCATGAGTTTGATCTACATGTTTGGTATCTTCATTTTTCCAGGGGAGAAACTTATGATTCAATATTTTAAAGAAAGACAATGTCAACAATTTACTAAATAACTTTAGAGGCGACTGATCCGGTCAACAATTTACTTGTTACTTTACAAGCCTGTGTTTGGTATGCTTTAAGCCCCTAGTACCAGGTATATATACCAAGTTTTTATTAACTGTTGATTTTATAATTTGCTTAGCTTAGACTAGTTTCTTTTGCTTTAAAATAGACTGATGCTGTATGAGTGGAGGGATGAGCTCTATTGGCTTTAATTAATCACTCTGAAAATGTTCTTGGAACTGGAAACGAAGGTTCCCTGATGCTGTAGATGACTACTACAAAGATGACTTGCCTAATTGGCTAGAGGATGATAATGCATTTACTGCAGGTGATGAGCTACACTTGTATGAGGTGAGATGTTATATTTTACTGATTTCAGCATGTCAACTGCTTGGAATAGTATTTTGTTTTGTATGAATGTAAAATTATATTCACCAAAAACCTGAGTTACATAAGATGCATCCTTGGTTCTAAAGTTGCTGAAAGAAAAAATTTAACAAAACATTTGCAAAAGTGCAGGTCAAGGAAAGGGAGTTGCAAGACAACACATGGCTTTATCTATATGCTGAATTTGCTTTGTTCTCGGCGTGGTCCTCTGACCTGGTGAGGATAAAAAGCACAGAGATATCTCATCAAAGTTTTTGTATAATGGTGTTTTGCAGAGCGCTTACTTGCCCTTTGAGATGAAGGAAGTTGTGGTGCGGACAAAGAAAGGTGTAGAGTAAAGTAAGAAGCTCAAGGCGAGCAATGCAATGCAATTTTCTACATGAGTTTCAAGACACGTGGTGGTGGTCCCGAGTGCAGAGGTATAATCAGGCAAACTAGGGATGGAAAAGCAGAACACATGTGCCTTGAAGCTATCGACAAGTTGGTGATCATTGACCAACATTGATCTGTGGTTTTTGTATCTATCTACTTATGTTAATATTTATGGCTGATTTCACTACTCACTCTCCTGGTTTTTAATGTTTAAGGTCGCTTTTGTTTCATGTGCAAATACTATGTGATGAGATGAATGAAAATTGGGATACGTTAACATAATCAGGTGAACCAGAATCCTAAAAAAACACTGTAACATAACAAGAGTTATAACCTCACTCACTTAACAAAACCCCGAATCATAAAAACACAACCATAATCCTAAAATCACTGAAACCAACATTGGAACATAACAAGAGTTATAACACTCACTGTGACAGAACCAAAAACCTAAAATCACTGAAACCGAATCCTGAAATTTCTCCTTACTTGATGACTTCAAATCTTCCATCAATTGTTCCTCAAAGCTTCATTCTGTTTCGATTTACCATAAGTTAGATTTGAGTTGTCATATGATATTGAAAACTTTAGATTCTGGATAACTTACTTCTTCTTCTGTCAATAACCGTGGATAGGAAAACCTCCTGAGAAGGAAATTTGGTTTGCCAAAGTATTTCTGAATGATGGAGTTGATTCCTTCACCAGGACTGGGTATGTAAGCAAGCATCACTTCCAATGAGATCTTTATGCATCCATCATCTCCAAACTTCTTCCCATGACTTGTTCTTGCACGAACATATCTTTGCCCGTTTTCTTCACCCACATCCACTAAGGAAACCGCGTGCATACCACATAATTGAGAATTGTGGTAAACAGGCCCGCGGTATATCTATTTTCAAATAAAACCAAACTAATGATCAGCTAAGTATAATCAAATAAATTTAGATGATGAATAAAGCAATGAAGATGACTTACCTTTTTTCCAATGGTAGTGTACTCAGGGTGGAACATTGCTAAAGCTGCTCCAATTGGTCGGTGTTGAAGATGGACAAGGGCCTCCTCGATGGTATTCAACTTCACGAAATCTTTGATGAATCCAAAGTTGGATGGGACACGGTCAGGAATGTTTTCAGAACATCCAACGAACGGTCTATCTTCTTCCCTCTGAATTCCATGCTCCATGACGTATTGGAACCCTTTGTTGATACTCCACGTGTAACAATAATGACCTTTCTTCGTTCCTCTGGATTTCCAAAATCAATGAGGTCCTGAGGCGAGTATCTTATGGTAGAGTCCGTCTCACGCCTTTCAATCAGCCTCACCGCCGGTATTAACTCGCTCACGACGATAGCCCAACAAACATCTAAACACATACGAAAACAAAGTAAACATGTAGATTATTCTCACAAACAGAACAATATTTGTCAAAAGGAAAATATTAACTCTTATACCGTGGTCCTCTTGATCTCTCAAATCTCCCGTAATATCTTGCCATTTCACATTTTTCAGACACTCTGGTGTAGGCTGCAATTCAAAACAAAACAAGTAACGTCTCTATAAACAGAAAATCACCTAAAGATTATTAATAACGAAACTAGTAGGATAAACTTTACCCAATACTTGCTCAAAGACGCATATCGCACATGTTTAATCTCTCCATTCGTATCATTGACACACTCAATGAATGATTCTGGTTTTAGAGTCAGGGCTTGAGTCTATTATGGATAGTAATATATCTTTAGGCACTACAAGGAGAACATCAACAACTAAGGATTGGTATTCCGGGTTAATCAACTTGATAATCTCATTGAGCCTGGGTAGATATTCATTGGGTATATCAACGAGTACCTGAAGAAAACAACCATTTAGACGATATCTACTTAGAACCAACCAAATCACTTGTCAACAAGCAAATCTAAATTCCCACAAGACAATCAATAAAACACAACTCGAACCATTTTTAATTGCATATACTTACTTGAGCAGGTTCGAGCTCCGAACTTGCTCCAGCTTTTAACATAGCGTCCTCTTCTTGGAAATGCACAAAAGGTTCTATTGATCTGGTCAAGAAAGAAACTGTCTTTAGATCCAAGTTGAAATCAAGAATTTAACGCACTAGAAACCAAGTTCAGAACTCAAAGATATCATATAAGTTGTACTACAAACAAAAAAGAGAGACTTTTTGGATTAAATATGAGAAGAAGATAGAGATAGATGATGTAACTGACACCAAACAAATTCACCATCATAGTAGTTTGATTAAATCTTAATTACTCATATACTTAACAAAAGAAACTGGCAAGAGCAGCAGCGCAACATATATGCTTCAAACATTCTTGGTTCGTTTCCAAAATTGGTTCAAGTACAGGGTTCGACTCCAATTGAACACGAAAAGAACCAAAGTTTGTGTTCGTTTCAATTTCTCCAGCACCATTTACTTGATACGTGGAGATAACGAAAGCAAGCATGCCCAAAAACAATAATGGGGTTTTACCACATTTCTCATTGCAAATCTACCTTCAGACTTTAAAACGTACAACCATATTTCGACTCTGTTCCAGCTAGTGATTAGATTTCTTGAATCTTAAAAAGTTAGGTTTTTTTTTGTTCATTTCTCTTCTTGAGAAAAGAAACTCCAAAAAACTTGCTAGGGGACAAAAATCTTCATAAAATTGAAACTTTTTTCCTTTAAAACATTGGACATGAAACAGAGTTTTCCAAAGATGCATCCTTCTTAAAAAAAATCCCATAAAGTTAGGTTTTTTTTGCTTTTCAACACTAAAAAGCAAAAATCTTCATTAAAATTGAAACTTTTTTTCAGTTTGAACATGAAACAGAGTTTTCCAAAGATATATCCTTCTCCAAAGAATCCAAAAACCTCACAATGGAGGGGACAAAATAACAAAAGAAAAGACTGTGAGCAAAGATTAAAAACTTACAAAGATGAAAGATTTTTGAGCGAGAGAATTTTAAAGAGATTATCTTGTGACAATGGAGATAAAATCCATCGTACAAGTCACTCCTCATACTCGAGCAAAAAGAACACTGAGAAATGAACCAACAAGAAGTAGAAGAAAATGACAAAAATGTTGTTTAAGAATTACTTTTTCGAAAATAATACGAGAAATTATAAAAAAACATCAATTTGTCATAGTTATTTGGGTAAAGAAATTCTTCCATTTTTTTTTAAATCATTCTTCCATTTTATAAAACTAAATGGACCGCTTTTTGAAAAACTGAACCGGTATAGACTCTAAAATTCAGTTAGACCTCATTGAAATGAAATTTTGATTTTATTTGAAACAAAAATAGTTTTTTTAAATAACTATCGATATTGGTTGGAAAAAATAATATGAATCAGTAAAGTTTAGATTTACCATTTCCATAATAAGTTAATATTGCAAGTCATACAAAACCAATGACTAACTAACTGATGAAAAGAGCATCATGAGTAAAAAAATCATAAATATTGAATAGTTTCATGTATATATCTAAATATGGAAACATTAGTATGTTCTGAAAGACATTAATCACTTATGCAGAATACTTTTCTTTTATTCATTAATGAAATAAATCAAGCGAGATTGTAACACATTCATAATTTAGATCAGACCTTGAGTTTTATGGTAAAGAATAAAACTTTAAAATTCATATCAACTCTAAATTTATAATGCACGTTGCCGTAGTATTGTAGTAAATCGTTGATCCATTATCTAATTAAGAACAATGCGGTTCACGTTCATGAGTTATATTTTCTACTCGATCGTTTGCCCTTTCTAGTCTCTTACCGTAAGAGCTTCTTACTTATGGAAATAAGAAGAAAAACAAAATCGATGATTCTGCATAATAAGCAAATGTGAAAAATATAGCAGAATTATTATTTCAAAGGTTAAGCATGAATAGAAATGCTATTGAGACAAACATATAACAAACAAACAAAAAGAAAAGAAAAAAAATGACACTTATGAGCATCACGGTCCTATCACACCTTGCATTCTATGACCTTTCTCTAACGCAGGATATAGCTTCTGCTTTTTGGCACATTATTCCAACAATTTCTTTCTTGGGTGGTTTACTCAAATGATATGGAATTTGAAAAAATGACTACACTAATGCAAATTTTTTTTTATTACTGTAATGTTTTCCGTATTCAAAATACTCTTCAAACTATGTTATAACAAAAACGTAATTACAAGAATGCCATTAATTTTATTTTCCACATCAGCGAAAAATTTGGTGCCATCCGACGTGGCACAGAAATTGGTGACGTGTATAAGTTAAGTCTGCCGCGAAAATTTCTCGCTTACGTTACGGCTGACTATCAAGAAATGTTGCTGACTTATGTAAACGGCAGACTTATCATTTTTTAGGCTGACTTATTACCTAAAAGTTATGGTCGATTTACTGAACATCGGTCGACTAACAAGTATAAGTGATGGCTGACTTATAAAACTATGCGATTTAAGAGAATTTTGGCTGACTTATTCCTATGATATGGCTGACTTATAAAGTTTCGCTGACTTAAGGAGCTGATTTATTATTTTTTGCTCGATTTCAAATGAACTTTAGTGGTCGACCTATGTTAAGTCGGCCGTCACGCTGATTTTGATTAGCTATGGCTGATTAAACAATTAATCAGTAATTACTATAATAGTATGCGTTTACTCAACGTATCGGCTGACTTTTTTTTTCCACCTGATTTAAGTCTTATCATGGCTGATTTCATAATCTTCTATAATTACTCAAATAGTATATTTAGTTATGACTGACTTATTACATCGTTTTATGGCTGATTTAGGAATGACTGACTTACGAATTCATTTAGTGGCTGGTTTCCATGTAAGCAAGAAAATAATTACGTCAGATTTTATGAAATAACACGTCGGATTTAAGGGTTCATGTTTATCGATTTAGGGTTCATCTTCATTGCGCCGTTCTTCGTCAATACTTCTTTTCTTCTTCATGTTTTTCTTCTTCATCTTTTTCTTCTTCATCTTCGATGGATCCTATTATTATTGTGTCCGGCAAATGGATTCAAAAAATTCGGTACACATTCAATCCCGACCAGAGAGGATGCAGAGTTATAAATGCAAACGAAGAAACAAGTTTCAGCTGTTTAGTGGATATGATATTGGAGGACTACGGATTGGATTCGCGAAGGTGTAAGATTCAGCTGAGCTACATGTTTGGAAACAAGACTATGAAAAAGTTATCGCAAGATACTCCTCCAGTTTATGTCTGTAATACTCGGCAACTCCAAAGCTTTTTGACCCTGAATAAAACCGATAAACTACGTCTATGTGTAGAATTTATCGAGATCGATGTTAGCAAAGTTATTCAGCAGGAGAATGAGAAGCTGAAACGTCCGCCTAGTGATTATGATGATTTAGAAGCCGAATTTGGGGTGATACAGGAAGAAAAAGATATGGGGAGCTTCACGGACGAAGAAGAGGAAGATGGAGATGAAGAAGATGACGAGTTCGACACCAGATTTGACATTTTTGACGATCCTGATGGTGCGTCATCTGATGATGATAACTTTAGTTTATTAGGAAAGCTTGATGCAGACAAAGATTCGCCGAGTTTGCCTCCGAAAAAGAGATCTCAAAACGTTGTTATACAAGAATTAAACACCTCTAATGTTGTCCGAGATTTTGAGATGTCATCGTTAAATCTCGCCGTCGGAACACGCTACGATAGGAAAAAAGATTTGGAGACTCGACTGAAACTTCTTTCGGTGAGGGATCGATTCGATTTCGATGTCTCAATATCAACTCCGGAATTGTTCATTGTTAGATGTTGGGTAGATGGATGTAGATGGAGAGTTCGTGCATCTACATATGGAGATTCTCCAGAGTTTTATGTTCGTAAATTTGATTCAGAACACATATGTTCTATTACTGAGCGTTCTGCACGATCTCGATAGGCAACACCAGCTGTTTTAGGAGTCTTATACAGAGATTTCATTGGCGACATTAATCCAACGGTCCTTCCTAGGCATGTCGGGGTAGCTATCAACAAGCAATTTGGTATCAATGTAATGCAAGACATTATGTTATCGACTGACTTATCTTTCCATGTGGCTGACTTATTTTTTCATGTGGCTGACTTATCGTTTTATATGGCTGATTTATCTTTCTGTATAGATGGATTATTGGAAGTCTCATAGGACGTTACAAATTACGAGGCAGCTTGGTACGACCAGTCTTCATAAGTGGTTTGAAGACTTGCCTTCTTTCTTGTATATGTTACGAAGGGCAAACCCGGGTACAGTTATGCGCCTTCAACTTGATGTAGAATCGAGATTCAAGTATCTCTATCTTGCTTTTGGAGCGAGCGTGAGTGGATTACCATACATGCGTAAAGTAGTCGTTGTCGATGGGACATTTCGACATGGAAAATACAAAGGGACGCTCCTCACTGCATTAGCTCAAGATGGTAACTTTCAAATTTTTCCTATAGCCTTTGGTGTGGTTGACACTGAAAATGATGAATCTTGGCAATATTTTTTTTCCCAACTAAAGATTATTATTCCCGACGATAAGGATCTTGCAATCATATCAGATAGGCATAAATCGACAGGGAAAGCAATTGGAATGTTGTATCCGCTCGCGGCTCGTGGAATTTGTACATATCATTTGTATAAGAACATCTTGGTACGGTACAAAAGTAGAAGCCATTTTTGCCTTGTGAAGAAAGCTGCGAATTGTTATAGAATGGATGATTTTCAGGCTGCATTCGATGAGATTGCAACCCTTAATCCTGACCTTCATGGCTACCTTCAGAGAGCCGATGTACGGATGTGGGCACGGGTTCATTTTCTAGGCAATAGATATAACTTGACGACCACAAATATTGCGGAATCGATGAACAAGGTACTTTCAAAAACTAGGGATTACCCTATTATTCGACTATTGCAATCGATTAGGTCAATGATGACGAGGTGGTTTGCTGAGCGACGCCAGGATGCGAGGTTGAGGACCATGCTCACATGTGCTGTTGAGAAATTGCTAGAGGTCAACCATGTCTTTTTTTGATAAGTCAGCCATCTTTTTTTTGTTACGTCAGCCGTCCTTTTTTTGTTAAGTCAGCCTGTCTTTTTTTTGATAAGTCAGCCGTTATTTTTTTATAAGTCAGCCGTGTCTTTTTTTGATTAGTCAAAACATTCTTTTTTTATAAGTCAGCTGTGTCTTTTTTTTATGTCTTTTTTTTATAAGTCAGCCATGTCTTTTTTTTATAAGTCAGCCATGTCTTTTTTTGATAAGTCAGCCGTTTTTTTTTTAATAAGTCAGCCAGCCGTGTCTTTTTTGATAAGTCAGCCTTCCTTTTTCTATAAGTCAGCCGTTTATTTTTTTTTACTTGCAGGGCCGAGTCAGTGGGGCAAGACTTGCGAACGTATAGGAGATTGATTCTATTCATATAGAAGTTGTATGCGGTTCCTCGTTACATATTGTAAACTTGGCCGAGAAAAAATGCACTACCCGTCGTTTTGACATGGAGAAAATACCGTGTGAACATGCAATCACTGCTGCGGAGTATATGAACGTATCTCGTATCCGACTATGTGACCCATGTTATACGACAGATTATATGGCGAACGCTTATGCTGGCATAGTCATGCCTGTAGATACGGCGTTCCCTGTACCGGATCGTATAGGTAACTTAGTTTGCACACCCCCAGTTCCTCGTCAACAGCCAGGAAAAAACCCAAGAGATCTCGTATGAAATCTTGTTTAGAAATAGCGCAGGAGAAGAAACGTCCTAGGTAGCAACACACTTGTTCTCTTTGTGCTCAGGTTGGACATAATGCCAAAACTTGTAACGTGTAACTACTTATAGATTCATGAGCTGCTTATTCACTTTGAACATATTTTTATTATATGTATCCCCTCTAATCTGTTACGTTTGGTCGCATAAAAGGGTATTTGGTAATAATTTTACCATATTATCGGTTAAAATAGGATTCGATTCGAAGAATATTAACTTGATCATGTCTCATTAGGCGGGAATTATAAATTTTGAACTTCGATTTAGGCGGCAATTTTGATAAGTCAGCCGTTATTAAAATCATAAGTCAGCCGTGGTTAAAATCCTAAGTCAGCCGTGATTATTATATAAAATTACATATGAAGATTATTTCCATATTTTATTAACTCCGTTACTTATGGTTTCTTTCATATTTATGATGATAGCACTGCATTATGTTGGCCTAATTAGGTTTATTTTGTAAACTTTTGATGTTTCCTGAACTAAGTTAAACTATTATGTTGGAGGATTAATATGTTGTCTGTAATAGTAGATGCCGTTACTTAAATAAATGATAAGTCCCAAAATTAAAGATAAGTCAACTGTTCTTAAATACAACAGAACATCAATATAAAGATAAGTCAGCCGTGATTAAAATCATAAGTCAGCCGTGATTAAAATCCTAAGTCAGCCAAAAAATGAGAAAAGGTTAGATGCCTCTTGTAGAAGATCTGACGCCATGCACTCTCGTATTTGTTGCATGTTAGCATCACATATGCCATCGAAACGCACACCAAGGGCTAGACACTCGAGGTACTTAACTGAAAACACACCACAGTCGCCTGGATATACGTTTTGAGGGACTCCTATTTTCATCCTTCTCCAACCAAAAGGCACCACACTTGGTGGTCTCACATCTGAAGGTATAAACTCATTCAAAAAATGAGGTACCATCCGCGTGACAAAACGACACTGGTCGAGGATCATCCTATCTAATTCATCTGTCGCAGGACCCATGATGTTGTCATAACAGTCTATTGTTATAACGCCCCGTCTGCCACCGTCCGTGAGCACCTCCACGACCTCTAGGGGCCCCACGCCCTCTCCAGGGCCCGTGAGCACTCGACGTCCCCTCTAGGTACTGCACTCACCCTCGTCTGACGGCCGGTTTGTTATCTTCCGAGGCTCTACAGACTTGTTACTATCCCTACAAATCACCACATGATCTTTCCCCGTGTTTTGGTCTCACTCACACGGTACCGACAATCACTTCCCGGTAGGTCACCCATCCTAGTGCTACTCCAGTCCAAGCACGCTTAACTCTGGAGTTCTCTCAGGACAAGTGATGGAAAAGATAAGTGCACTTTGGTGATATAGGTAGCCAAATCAAATCTCTTAACCTCTTCTCAGAAACCGGGATGTTACAATTGTCGAGTCCTTCAAATTCACATCCATAGCTACCCAATGGTTTCCATTCACTTGGTGCACCATATATAAGTGGTCAATATCGTAATACCACTTTTTCCTAGTAACCATATCTTTGGGTCTCAGACCATTCGCTAAATCGTACCAAGCTTCTGGGAATTTTCACTTCCTAGGATCTATCTTGTACTGCTTGTAATCCCGCACCCAGAAACTGACAAACCACTGGTCCATAAATACAAAACGCGTATTGTGGTAAGGGGATGGATCTTTGAAAGCCATTTTAGAGAGCATCCTCATAAACGCCTGGATATGCTGTAAATTTTTAAAAAGAAACGATAAATCCGCCGAAAAAAAAAGATAAATCAGCCGTGAAACGATAAGATAAGATAAGTCAGCCGTTAAACGAAACGATAAGTCAGCCGTTAAATTGTTATAAATCAGCCATCAAACTGGTATAAATCAGCCATAACTTACATCATCTCCTAACCATCCATATTTTTCATTAGGCCATTGGTCCCTCGGAGTGGTTAGAGCAAAGTAAAACTCTATTTCTTCTGGTAGTTTATCTTCTGATGGGATTGACCTGAGAAAAAATGTTAAGACAATGAGGAAAAACGTAGACAACCAACATTATTTAACTAGATTGAACGTACCTGAACGGTTGGAGATAGTCCATAAAGGCCTCCAATCTCTGTGGATCAGGTGCCTTACATGGATCATAGATCGCTACTGAAGGAACTAAGCCTTCCCTCATACACGTCTGCCCTGTATGTCTAATATACGGATAAGGTACATGATTCATTTGATCACGGTCTTTACCTGCTTGCATTGCCAGTCTTGCTGGCCTTAGCTTATCCTCCATGGTCTCGGATGTCTTTTCTTCTGGTTGAGGCAACATCTTGTAATCTTCTTCCTTAAATTCCTTAGTAACGTCAATAACATCGCTACTGTCCCCTGGTATATTCAGATCTGAATCACTTTCATTTATCAGTTGAGGAATATTCTGATTCTTCTTCTTAACCACTCTTGGTTGCTTGAAGATGATTTTGCTCTTATATCCAACAACAGTCTTTTTACTCTCTTCATCTTCTTCTTTCCGTTTCTTCTCCTCCTCTTTCTTTTTCTTCTCTTCCTCTTTCCGTTTCTTCTCCTCCTCTTTCTTTTTCTTCTTCTCCTCCTCTTTCCGTTTCTTCTCCTCCTCTTTCCGTTTCTTCTCCTCCTTTTTCTTTTTCTTATCTTCCTCTTTCTTTTTCTTCTCTTCCTCTTTCTTTTTCTTCCCTTCCTCTTTCTTTTTCTTTCCCTCTTCCTCTTTCCTTTTCTCCTCTTCGTCTTTCCTTTTTTTCTCTTCGTCTTTCTTTTTCTTTTCCTCTTGCTTCCTTTTCTTCAATTCCTAAGCATTCTTTTTCTGCTCTGCTTCAGTCTTCCTCTTATCTGCTGCCTCGATCCTCGAGGCAGTTTGCCTCAACGATCTCTTATTCTTCCTTGCGCTAGATACTAGGTCCTGGATAACAAAATCGTCATCTATATCTTGGATTTCTGACGGATGTATGAGTTTTTTTACCTGGGGTGCAAACTGTAATAGAAAATGTATGATATATCAGCCATAAATCAATCTATAAGTTAGCCATTAATGATGCTAAGTCAGCCATAATATAAACTAAAGTCAGCCGTTAAACGAAAGATAAGTCGACCGTAAAGTAATTACAATTCATACCTTACTAGTAACATCCTGCGCATTATCAGCCTTTGATTGAACCTCATCAGCATCAGATGAATCCACTTCAACATGTTCTTTGCGGTCTTTCATCTCATGCAGTTTAGCTTCAAGCCATCCAATTCTGTCTCCAAGTAAAGTTATACTATGGCCAAGCTTTTCCTCCAATCTAGCAAACTTTTCTTCCATGCTAGCTTGAACCTCAGAAAAACTTTTCTCCATTGCATCAAATCTTCTTAAGAGATTTTCCACTAATTCCACTAGGCCAGATCGTTTGTCCTCTCTATCACGGTGCTTTACCAGGGTCTTATCACCTTTCGATTTAATCGACTGATCATCACTGTTTCTTGTCCTAATGGAATTAGTCGACTCATCATCACCTTTCGATTTTCGCTTCTTCCTCGGTGGTTCAATAAGATCTGCTTTCCACGTTTTATTCTTATTATTCTTTCCATGGACTCCATCATCCTTGTCCTTCACATCCCAATACTCTTCGAGAAAACGATCTTCAATTATGTCGACTATCAAGTTATGAAGCTCTTCGTCTACACATTGTTCTCCATTGGTAAAAAGATAAATCTTATCAATCGGCGGCACGATCATCTTTCTGACACGGACCTAGCAAAATATACCAACAACATCAGAAGATAAGTCAGCCATAATAGAAACAATAAGTCAGCCATAATAGAAACGATAAGTCAGCCATAATAGAAATAATAAATCAGCCATAATAGAATTGATAAGTCAGCCATAATAGAAATGATAAGTCAGCCATAATAGAAACGATAAGTCAGCCATAATATAAACGATAAATCAGCCATAATATAAACGATAAGTCAGCCATAATAACTTACCCGACTGTGTGTGGTAATCTCTTCGTTAATAACCTTGTCCAAATCAGCTCGAGTACGAGTTCCGCCCCATTTTAGGAATGAAATTTCATTTTCATCAACGATTCTACCAAAACGCTCTCCAAAAATCGTTATTGATTCAAATGCCCAAAAGAGAAGGGCATGCACACAGCCATTAACCGTGTATCCATTTCCATCCAACTGCGCATTACTAACACCCCCAATAAGAGATTTATAAGCAACTAAACCCCAAGGATAGTCATCAATATATTCATCTTTGAAGATTCTTTTCGCAGCTTCTAGCAGTATTCTCGAGTTGTGATGTAGACCATAGATCCCCATATGTAGGATACATAACAACCCCACCATTTTCCGCTCTTCAGGATTCCATCCCGGACACTTACCAAACACTTTAGCCAATTCATCCCATTTTGGGCCACCTGCACACCCTCTGGGAATACCCAACTTCTCCCAGAACATTGCATACTCGGGTTCACAGGATTCTATACTAGGCGGCTCTGTCTTTAGGCGAGTTATGTCGATAAACTCATCTAAGCCTAATCTTATTGGCTGTCGACCTATTACTGCCCAAATTTCATTAACACTCTTCAGGAGCAACTGATGAGAAAAAAGATATTGCACAATCTTCGCAGACCACTGGTAGTCATTGTCCACTAACTTAGGAATTATTCCTAATTTTGTGCCCTTGATTTCATTCCAGACATAAATCCCTATTGCATCTCGGACGGATGCTAAACTCGAGGTAAGACAATTGTGGTTCATACTCTTGCTCTGCAATGGAAACTTTCCTTCTTTATAACGTCTAAGTGGGTATTTCCTTGGTCCCTCCATCTGCGTCAAACACAAAAAATAAAAAACATAAGTCAGCCATGAAACAAACAATAAGTCAGCGATAAAGCAAATCATAAATCAGCTAGAAACATAAGTCAGCCATAAAGCAATCCATAAGTCAGCCATTGAGTAAACCATAACTCTGCCAAGTAAAACATAAGTCAGCCATAAAGCAGATAATAAGTCAGCCATAAAGTAAACGATAAATCAGCCAGAGACGATAAATCAGCCATAAAGTAATTCATAAGTCAGCCGTAAAGCAATCCATAAGTCAGCCACTACATATCGTATGCAGAGTTATAAATTTGTAAACCCTAAGCAATAACCCTAAATCAACATCATAAACAAGCAAGTAAATTTAAAAAAAAAAACAAAATTCAACTTTCTTACCGACGACGACAGATTTCGAGCGACAGAGAGAGAGAGCGAGAACGACCGAGAGCGAGAGAGAGATGGGGAGATTGCAACGGATTTCGACGAGAGCGAGAGAGAGATGAGTTAGAGAGAGATGAGTTTATGTTCGTATGTTTTTTTTTCAAATCAACACTAAAATATAAGAGAAAACGTTTCAATTTCCAACTGTTAAAAAAAAAAAACCACCAAAACTAGAAAAAAAAATACATCTCAAAACCCTAAAAGACATAAATGACATTTTTTTAACGATTTGTATTATTCTATTAATTCCAAAAAAATTGGATACATTCTAGTAATATATGGTAAAATATGGTATATTTGAGTTTTTCTCTCCTCTTTTTTTTTATGATACTGGTGTTGCTTTGAAAATAGGTCAATGGTCAAAACAGAGTAAGAAAATGGAAATTTGTTGACCAAAAATCATGACTTTACTTTTTGGAATAATATCGTATAACCATTAATTTGGATATGCCCATGTGCATGCACCTATTTTGACATGAAAATAAAAATACAATGTGGGTTTTCTCTTTCTTTTCTTTTTTGTTCAAATACAATATGGGTTTCTTGTTTTTACTTTTTACCAAAGTAAAAAAAAAAAAAATAGGGGTTTCTTTTGGTGTTAGCTAACCGGAAAAAAAACTGATATAGCAACGAATAAAGCTGAGTATATAGTTTTTGGTATATTTTAGTGATTTTAAATTATAGTTAGATCTATATATAATCTATATAATTAAAAGCAAAACTCAAACAAAATAACTCGATTGAATATAACTAACACACCAGAAGTGTCAGCAATCTAAACTCAAATGTGAAAAAGGAGAATATAACTAATAATGTTTTTAAGGGACTATTGGGGATTGAAGTTTTGATATTATGGGCTCCATCACAACGCACACACGAACACATCAATATATAGTTGTTGTCCAAAATAGACCGAATAAATACTTGATCTTTTGGGTTATCCGTATGCAACAAATTTCAGCTTTCAGTGAACAAATGTCTCACAATTGATCTCTTAATCTTACAATCATTATCAAAAAAATATGTCGTGTCAATAGTTATTATTAGATCAAGTATTTAGTCAATAAAAATTAATTTGATAGATAAAAAGGGTAGTTAATTAAAGTAAAACTAAGATCGAGTTGACGTGACAATGCACTGACGCACATTACTAAGTAGTGACAATGTCACCAAATAGATGATAGACCACAATTCGAACTGCACTAAACCCGTGTAAACTAGTCATTTCCCGGTTCGCTAATCGGTTTGGTTTAACTTACCAATTATAATTAGGCCAGGCCCAACAAATCCTTTACAAAGCCTATCCATTGGGTTATTACTTTTGTGGCACGTGATTTTAGTTTTGTATTAGGCTGTTAGGTCTCACCAAGATTTATATTTGATATATTCGTTCCTCGTTCCGTAATTCAAACTTGCATATAATTCAACAAAAGCCCTTTGAAATTTCAATTTTTTAAGATTTTTCCACAGACTTATTTTGTTTAGACTTTCATATAAAAGAAGAACTCAGAGCAACGAAGTGACGACCAAAAACATATCATCCATCATCTAAATCAAAAGAGAAAGATGAGTGAAGAACAACCACACGCCAATCTGATTGTTCCCGCGTTTGCAACTGAGAAGGATTCCAAGACGCAAAATGGTCACAGTAGCGTTTGGCGTTTCGGTGGAAGCGATAAGGCCGCCAAAGCCGCGACTGTAACGCTGAGAGGTGTTATCTACATGCTCTTTGGTAACTGCAGCAAAGATGTCAATAAGACCATTTTACCCCTCGGCCATGGAGACCCTTCTGTCTATCCTTGCTTCCGCACCTGTATCGAAGCTGAAGACGCCGTCACCGACGTTCTCCGCTCCGGAAAATGCAATTCGTACGGTCCCGGAGCTGGGATTCTCCCGGCGAGACAGTAATTTCATTTCCTTTTTTCTCCGATCACTCAAAATCAAATCTCTCAATCGTACCCCTATAGTTTAGTATTCTTATAAATAGACCCCATAACTTTTAAATGTTACTAAATCAACCCACCTTGTGTTATGAAACAGAGCCGTCGCTGATTACCTGAACCGAGATCTTCCGAACAAGTTAACATCCGAAGATATCTTCCTGACCGTTGGATGCAACCAAGGAATAGAGATCGTGTTCGATGCGTTGGCTCGACCAAACGCTAACGTCTTGCTTCCACGTCCTGGCTTCCCTCATTACGACGCTCGTGCTCTTTACAGTGGTCTTGAGATCCGTAAGTTCGATCTTCTTCCCAACAAAGAATGGGAGATTGATCTTGAAGGTGTTGAAGCCGTTGCAGATGAGAACACTGTGGCAATGGTTGTAATAAACCCCAACAACCCTTGTGGAAATGTCTACTCTCACGATCATCTCAAAAAGGTTTGTATCTATAACTTAGTCAAAGCTTGAAACTTTGAGTTCTTTCTGATTATGTAACTTGCTAAAGATTGAAGCTTTGATGAACATTTTAGGTTGCAGAGACAGCTCGGAAGCTGGGGATAATGGTGATTACAGACGAAGTGTATGATCAAACTATATTTGGAGACTATCCCTTTGTTCCAATGGGGAAGTTCGCATCGATCGTTCCTGTGTTGACATTAGGAGGCATATCTAAAGGATGGGTTGTTCCTGGATGGAAGATTGGCTGGATTGCTTTGAATGATCCCGAGGGCGTTTTCGAGACTACTAAGGTTTGTTTACTTCTTTTGAATCCACTCTTACTGGATTTGTAATCTCACTGTATATATGTACTCTCTGTTTCTATCAGGTGGTTCAATCCATCAAACAGATTCTTGACATAACTCCTGACCCTGCCACTATTATTCAGGTTTGTTGTGTGTTTTGGAAATGTTTTGGTTCGTCTTTGGATTCATGAGACTAAAGTCTGTTCCTTTGATAGGCTGCACTTCCTGATATCCTAGAGAAAGCGGATAAAAAATTCTTTGCAAAGAAGAACTTGATACTGAAACATAATGTCGATTTGGTGTGTGATAGGCTTAAGGACATCCCATGCGTCGTCTGTCCCAAGAAACCTGAGTCTTGTACTTACTTATTGGTAAAACTTCTGTAACTTCACACATCCACAAATCTAGTTCAAATACGTTTGATTCTTGATCAAATATCAGACCGTTACTAGTGTTAAAAATTTGATGAATATTAACCAATATAACACTCAAAACTATAATTTCGTTTTGCAGACAAAGTTGGAGTTGTCATTGTTGGAGAACATCAAGGATGATATAGATTTCTGCATGAAGCTGGCCAGAGAGGAGAATCTCGTGTTTCTTCCAGGTAAAGTAAAAATGAAATCAAGAAGAAGCATGAATCTTGATTTGAGTTTTGATACCAAAATGAGGTTTGTGCGGGATGTTTTGCAGGAGAGGCTTTGGGTTTGAAGAACTGGATGAGGATAACCATCGGAGTCGAAGCACATATGCTTGAGGATGCACTTGACAGACTTAAGGATTTCTGTACACGTCATGCCAAGAAGACAGAGACAGAAACTGAGTGATAATAATGTTGGAATATAAGCCATTACATGTATTTTACCGGCCCCGAGAAACACAGAAGGAGGATGTGTAATGTATAATGCATGTATGTTTTACCCAAAAGGAATGTTCTTATGATAATTTTGTTTTCCCTTAGTATTTTGATTATCTACATTAAATTTTAAACCAATGAATAAAAACTATGGTTCATTTGTCAAATTGCACTACTGGGGACATAAGTTCGGAGTAATTTTATGTTTTGCAAAATCGCCAATAAGAAATGGATAAAACTTGAACAATTGTAGCTAAAATCAATGTAAAGTAGTAAAACATCTATAAATTAATAATGTTGGAACCATAATATTTTATTAATTTATAGTGATATTAGATAAAATAATATTTATTAATTTATAGAGAGTTTTGTTAAAAAGATACATAAATTAAAACAATTTGATCTAAATAAAATTAATGTTTTGGATATTATAAATTTTAATAGTTTTGGACTTAAAATTTTAAAATTTAAAAGAAAAATCAAATTATTTTGATAATAAATAACAAATATTATAGATAAATTCACTTATATAAATGTTAACATAAATTTAAATTTATGATTAGTGACCTTAATTGTTGTATTTAAACAGTCTATACGACTATTAAAATAAAAATTATGTATATTTAGAATTTTAAAAACTTATAGAAAATTTTGTTTATTTTATGAAAAATTTATATACGTTATAAAAATAAGATAGTTTAAAATACAACATAATACTTTTTTATATAAGAAAAGTTAGTGATGAGATCTAACGACAATTCATAAAAAAAAATACTAAAAGTATATTATCTTTAATATATATATATATATATATATATATATGCAAATTTACATGATTATTAATTTATGTTATTAATGTGACCATATATTTACATAGAGATTCTAAAAAAATTATTATCTCATTATCTTATCGAATTTTGTTAATTTTTATACTGGCTCGACTTGGGACCAGCAAATTTTATTATTTTATAGTGTTTATTAATTTACCGATTATTTTATAGAGGTTCTACTGTATATCATTAGTATTAGTAGATATAATTTTATGTAATTTTTTAAAGTGTTGGAACTTATATAGCCGGTAAAAATAGAGCTTTTTCTTTTATTAATAGTTTTATTGGACTTTTAACATAAACATAAAAGTTAAAAATGATAAGACATGATCACAAAATCTCTATGAAATTTACTTCTATCAACCTCTCCTTCCGCGAAATTCTACAGATGCCATCCCACGTGAGATTCTATTCGTGCAAATGTCAAATAATAATTAGAACAAAACGTCAATATACATAAGTTATATAAATGTAGAGAAACTAGTACCTTGGGGAGCTATGAGAAGGAGGAGGAGGAGTAGGATCATGGGGAGGGTTAGGGCCACCGCATTGGATTTTGCAACGTTCGTAGCAATCACCGTCGTGTTCGTCACAAGGTTCCGAGCACTTGCGAAAACAACGAATCCAATCATTTTGGTTTGCATCTATGGCCACCACAACAATAACCATCATCATTATCACTACTAAGGCATTCCATTTTGCCATCTTTCACGGTCTTAAAATCCTACAAAACCTAACTTTGTTTTATCTTTTTTTATTTATTTTTTATTTATTTATGACATATTATTTTTCAAGAAATCAACCTCTATTTATATTACATTTTTTTTTACTTTTGTCTTAATTGATTTTATCTTTTAGATTTTCTTCACATTTTGTTCAAGATTTGGTATTGACTATTTTCTTATATTATTAAATTTTATAACAATAAATAGATGTATGAATAGTTGGTTTTATTAATTGGTAATTGAACATCGAGAGATTTTAAAGAAGATATTAGTTTTTTATTAAACAAAAAATGTTTTAAAAGGGAAAAAAATTGTTTGACCTTTTTCTTTTCCATTATATAGATAGATTTAATAGTAATTAATTACATTGCTCACTTTATTTTCATGCTTTTGTATAAACTATTTCAATATAATATAATAGTATTTTGGTAAACTTTAGTTTAACTTAGTTTTGTAATAATATATTTTATTTATTGGTAAAAACATATTAATAGACTTATAAGAGAAATTTTACTTATTTAATAAATATAAATTTTGAAAAAGATTTTTATTTAATTGTAAGAAACATACTAATATTTTAATGTCATAGCTTTTTCTTCATGTAGAACGACTCCAACTATGATTGATTTTTTGAAGTGATAGTTTAACTTGCTGTAAATATTCAAAAACAATCTCCAGAACCATAAAAGTTATCATGTTAGTCTAGGTTATAGATTGATTTCCTTCAAATGCGTAATTTTTTATATCATTTCATTTGGTTACATAGATATGGACATTGGTTTTGACTTATTTGAATACTCGGAGAGAGAGTATATCCGTAGGTTACACCTCCTCTAGGTGGAATCTACCCGAGAGTTATAAAAAAAATAAAAACACGACCATTTGTTTTTTCTTGCTTTTGATTAATGGAAAATAATTTTATGAACTCCTCACCTTCTCATCATTACACATGAACGAATTAAGTTAAAAAATCACAGAGGCAAAGGGAGGAGATGTTGTGGTAGATTGAAACAATTTTCTTTTGTTCGTTTTGGATCTAGCTTAGTTATTGGGGTTTGTTTTAACATGTTTTATGATAAAATTCAGTGTTTTTTTTACTCAATTTCTCGATTTATTAATATTTTATTATTATAAATTCTTAATACAAAACATAAAGTGACATGATCACAAAATCCACTACAAATATATCTTCTTATCAATCTCTCTTTCCGCGAGCTTCCATAGATGTCATCCCACGTGAGTTTCTACTCGTGGACATATCATATAACTAGAACAAAACGTCAATACATAATTTATAGAATTTTAGACATGAGTAGAGAAACTAGTACCTTGGGGAACTATAGGAATTACGAAGACCATGAGGAGGGTTTGGGCCACCACATTTGATTTTACATTGTTCAAAGCAATTGCCATCGTCGTCGCCACAAGAACTAGCACAGTCGCGAAAACAAAGAGTCCAAGCATCTTCTTGCTCTACTTCCACAGATGTCATCCCACGTGAGTTTCTATTTGTGCACATATCATATTAGATAGAACAAAATGTCAATACATAATTTATAGAATTGTAGGCATGAGTAGAGAAACTAGTACCTTGAGGAACTATGGGAATTAGGAGGACCATGAGGAGGGTTTGGGCCACCGCATTTGATTTTACACTGTTCAAGGCAACTGCCATCATCATCGCCACAAGAACTAGCACAGCCGCGGAAACAAAGAGTCCAAACATTTTCTTGGTCGGCTTCTACTGTGACTGCAGCAATTACCAACATCATTATCACTACTATTACACTCCATTTTGCCATTTTTGACCGTCTTAGATCTTACAAAATCAACTTTTGTTTTATCTTTGTGTTTGTTATATCATTTTCATGAAATCAACCTCTATTTATAATCAAACTGATTCAATGCATTCATGTACATTATTATCAAATTTTGTATTAGATTCGTTACCTAATTTTTGTTTGATTTGATCAGTTATTAATTTACTCCAAAATTCCTTCCTTACAATTCATGTTCAAAATCTGATTATAAAATTGAATGGATCTTGTATATATATGTTAGCGAAAACAAAAACTAGATGTAACTATGCATTAAGTAATATCAGATTCTTGACTAATACGGAAGCGTTAACAACAAGGTTCGTTGTGGCGCATGATTCTCTTGATAGACGACTTGAGATGACAATGCGAGAGACTTTTTCTTCGGGTGTGTTTTCAGCAAATCTAAAAGCCACATGACACGTTTTGAGAGGTTGGTTAATTTGAAGAAAATATCACTATAAGAAGTAATCTAAAAATGAATATGTATCTGAATTGGTTTATATATATATTTTTTTTAATGTCAAGCTTTATATTCTTCTTGTGACTAATAATATTATCATTGAACTTCGTTTTTTTTCCAATGAAATTCTTTACTGAAAAATAAGAAGAGAGCGTTTTATTAAACTTTGAACTTAAAGTCCGGTCGGAATAAAAGACATGAGCGTGAGTTGAAAATATTTGTTGTGTTTAAACCAAAAATGGAAGAAACCGGACCCAACGATGGAATTTTGGAGCCAATGAGGCTGCTACTGTAATAAGAAACAATCAGGGGCCGGCCCTGAGAAAAATATGAGCCGCACGCTAAATTTGTTTTGTTTTGGGCCTACAATTTGGTAAATTAAAAGAAAATTTTTAATACAAAATAGGATATTTTCTTAAGAAAAAGGCCAAAAATAGTACTTATTCTAAAACGGACCGCAAGTTGTTGCTTTGTTGGCTTGCCTTTACCGCCGCCTCTTCAAACAGAAATTCTTAGCACGTAACATGAAAATAAAAACTGTAGATATGATCACAAAATCCACTACAAAAATATGTTCTTCTTCATGCGCATATCATATAATTAGAACAAAACGTTAAATACATATCTCAAAATTTCCTTCCTTACAATTCATAGTGTTAAAATTATAAAATTGAATATATCGATGTATATATACCAACGAGAACAAGAACTACATGTATATATTATTTTTATCGGATTTTTTACTAGAACGAAAAGAAAATACTACATATCTAGATATAAAATGTTATAAATTAACATGATGCATAATCACTTATGTTCGGATAGCCGCATTAACTTTTAATGATCGATCGATGTCGTGGAGCGTAGATGGACCACAAGGGGTGCATTCCCAAGACCATGGTCATTCCCTATTTTTTAACTCCTTCCTGCACAGCTTTTGACTTGGGTCACATAACATTATAATTGTATGCTATATATTACCTTTTGGTAAAAAAAATATTAACCATTGTAAAATAAACCATCTTAAATGTTCGGGTTTTGCTGGACAATGATAGCCTCGAGAGGACGACTCGACTAATGGACAACAACATTACATGCACCTCAAAAAACAAAATTGTCAGATTAATTTAAAGAGTAAAGCTAATATGTTGTTATCTTCCCGTTTTTGAAATGGCCATCCTAGAACTAACAAACTCGCTAATAAATTTTAGTGTCAGAATTGTGATTTGATGTCAAATTTCTATTTATTTCGACGCCAACTATTGTGAAACTACAATTTCTTTTTATAAAGTAATTGTTCGTAGAAAAATTATAGACAAACAAGTTTTGCTTTATTTTGAGATAGATCAAAAAATCATACATCTAAAAAGCAACTTAACATCCATACATCTATGTATTATATTGACCAACAGAAACCATCTTTTTCATAAGAAATTGATGTGTTGCCTCTGAGACTTATCTACTGAAAAAGCTGACAGAATCGAGATTTCATTGGTCACCAGAATCTTTGTTTCTCTCTCCATATATCATAAGAATATGGTTTCTTACATTCTTTTATTTAGACTGTTCAATTGATGTGTAACCACTTTTTTTTTCTTTTGATGTGTAACCACTTTTTGTTTCTTTTATTGAAATTTTTTGAGGGTAATCACTTAAGTTCAAAATTTAATAAAACGCCCTCTTCTTATTTTTTATTAAAGGCGTTCATTGGGAAAACAAAAAACAAAGTTCAATGCCAATATTATTAGACATATTTTTATTGAATTAATATATGTTGATACATTGATAATGAAAATAAATATTATTCGATATCAATCACATTAATAAAAATATTTTTATAAACAAAGCAGAAGAAAAAATCCATAAAATTATATTAATAAACTCACACTCATTTCTACACAATATATTAATTAGTTTTTGACCAATATATAAAAATATATTTCAAAATTTTATTGAGTAGTTAATTTTTTTAATCTAAGTCTATTAATATGTTTTTTTACCAATAAATAAAAATCTATTATTATAAAACAAAGCTAAACTAAAAGTCTAGAAGTTTACCAAAATACTATAATGTAATATTAAAATGTTTATTATATGCACATAAAAATTAAGTGATAAATGTGAGTAATTACTAAATCTAACATATCTAAATAACGGAAAAGAAACAAGGTTGAACAAAGTTTTTCCTTCAAAACACTTTTTGTTAAATAAAAACTAATATCTTCTTTAAAATCAAGTTCACCAATAAATAAAAGGGAATCAATCATTTAAAATGTTTTGTGTTAAAATGATAAATATCTTGCTCACAAATTTTTATTTGTCCTCTGAAGTTGGGTGTCTCTTTCTTATTTGGGTGGATGGATCCACGTTCACAACTATATACATCTATTCGTTTTTATAAAATATAATACTATAAGAAAGTACCAAATTTGTTGACAAAAAAAAAAGAAAGTACCAAATTTTGAACAAAAAGGTAAAGGAAATTAAAAGATAAATGTTTCTTGGAAAACAATATAACTATCATAAAATAAATAAAGAATTACTTAAATATACCAGAAAAGTTGTGAAATGACTACCATAGATATTTATTTTTGAAATTACTGAATTATCAGTTTTGGTAATGAAAATGTCAGTTTAGCCAAACTTAAAACTCAAATTACAAATTTTGCCATTTTAATTTATTTTTGCACGGAAAAAAAATCTTTTATCCTCTCCTCCTTTCCAGTTGTTCCCGCCGGCGCATGAGATAACTCGGAACAGTGTTCGACGAGTGATTGATGCCGGAAAATATTTATGGCATTGCGAAGATCTTATCACCCCAAGAAAGGATTTGCCTCAAAAAGATTGACTTATGTATCAGCTGAGTTATTATTCAGAAATGACTGACTCTGTAGCAGTAATGGGAGATCTATGCTTCAGACATGGTGGACTTATGTTTTAGTACAGACTGACTTATGAAAAAGTCAGGATGACTTATGAAAAAGTACTGGCTGACTTATGGTTTAGTATTGGCTGACTTATGGTTTAGTTACGGACTGACTTATTGTTTAGTATAGGTTGACTTATTGATTAATCTTGGTGACTTATGGTTTAATCTTGGTGACTTATGGTTTAATCTTGGTGACTTATTGATTAATCTTGGCAGACTTATGGTTTAATCTTCTCGACTTATGGTTTAATCTTGGTGATTTATGTCTTTGTGGAAGCATGGGGGATTTTTAATTTTTTAAACTGGAAATACAAATTTTGCCCTTTTTTTGAATTTTCATGGGTTGGACGGTAAACAAAGTAATTTTATTAAAACTTGAAAAGAGACCAGTTAATTTCACTTTTGCTTACGGAAAAAAAAATTCTTGTCTCTTCTTCTGTACGACGACTCTCCTGCGAAATCGAGGAGAAGTTCCCAGCTAAATTTGTTTAGATTCACGCCGTCTCTTTCCGTTGTTACAGCCATGATTTTCTCGTCCGTTTCCCAACGACCGCTTCTGTCGCAGAATCCCACGAGACGAACTAGAAAGGTAACTGTTCATCGTCGATTACTGTTCATCTGCCCAAAAATTTGAATCTCAAATTTCTAAGAGTTAAGCTCTAATTCGCCATTTCGAAAACTAGAAAGGTATGTGTTTAAGTTACTTTATCTATGTTAAGAGATTTATAAGCGATGACATATACCTATCATAAATTAGCCGAACCCTAAGTAGCTGATTTTTGGTTTTCTGACGGCTGATTTATGGTTAATTTATGTTTGATTTGGAGAATTTATTGCTGATTTATGTCTAATATATTTCTATTATATAGATGGATTCTTCTAATGAAGCAAAGAAGTACCCGATTACACTTTACGCGAAAGGGAAATCGCCTTTGCAGAATAAGAGCATGAATCACAACTGTCAACTAGGCAATTTCTCGCGTGTTAAAGAAGCTATAGGAAACGATGCATGGGATGCAATTAAGGAATCATCAGTTGGACTGCTTTCTAAGCTTGTTGATTTCGACTACGTTTGGTCGGCTAAGACTGTGCATTTTCTACTGACCCGTCAGTTGGCAATAGAGAATGCATATGAGATATGGGTACTCGTCGGTGGTCAACTGATCAGGTTTAGCCTCTACGAATTTGCTGAGATTACTGGGCTAAACACCGATGTTTTGCCAAAGGAAAGTTGTGAAGCAGAGTACACTAGCTTCTGGGCAGAGTTAGGTGTGTCGTATGGAGTTGGGCCAAAGTATGATGAGTTGGCCAAAGCATTTGGTAGGTGCCGTGCATGGGATTTACCAAAAAGGAAGATGCTGGGGTTGCTATGCATTCTACACATAGGGATTTATGGTATACATCATAATTCTAGAATGCCTTTAGAAACAGCAAAAAGAGTCTTCAAGGATGAAGACTTTGCTGGTTATCCATGGGGTCGGGTTGCATTTAAAAGCCTTATAGAAGGTGTGAAGATGGTTAAGTTTGAACGCAATTCGTATACCGTCAATGGCTGCGTGCACGCGTTGCTGTTTTGGGCGTAGGAATCGATTACGGTATTCGGAGAGCGTTTTGGGAGAAGAAATCAGTCGACTCTTATTCCATTTCTTCGATGGGGTGGAAATCGTACGCGTACTGATTTAGAGAAGGTTATTAGTAAGGAGATTGAACAGCGTGGTGAGGTATGGTTTTATGTTTCGGCTGATTTATGTCTCAATATTATAGCTGACTTATGGTTTCATATAGCGGCTGACTTAGTTTACTATTGTAGCTGACTTATGGTTTCATTTTGTGGCTGAGTTAATATTCAATATCTCAATATTGTAGGTATTCAATATTGTAGCTGGTCTACTTACAATAATGCTTGATATTGATATAGGTGCATGTTAAGAGGATGGTCATAAAGCCTATTGATGAGATCTATCCTACATGGGATGATGACATACGAAGCATAGAAGTTCAGAACCTGATAGTCGATATTCTTGAACCTGATAGGCTGACTTACTCTTATGTCACAGCTGACTTATTTTTCCAGTCACGGCTGGCTGATTTACGCGAAGTTAAGCATTTTTCTTCATCTTCGTAATTTTTTCATCTATCTTCTTAACCATTTATCTCTTCTTTTCTTCGTTTTTATTTAATTATCGCTAGGTACAACCATGAAGAATCTCTTCCTTTTAGATCCAAGCCATATTAATTTTTTCCTTCTCTTCTTCCTCCTTATTAATCTCATCGAATTCGGAAATTTTCTTCTCACGGAAAAAGAAATCGAAATTGAGAGAAGTCAAATCGAATCAACAAATGCGAGACACTAAAAACCCATGAGAATTGAAGGGAAGATTTTGCTGAAAATTGAGTTTGGTGTATTTGTCGTAGAGCTTGGCGTAGAGAGTGATACAAAGAAACTTCAATTCAAACGGAACTGAAGCCAAATATGTTTATTGCACAATTCGAATCAATGTTTACACAGAAACAAAGAATCGACTGACCTTGTTAAGCTCAACAAGAACTGAAACAATGGCGAACAAGAACTATGAATTGAACAAGAATTAAAAATTTGATATGAATTAATCCGTTTACAAATCTAACAAACTCTTAAACGTTGTAGCTGACTTATGCAATAATGTTAATGTTAATGATGTGGAAGCTGACATAGTAAACATGCCACCAAAGGAACTAAAAAATCCGCCACAAGAAATCAGCTTTCACACAAAAATAGGGGAAACAAATATTTAAGTAATTTTATAAGTTTTAAAAATCAGCCATTAGATGCACATTAATCAGGTAAGAAAATTAGGTCAGCCGCTACATTACGTAAATCTGTCATCAAAAGCATTCTATTACCGTAATTATTGAAAGATTATGTAATCAGCCGTAAATAACCTGACTTCCGTTTAATCGGCTACTAAATGGCAAATAAACCTTAAGTCAGTCACAACAAGATAACATAAGTCCGCCGTTTAAGTATAAATCAGCTAAATAAGTCAGCTAGATCAATCGATTATCAGCCAGCCAAATATAAGTCAGCCAATATTTTCATAACTCAGCCGTGTCGTGTACATTTAAATCAGCCAGTATCTCATAAATCAGCAAAAATTATTATAAGTCAGCCGTTTTCTGCACATATAAATCAGCCGATATCTCATATATCTCATAAATCAGCCAGAATTATTATAAGTCAGCCGTTTCCTGCACATATATCAGTCAATGTTTTATAAGTCTGCTATAACTACAAGCTGATTTACGGAGATAAATCAGCCATTTTATTTTATAAATCAGCCGTTTATAATAAATCAGCATTTTGTCCAATAAGTCAGCCGTCAATAGGCGAGATAAATCCCTGGCAGACTTTGATAATACACGTAGGTTTTTTTTGTGCCACGTAGGCGCGACACATGATTTTACGCTGATGTGGAAATTAATAGTAATGGCATTTGTGTAATAACGTTTTTGTTATCAAATGTTTAGAAGAACATTTTGGGTACGAAAAATATTTAAGTAATTAAAAAAAAATTTAACTCATTTTTGTAATTTCACCTAAATTTTGTGCTATTTAAGTTTTTCTCCCTAAAATAAAAGTACAAGTTAAAAAAAGGTTTGCTGTTTTAGGATTTTAAGATCGTCAAAGATGGCAAAATGGAGTGCGATAGTAGTGATAATGATGGTTCAAATTTTATCGGACATGATTGATCGACAAACTTGTAGCCAACGTTATATATATTATTTTCTTACACGATAAAATCATAGTAAACGTTACCAATCAATAGTAAACGAAAATCTGAGATATATTGTCAATATTATAAACTTGTTCATTTTTTGTATCTGAATGCTAATCTTGTTGTTCGGCTCAAGTGTTAAATCTCATGTTCAAAAGACAAAAAACTGACACTGCAAAGTTGAAAATTTCAGAGTTATATGTTTGATTTCATAAATTTTATTTATTGGTAGAGTTAAATATTGGTAACGCGTACCAATATGTATTGTATCAAACATTATTCAAACATTTATCTTTTCTTTTCGGATTGACGATGTATTTACCTATCAGAATTATCATATAACGTCAGAAACATCTCAAACGAATGCCCAATTATAGATACTTCTCTGCAAGAAGTTTTTAACATAGATACCTCCCATATGAAAGTTTGAAACATATATACCCATGAAAAATAAATTTTGCATCTTAAAACTCCATAGACATGGGTTACTGTTGGTTAATGTTGGTTTTTGGTTTTGAAAATCTATCTTAACCATTTAAAACCATAAAGAAACCGGATTATGACCTGATTAGAAGAAATTAACCAATTTTGAACCCGAATTTTACAATATTAGCAACCCGGATTTTTGAAACCCAGTTTTATTAAAAATCCCCAAATCGAAAAAATCCCAAATCAAAAATTCCCCATAAGAACAAACCCTAGGCGGAACCCTAGAAACCCAGATTTTGAAATCGAGAAACATATTGTCCAAAATCAAAACCCTAGCTATCAAAATCGAAACCTTTGATGGCTTTAGTACCTCGAGATGCTTCAGTCAGAAGAGATTTCGACGAAGAAGAGGTAGAATGTGATGAGCTGTTCGTCGAGGAGGTTGTTCGCGAGTACAGAAATGAGCCATCCGTTGAGCATGATGTATATCCGGAGAGTTGTGATGAAGAAGAAGAAGTTTATGTCAGAGACCACGTGCATATCAGACGTGGTGATGGAAGATTGTATCGAAACCAAACTTTCTGCAATGGTGTAGCTTTTAAGGAATGCATGCTCGATTATGCTCTGAGAACTTGTCGAACTGTGACCCAGTACAGGTATGATAAGACGAAGATAGGTTTTGGTTGTCTAGGTAGTACTGATGGTTCAAGTAATGCGGCTGAGGATTTAGGTAGTCCTGATGAGTCAGAAGGTGATGGTGCTAGGATTACGAAACAGCGTAAATCTGCTAAGGTTAAGGCTTCAAGTTGTCCATGGAAAGTTTTTGCTGCGATCTTGCCTAAAGAATCAATGTGGAGGATTACAGTGTTCAAAAATGAGCATTCTTGTATTCTTAGTGGAGATGTTGATCTTTTGAAGGTCCCCGTGATAGCTATGATATTTGTAGATAAGATCCGAAAAGAATCTGAGTATTATCTGCCGATGCAGCTTGAAGAAATTATTAAGGAGAGGTTCGGAATCACTGTATCTAGGCATCAATGTCAAGTTGGGAGGCTTAAGGCATTACAATGGGTTGAGAATGAGTATGATCACCAATTTGCTCGTCTTAGGGATTATGTTGCTGAGATAGTAAATGGAAGTAGTGAATCAACTGTTTTAGTATACATAATTCCGAATGATGCTGGTCAAGATCTTTTCAATAGGTTCTATGTTTGCTTTGATGTCCTTAAAAGAACATGGAAAGAGACATGTAGGCCTCTTATAGGAGTTGATGGTTGTTTTTTGAAAGATAAAATCAAGGGACAATTGTTAGTTGCTTTAGGTAGAGATTCTGATAATGGTATTTATCCAATAGCATGGGTTGTTGTTCAAGTGGAAAACATAGAGAATTAGGTATGGTTTGTGCAGCAATTGAAGACTGAATTAGATCTAAAAGATGGGGATGGATACATTATTATGTTTAATCGGCAAAAGGTAATGGATTCATTGTTTGATTCATTTTTTGATTACTTTGTTTGATTCTTAAGTTTGATTCATATGTGATCTTACTTGTGTTGTAGGGTCTCATCAAAGCTGTGAAGATGGAGTTACCAATGATTGAGCATAGGAAGTGTGTGCGACACATATATGCCAATCTGAAGAGTAACCATGGAAGTAAGACGGCGATGAAGCCACTGATTTGGAATCTTGCATGGAGCTACAATGAAGCAGAGTATCAGCAACATTTGGAGAAGTTATTTTGCTATGATACTGGAGTTTATAACGATGTAATGAAAATGAAACCAAGGACTTGGTGCAGAGCCTTCTACAAGATAGATAATTACTGTGAAGATATAGAGAACAACTCTATAGAGTCATTCAACAGCTCAATCGAGAAGGCAAGAAAAAAGCCATTTGTGCCTATGCTGAAGATGATAAGAAGACAAGCTATGGCACGTATTTCAGTGAGGTCTGCTATATCTCATAGTCACAAAAGTAAAAAAATTCACTTATGTTATTGCATAATAGAGCATATCATTACTATATTAGCATTACCTCATGTATGTTTCTATTATTGTTCATTTAGGGATTTGCACACCTTATGTGGCAAAGTTTCTGGCTAAAGAGAAAGACAAAGTGACTAGAAGCACAAATAGAATGTTTGAGGTCATATTGAGTGGATGTTCTTACCGGGTAAGCATGGAGAAGAGGACTTGTAGCTGCATGAAGTGGGTAGCTGCATGAAGTGGGAGATTTGTGGGATACCTTGTGAGCATGCGTATAGAGTGATTCTGAAAGAGAAGGGACTTGTAGCTGAAGAATTTGTTTGCCATTGGTTCTGCACTGCAATGTGGAAGAGGAACTACACCGAGGGACTCATTCCATTGAGAGGTGCAAGGTTCTGGCCTTCAACACATGGTGCAAATGTGCATGTTCATCCTGAACCACCTCAGACTGGAAGGAAAAAGGAAACTAAGGCTGACAAAAAAAGGAAAAAAGGTAAAAATGAGTCTCCAACCAAGAAGCAGCCACCTACAAAGAAAAAGATCATGCATTGTGGAGTATGTGGTTCACATGATCACAATTCCAGGTTCCATAAGAAGAAGAAACCAACAGCGGTTTGTCTCTCTTCTCACTTTATATTCAGTCTTTTAAGTAGCATCAGACTTGTTTGCCTTGTTGAAGTCCTTCTTATGTGTGTATCTTCTATTGTTTCAGGCTGCTTTTAGTCTTGCCCTCTCTCTCAAGCTGAACCTTCTCAAGTCACTCTCTCTCAAGCTCAGTCATCTTAAGCTCATTAGGCGGCTGATGTAGGATTGAAGATGATCATTTTAGTAACTGATGTAGCAATTTTTTGGTTTTGTATCGGTTAATGATCAAACTTCTTTTTTGTATGATATGATCTTGTCATAATCGGATCTTTTGTATCGGTGAACTATTGTATTGCTTTGGTTTTGTAATGCTTTTGGTCTTTTGTACTTGTATGACATGATCTTAACTAATGAGTATGGTATTTTGTCTCATTTTGTCTCATAACATAATCTCATAAGACAACAACAAACGTAAACTACATTTAATCTCATAAGACAACAACAAAACAAACTACCATTAGTCTCATTCAGAACACAACATTCACTTTCAACCAATTAGTCTACTGCCCCCAACCATTATCCAACACCCAAACACTACCAAAATCATCATCTTCTCCATACGGGATGATGATTCTTCCAACACATCTTCCACCCACTCAAAAATCTCTTTCTCAAGCTTTATCTGCAACTTTTCAAAATTCTTTCTCTCAGTTGCAATCTCTTTCAGCTCTTCCTCAAGTCTTGCATTTTTCATTTGCAAAGTCTCAACCTCGTTTATAAGTGCCTCATCGATCCACTTGAATACGTGGTTATCATTTTCAAGCTGCAATCACAGTAAATTGACAACAAATCATAAACCATAACCAAAATCATAAAATCATCATAACCAACTTATAAAAGCAAGAGTTTGAATCACATTACCCTCTCAGATGCAGCAACTCGACAACGAAGGTAACACATGTACGAATTAGCTCCAGATTTTGATAGTAAATTCACAATTGGTTCTCCACACCAACATACCTTCGGCAAACCTTTAACACGACGACCAGTTGAAGATCCACTGGAAGCTTCTGACATATTACTCATGGCTTCAGATCCGAAGATTATGCAAAACAAAAAATCAGAATCATCACCCGAACAAAAATCAGAATCATCACACAAATTGTGATTAATTTAAGCTTTAAAAACACGAAGATTTGAGCTTTAAACCACAATTTTGAGCTTACTTACTATCAATTTCGGAAACCCACAGAGATTGATCAATCGATTTGGAGATTTGAGGATTTTTGGGTCAGAATTTCAATTTGGGAATTTTATGAATCTTACCGTTATGTCGGGTTTTATCAAGGATGAAACGAATCATATTTAGTCGGGTTTACGTTTAAATCGGGTTTGGGAATCGGTTTAGTCTCGGGGTTTATGGTTTGGTTGCGTGATTTGTTGGTTAAATGATTCATGTGTATATACGTTTCAAACTTTCATATAGGAGATATCCATATTCAAAACTTCTTGCAGAGAGATATATATAATTGGGTCTTCGTTTGAGAGGTTTCTGACGTTATACGATAATTCTCATAGATAAATACATGGTGAGTTCTTTCTTTTCTTAAATGACTACAAGTCTACAACTATACAGCTTGTTTCTTTACGGGAGTTAAGTTACGCGTGTTTCCTTTATAGGACTTGAGTTACACCTGTTTTCTTTAAAGGAAATCTGTTATTTTCTAATTTTTGTTTTACAATTCATTTCCACGTGATTAATTATTTCCCAAGTTTTCTAGATCCTAGTTTCCAAATGTAAATGATAAAATTATAGAAAAGATAGAAAATATAGTCACAAAATATTAACATCGAAAATACTATTTTGACTAAAATCCCACAATCATGATTATGTTTATCTTGCAAGAATAAACACGTATATAGTAAAATCGTATAAAGACTTAAAAATCTATATTATTAATTGGGAAAACACACATCATAAAAAAATCTTCAAATTATTAAATATTACATACAATACCATTCATTTTTAGTGTTTTAAAATAAAGTCATCTATAGTATTAATTGGAAAGCACACATTGTAAAATGAACATTGAGTTTGTAAGTAATTACATAATATGCCATTGATTTTTAGTGTTTTTAAATAAAATCATTAAAGGTATAACAATAAGCATAAAATTAATATAATTAAATTTTGTGATTATAATTACTACCCCTTATATATTTTTATTATTTTTAATTATTTCAAATCATAATATAACTATTATTTTTGGGATTATAATTATAGTTTTGGGTATTGTATTTAGTATTTTTTGGGTCGATACCGTTCGGTTCTGGATAGTAAGTACAGTTAGGGAATTCGAGAATTTATTCGGATATTTTTAACTATCCGGTTCGAGTTTTTTTTTTGCTTGGTTTGATTTGGTAACGTATCCTTTTATGCCTATATATATAGGACCTAGTGAAACCCTCAAAATACATCTGCAATCTTTCACTCTCAAGAGTCAAGATACATCTGCAATCTTTCACTTCTCAAAGAATGGTTCTTTCTTCTGGCGCTCTTAGAGAAGCCGTAAAATCGTTTTTTGTTGGTTATAATGTGGAGAGCGACGAGGTTGCTGTCTCCTTCTTAGGTAAAAGCAAAGCTAGTAATTATAGATCAGTTTTCTTTGAATCTTATACAAAAATTATAATATGCAAAAATTCAAAATTCGTAACTTGCTATTTAACATTTTTTGCACCCGATCCGTCTTAATTTCTTTTAAATCTTACACATTTCACTTTTATTTTTTTATAGTGGGTCCAGAAATCACTCACAACCGCGCAACTTTGGTTGTCGTAGCGGATGATGCTGGGCATACGGAAGGATATAATGAGATACTCGAACTAGCTAAAAAACACTGTGTTCATGTGGTCACTCTCGCAACCATGAAAGAGGTAGGGGAGCTTGTTGGTTCGGGGCCTCAAGTAGCCGTATCTCTAAGCCTTCGCGAAACCTACGCTGCAACGGTTACTAACACTCTCAACCAAGCCGTGGACACTGAAAATGAAGCACGTGAACGCTAATCGGAGCGGCGGAGCGACGTAACGATAATAATAGTCTCGGGTAATAATAATAAGTGGTTTAAGTAGTGGTAATGGAGTATTGTAGTAGACTAATAATAATAATGTAATGGAGTATTGTAGTAGACGATCTAATGGAATGTTGCCGAGCTATTATGAAATGTAATGTTGTCTCCATAATAAAATATATCTATTCAAATAAATGTTATTTTACATTATTATTAGACATATTTTTTATATATGTTGATACATTGCTAATGATATCTCATAAAATAAATACTAGTCGATATCAGGCTGCTGAAGAGGTTTATGATGAGAACTCGTAAGCTTGCATTTGCGCGGCAAAGAGAGATGTCAATGCTTGTTCAGCTCAAACAAACTTCAAAGCTTCTCAAAATGTTGCTAATACTGCAGGGGCTTTTACTTCCATGCTCCAGAACCTTTTGCTGACCTTTTGCTGAGTTGTCGAAAAGAGCATCTACTATTATCTACCATCTTGAATATTATTTACTAGTAACTTTTATATATGTATTAAATGTATAAATAGTAATATGTTGTCTCAGTATTTCAATTTGATATATAAAAAGTTGGGGTTAAGGGAAAATTATAATTTGTGACCTTCTTTAATATTTTTTGGTTCTAGTGATTTTACGTTGTGTAAGTAATCTATTATACTATCGTAAGTAAAGTACACTGATTTAGTTTAATTATCTTAATTAAAGCACCAGATCGAACTCAACGCGATCCAGAACAAGAGGTCACAGACCCATCTTCGGTTTCGTCAGCATCCACGCCGCATCCATCGACAACTTTCGACACACCGGCCTCAAGGACCACCCAATTCTTTGTTAGTAAAATTCATCAAAACCAAAATGGATAATTAGTTACAATTTTTTTGAAAATTCATCGCCATCAGTCTAAATCGGTTACTAAACACAGTCTTGAACCGGTTTTACAACCAAGAAAACAAGCTTTTTGTACTTTTTTTTTTTTTGGGTGATCAACAAAAGCAAGAATACTCAAATATAATTCAACCAAGAAAATAAGCTTTTAATACATTTTCTTAGGAGAATAGGTTGTCAGATTTTAAAATTGTCAGATTAATAATATAAAGACAATAGGTTGTTGTTTTCCCAAAAAATTATGAGGTTTAAATCAATATTATGACCATGCGATTAGCATAGAATCAAAATAAAAGAGGTGGTACAGTCTTGAACCGGTTTTACAACCAAGAAAATAAGCTTTTTGGTGATCAACAAAAGCAAGAATTCAACCTAAAAAGGTCATTAATTAACGGTTCAACAAACTATGATTTGACATGTGCAAGAAGATCACTTAAGACGTACGATGAAATCTTCTTCTAGTGTGGAAGGTATGAGATGCAGAATCGGTGTCTTGAGGATTACTTACTAGTTCCAGATTAGGATATCTCCTAAATTCGCATTCTATCTCTACAAACTCCAGCGAAGACAGCAAACACAGTTTCACAGACTCGAGTCTCATCCGTTCCCAAAAAGCTATTAAATTCTGTAAAAAAAACGCAAACACAATATGAGTGGAATTTTAGATAACACATTTCTTCAAGCTAAGTACTGTATGGGTTAGAGCAAGTCATTACCAAGATTAGGGATCTTAGATTCGGACAGTTTGGAAGAAACTTTAGCAGCGTGTCATAGCAACCTAGAAGACTTACTTCTAGGTGGGACAGGTTGCAAAACTGGGGAAATGGCCGCATTCCCATGAACAACTACACAACACACACACACACAAAAAAAGAAAAAAAGGATCAGATAAGTAGAGTGACTTACACGTAAGAGCATTTTGTTTATGAGTTGCATACCATTGAAGGGCCGAGATCGAGATTAAGATCTCTAACTCCAGAGAAATTGGTGAAAATTTTACGGAATTGATCTTTACAAATCGGGAGAACACAATCGCCAAGAAGAATGACCTTGTTTAAGGAACCCGAATTGGTTATGGTTTTAATAGGAAACCTATCATCTTTGACATTCAAATACTTGAGTCTAGGGGCATCAATAAAAAACCCCCACTTTCGATAATCCCTAACCATTCCTTGGATATTCGACGAAAATATAATTTTATACCGAGACTGGTTAGCGTCTGAGAACGCACTCTTAAACACTTAAGATTATCATCTACTCTTCTAACAATGGTCAAATCATCAAGCACGGGGCAATATGAGATAAGCGACTCAAGACTTGTCTCATTTAAATATACGTTTTGTTCTAAACGCAGAGTCTTGAGACGAGGTAATGATACAGACGACTCCTCATTAAAGCTGTTACTAAACAACACTCGACGGAGCCTTAAGTAAAGTAACGTCTCACAGACAAAGAGGCTTACGGGCATCACTTCCAAACATCTTAGGGGCATCACTTTCACTTCCAAACTCTTACGCGCCTTCACAAAGCACTCAACATCAAGATGCTTCAGTTTACGCCTAGTAGCCACAAAATCTATCCAACGCGTGACATGGTGATTCTCATTCTCATCCTTACGAATACTTAGCTTGAGCTTGTGCAAGCATAACTTTTCTTCTCTTGAGAAATCTAAGCACGTGTTGATAAAACTCGAGAAAGCATTGTAATCTAAGAACTCACAAGAGTCCAAATCCAACCCGGGAATCAAAAGCCAGAGACTTCTCCACCTATTGGACAAAACACTTGTCCTAACAGCTTCCTTTGTTGGAAGATACAAGAGTATCATCTCTGAAATCAAAGAGTCTGGTAATTTGCTTATCATATCATCATCCTCCTCTCTTTTACCTTTATTTTCTTCCTCCATTAAAACTCCTGTCGCAGAATTATTTTGGACCACAAATTATGAACATACCTGAAAGTTTAACAATCTTCGTTGATCGTTTACAACACAGGTTACATCATATTTAAAGACTCAGACGCTACTAGCTAGTTTAGATACTCCTAAAATACAGGACCAGTTAAATCTCAACTACTATTATTTTGTTCGACATCTTCGGAGCGGTTGGTGCTTTGAATCCATCGATTTAGATATTTTAATATTATTATTTTCCTTACTCTACTCCATCAAATTTAGTTTTCTTTTAACAGAATTGAAAATTCTCAAATTAGGTAAACAAAAAAACGTTTTAAATGCTGTTGCCCTAAGTAGTTGAAGATATCTTGGGTTGTTGAAACCCACCCACCCACCATCAGTGCCACTCATTAAATCATTACTCCACAACTCGAGGCAAGTTTTCATCATCTAATAAAAACAAAATGGGAGAAATGGGAGCTAAACGATGGAACTTTGGTGCCAACCAAACCATCGATGAATCGTGCTCCCAGCACGTTCGTGGTTTTCTAGACCTACTCGCTGATAAGCTCGACAGCAATGATGATAGATCAGTCATCCCTCTCGGCCACGGCGACCCTTCTCCTTTCCCAACCTTCCGAACCGATCCGGCCGCAGTAGAAGCCGTCTGTGATGCTCTCCGTTCAGCAAAGTTCAATCACTATTCTACTTCCACTGGTCTTCCTCTCGCTAGGAAGTAAGATTCCTCAGTTCATCATCAACCTTCGATTTGAACTGTTCTTGTTCTTGCTCATTTAGTTGTTCAAACTTGTTTCTCCTAAAACAGAGCTGTGGCAGAGTACCTCTCCCGCGATCTCTCTTACAAGATCTCTCAAAATGATGTTTATCTCACAGCTGGTTGTCATCAAGCCATTGAAGTCTTGATCTCCACACTTGCCGTTCCTGGTGTTAACATTCTGATGCCTAGACCTACTTATCCCATGTACGATTCCCGAGCATCTTTCAGTCAGCTTGAGATTCGTCGTTATGATCTCCTTCCAGAAAATGGTTGGGAGGTTGATCTCAATGCTATTGAAACTCTTGCAGATGAAAAAACCGTTGCTCTTCTTCTTATCAACCCTTGCAATCCATGCGGAAACGTTTTTTCGCGACAACATTTGCAAAAGGTAAAACACTTTCTTCTTATTTCTCGGTTTCCTTCTTGATTGCTGCAACACCAATATGTTATTGTCATGTTTATTTTGATGGATGAAGATTGCAGAAACTGCAAGCAAGCTTGGAGTACTTGTGATCGCAGACGAAGTGTACATGAATATTGTCTTTGGTGACAGACCATTTGTGTCCATGGCAGAGTTTTCAGAGATTGTGCCAGTGATAATGATAGGAGGAATATCAAAGAGATGGTTCGTTCCTGGCTGGAGATTTGGCTGGATGGTGACTCTTGATCCTCAAAACATCATGAAAGATTCTGGGGTTTGTTGCTTGCTTAACCAGTCAAATACTTTATTAGGTTAATATTTTCTCAACAAATGTTTCTTTTATCTGTTAGCTGGTTCGGAGTCTTGCCAATATCCTCAACATGTCAACAGATCCCACAACTTTTATTCAAGGCGCGATACCGGATATACTTGGGAAGACAAAAGACGATTTCTTCTCATCGAAACTCGAAACTTTAAGAGAATGTTCAGAGACTTGTTACAAGGAGATCAAGAAGATCCCTTGCATCACTTGTCTTTACAAACCTGAGGCGTCAATGTTCACAATGGTAAGGAGATACATCTAACATTGTAATTGATCAAAGCTCAGTGTCTGATAAGGGTTTCTTGGTTGAGGTCAGGTCAAGTTAGACCTTACTCTGCTTGAAGATATCAAAGATGATTTGGAATTTTGCTGCAAGTTGGCTAAAGAAGAATCTTTGATCATCCTACCAGGTCAATAACATTAATGAGCTTTCTTGTCAGTATTACAGGTAAGTTAAACTAATCGATGCAGGAATACTATTGTTCTTCTTGCAGGTCGAGCTGTTGGGCTTAAGAACTGGCTACGCATCACTTTCGCGGTTGAGCTTGAGCTCCTCAAAGACGGGCTTTCAAGGCTAAATAACTTTGCACAGAGACATTCAAAGCAGCCATGAGAAATATGATTTATTCTCATTTTCCACAGCCAAAGCAAATCAGATTTACATTGTAATAAGACATTACATAGTTGGCTTTCTTAATAAAGTTTACCCATTTGCAAAGAAAATCCAAAAACCATTTCTTATTTAAATATTTTTAAGATCAATATGAAACCATTGACCATTCAAATAATTATGAGATCTCATACCTAAATAAGCGTATAATTATGATATGCTTAACCTATACGCTTATGAGATGAGATGAGATCAATAAGAAAAATATCTAAATTATAAAAAAACAAAAACTAGGTTATACACTTATCATAATTATACGCTTATTTACATATGAGATCAATCTAAACTAAAAAAAAAAAAACTAGCCTATGTATTTTATAGGTTTTCGAACTTACAATTTATGTTTGTAAGTTAAGAATTTAATATATAGGTTTTATAGGCTTCATAAATTAATGTTTATGATCCAGATTTTGTTGTTAGGATAGAAATTTTATACACTTTTATAAATTTACAAAAATCTAAACTATTTTGAAATTTTACTATGAAAGTTAACCTATATCATGAATTTTTCCTTTAATTATATAGTATAGAACTCATCATTTTTCCAAAACACAATTATAGATTTGCTTTAGTTAGTTTATTAGTGTTCAAGTAATAGATTCAACAATCATATAAATTACTTATGCACTAAACAAAAGATTCAAGTCATGTAACTATCCCCATACGTTTAACAAGATATTGATGGACCTTAATTGGGTATAACTTAGGATAAAACATACAAGAATATATATTCCCAAAAAAATTAATCACTTTACCACACTATCAATTCGAAAAATCAAGAAGCAAGAGTAGAATGGTATCATCCAAAGAATGATCAAAAGGCGATCAGACAACCAACCAAAATGCAAGATCTATGGCTACAAGTAGAAGAGTTAAATAAAGAGAATAATCAGAGCAAATGGTATTAGCATTCATCAAATATTTGCAAACAAAAATTAAGAGAGTCTCACCTACGTTCAAAATAAATATCTACAAGAGACGTCAAGATGTATTCATTTCACAAAATGAGAGACAACACCAAAACAAAGATACTATATATTTCAAACACACAATGTAATGTTCTAGTACCCAAAGTAAAATCTACCTTTCTATAAGTCTATGTTGCAGAATTTCAGAATGTCATTTTGCATGTTTAGAACAATCACCAAGGGTTTAGAAAAACCACCATAGTGAAGCAGTCTCACCTACATTCAAAATAAATAGCTACAGAGAAGACTTTAAGAAGCATCCATTTCATAAAATGAGAGACCATATAATACATACAAATACAAGAACCAAAACAGAGATATTATATGAGAGGCCTTATGATTTTGCCTAGTAACAAACAGAAAACTGGAATTTGTACATAAACCTCTATACTAGAGTAAGCAAACTAACTTAAACAAAATATTAGACATATATTTAGTCGACCTTAAGAGCATAGAAGATCAAAACACCTATTATGCCACATTTCTACAACCGGGATGATTAAATTGTCTACTACTTTCTAATTTTGACATCAATCACTGGAAAAGTGATACTAAAACAAAAAGCAAGGTAGGGAAATCAAGAAAGATCAATTGCACATTCTTATGATTTAATAAGTATCCAAGTTCCATCAACTCTGTAAGACTAAGAGAAAAAGGGATAGACACTAGAACCATAACAGAGATATTTTCAGTTCAGTGTATTGTAAGAACTCAAGTAACCAGTACAATTAGTAGAATCTAACAGCGTCATCATCATTCATGGGTGTATAATGCAAAATTCAAAAAGTCATTTTACATGCTTACCACAATCACCAATGGTTTAGAGCATAACACAAAACAAAATACTTTCAAGGTTCAAAGAAACTACTACCATAAACTGCATGAGTCTCACTTTTAAAATAAATATTTACATGAGACTCCAATATGCATCCATATCATAAAATGAGAAACCTTATTATACATACAACACCAAAAACAGAGATAATAAGTACTTTAAAACACACAATGTGACATCCCAATACCCAAAGTAATTCCAATACTTCATCATTTTCTGATGCAGAATTCCATAAAGTCATTTCACATGTTTCACTAAGTTTTAAAGCATGACGCAAAACAAATACATTCAAGATTCAAAGAAACTACTACATAATCTGCATATACATCCATTTCAAGAAACAAGAGACCTTATGATACATACAATCACTAAAATAGAGATAAAATAGTATTTTAAACACACAATGTAATGTTCCAATACCCAAAGTTTATCAATGGATATGTAAGAAACAAGTTTCTAGAATCTAACGGATACTAGATCAAGGATAGTAATGTTATCAAGACAGTTTTTTAAGAAACGGATCAATGAGAGACTGTTGTCAAGAAACATTTTTAATTATAAATGGCTCTTAGATCTACATTTCTAATTTCTATACCTAATTTGTAAATTTTCACGTTTAATATTATCAATTTACCAGAGAAAGCATATACCTGAGAATATGAACACATTTTGAAGAATATACCTAAAAAATCAAAATTAGTTTTACTTCACTTATGTGTCTCTTACTTGTGATTATCATTCATGATTGTATCAACTAATTACAAAAAAAATTTAAAAAGCACATACCTGTTGAAGAAGTCGCTATAGTCTTACAATTTGAACACCTCCAAAATCACATACCTGAGGAAATCATAATAAGTTAGTCGTCATTCCACATAAATGCACCATAACCTAGTCATTTTCATGCCTAGATCATGAATCATGTATTGATTTGTAACATGCATTTCACTGTCTTCTTTAAGACATTAGTTTTTCTTTGAATCCAGCAGATTTATTTAACAAGTACCTTTGTCTTATGAATTATCTCACGGACGAAGGCTGATCTTATATCTTTGTCCTCATCCGATTTCAAACTCAAGTATGGAAAAACCAAAACATAAACAAATCTGAGCTCAACTTCTCTTCAATCTCGCCATTGTTGACCTGATCTGAGCTCCGATTTCATCAGATCTATTCTCACGATGGTTACGATGAAGAAAATTCTGCGAAAAATGACTCGATCGAAGACTTCGTCGAGTTCTGAGGCGATTCCGACTCGGAAATCAACTCGATCTTGTGTTGTAGCTTCTTCTCCTCCTGATTCTCCTCCAGCTGTTAAGAATCGAACTTCTGGAGCTTCGCGAGCTGTTGCTACTGATGAATCTCTGGATTCTTCTCCTCTTTACTTGCACAATTCTGATCAACCAGGTTCGTATACCATCTCTCTTAAACTTGATGGAACGAACTATGATGATTGGAATGATGCGATGCGAATTGCTCTAGATGCTAAGAATAAGATAGGATTTGTTGATGGAACCTTACTTCGTCCAGATGAATCCGATTCTAGCTTTAGGATTTGGTCTAGATGCAATAGCATGGTGAAATCTTGGTTGTTGAACACAGTTTCTCCTCAGATTTATCCTAGTGTTTTGCGATTGAATAATGCTGTTGATATATGGAAAGATCTATATGAACGTTTTCATATGAGTAACTTCCCTAGAACTTTCAATCTCACTCAAGAGATACAAGATTTTCATCAAGGATCATTATCTTTATCTTACTACTACACCACCTTGAAGACATTGTGAGATAATGTAGATAGTACAGAAGAGCCTGATGAACCTTGCAACTGTGGTAAAGCATCTCGTCTGCAATTGAAGGCAGAGAGAGCAAAGACTGTGAAGTTTTTGGCTGGTCTCAATGAGTCATATGCTGTTGTGAGGAGACAAATCATTATGAAGAAGGTTCTTCCCACTCTAGCTGAAGTTTACAACATCTTAGATCAAGATGATAGTCAAAAGGGATTCTCTAATGTCATTAATCCAACTGCATTTCAAGTATCTGAGAGTGTTAACTCAAATGTGAGTGAACCAGCTATTTGTTATGTGAACTCTGGCTCTAACAAAGGTCGTCTTATTTGCTCACATTGTAACAGAGTTGGTCATATTGCTGAGAGATACTACAGAAAACATGGATTCCCTCCAGGTTTTACTCCAAAAAGGAAAATTTCTGAGAAAGTTCAAAAACCACAACCTGTAGCAGCTCAAGTTAATCTGGCTGAGAATATTGCTGATCTTGAAGGATTGATTGGGAATTTGACTAAAGATCAGATACAGAATTTTATTGCTTTGTTTAGCTCTCAGTTGCAACATCAACCAGTCGGCCATCTATCTGAAGCGAGTACTTCTAAGAAAACAGTTGACAATTCTGGTATTGCTTTCTCATCCTCAACCTATTGCTTTGTTGGTATATTGACAATATCACATAATATCTTATCAAATGGTATGTGGGTGATTGATTCTGGAGCAACTCATCATGTCTCACATGATAGAAGTTTATTCACATCTCTAGACACGAATATTCTGAGTTATGTGAATCTCCCAACAGGATCAAATATCAAAATCAGTGGAGTTGGTACAGTTCAGATAAATTCACATATTTCTTTGAAGAATGTGTTATTCATTCCAGAATTCAGATTGAACTTAATTAGCATCAGCTCTTAGACCACTGATCTTGATTCACGAGTTATTTTTGATCCTTCTTCTTGTGAAATTCAAGATCTTATCAAGGGATTGACGATTGGTCGAGGTAGACGAGTAGCAAACCTATATGTTCTGGATACTGAAGATCAGATTTCTGTTAATGTAGTGGTTGATGTTGGCGTTTGGCATAAGAGACTTGGTCATCCGTCTTTTTCAAGATTGGACATAATCTCAGAAGAATTGGGAACTACAAAGCACAAGAATAAAGGATCTGCATTTTGTCATGTATGACATATGGCTAAACAGAAGAAATTGTCATTTCCTTCTCTGAATAATCTTTTTAATACAATCTTTGAGTTATTACACATAGATGTTTGGGGACCCTTTTCAGTGGAAACAGTTGATGGATATCGATATTTTTTTACTATAGTAGATGATCATTCTCGAGCAACATGGATATATTTGCTTCACAAATAAGAGTGATGTTATTACAGTGTTTCCGGCATTCATTCGACAAGTTGAAAATTAGTATAAAGTGAAGGTCAAGTCAGTAAGATCAGATAATGCACATGAATTATAATTTGCATCCTTATTCCAAGAAAAGAGTATAGTTTTGTTTCACTCTTGTCCAGAAACACCTGAACAAAATTCAGTCGTGGAACGCAAACATCAACATATTCTCAATGTAGCAAGGGCTCTTATGTTCTAATCTCAGGTATCACTTTCATACTGGGGTGATTGTGTTTTGAATGCGGTGACCGTTGACCATATTGAAGCTAATGAGAAAATCTTCTAACAAACTCTCAACTTCATCTCTCTCAATCTCGCATTCGTAATAGAACTACCATCAAATCAAAAACTCTAAATCATCAGAATAATTACACGATGCTTAGAAATTCTAAAACCAAATTCGGGATATAAGGAAAACCAAAACTTACTAATTGAAGAATTGATCGAGAGAATAATTGTAACAGATCTTCGATTGACAAAATCGAAGAATTGATAGAGAGAGAGTTCTTCCAACAAAATCATAAGAGGGAAAATTTTGGGAGACAATTCGAAGGTTTCTTTGAAGAAGTGTGGAAAGTGAGTTCTTTTTGCGATACATACGAAAACACTTTGCAAACATTGCGTTTGTTCTCAATGGCTACAAAATGCAGGCCTGGTAGAGATCAAGCTAGGCCCAGTAAGGCCCATAACTGCGTTTAATTAAAAGAAGTATTTTAAGACCGTTGAAATAGACGGAGCCACGTTTGCTCACTGTCAAGATTCAAATGGAATCTTAAAAAAGGAAAACGAAAATTCTTCCAACGGCTATCTGATCCACTGTCTTCTTCTAACTCCATGCCAAGAAAAGCTTATAAATTTTCTCAGATTCCAATTCGTAAAACCCTAATAAGTCTCTGAGATTCTCAATTCAATTCTCTGAGAAAGCTTATAAGAATGGACTCTACGCCTCCTTATCACCGATCGAACACTAAATCAGCTTCGCGTCTAGCTCGTGTCAACAATTCTCTCGAAGATTCGAATCAAGAACCTCAAAAACTCTGTCTTGATTTGGTTCTATCGTCTCCGAAGAGCAACGATACTCTCTCCCACAGATCATCATCTTCTCCTGTTCCTCTTCGCGAAATTCTTCTCCTTTCTCCTTCTCCACACCGAAAATCGAAGACCTGTTTAGCCGATAGACTGGAAATGGCCTCTGAAGATGCGGCGGATCCAGCTGTGGTGGTTCGTAAGCGGGGTAGGCCGAAAGGAGGGCAAAAGGGTCTTTTAGCATCTCCAAGGAATCCCCGGAGATCGAGACGAAGGTCAGAGGCTGTGGAAGAGAAAGAAGCTAATGTAGTGATAGAAGAAATCGTAAAGCCTAGGAAATGGAAGACGAATGGTCGACCTAAGAAGGATAAGGCAAATTCGGCTCCTTTGTTACCACCTCCTTGTTCGTCTTCAGATCTTCCAAGTACATTCTCTAATCTCTTCTTTCTCTGAGGTTTCATTATCTGCTCGATTCCGACTGACTTGCTTATATGTGGATTTGTTGAATCAGGTGAAGATATGTGTCAAAGTGATTTGAATAGGGTTGGAGAGATTATAAGTGATTTGGTAATGTGGAGAGATGTTGCGAAATCAACCCTCTGGTTTGGTTTTGGATGTTTATGTTTCCTATCTTCTTGCTTTGCTAAAGGAGTCAACTTTAGGTAACATTCATTAGTAATTGTATTACCTTCTATAGTGTGTGTTTCTTAGGCTCAATCATATCTGAAAGTCATGACATTTTTTCTTTGTTTTGAAGCATTTTCTCGGCGGTTTCTAATCTAGGACTTGTGTTACTTTGCGGGTCGTTCTTGTCAAATACGTTTTGTCAAAGGTACATTACTTTTGTGGTCTGCTTTGCAGTTTTGTTTGGTCTTCTCTGTAAGCTAACAGTTAGTTTGATCCTTCAATATTGGTATCTTTAGGAAAAGCGAAGAGACAAAGAGAGTGTTCCATGTGAGTGAAGATGATATCTTGCGCTTAGCAAGACGAGTGCTTCCTGCTACCAACTTTGCGATTTCAAAGACGAGTGAGCTTTTTTCAGGAGAACCATCAATGACACTCAAAGTATAAATCGACATTTACTTCTCTATCTCTCTCTATGAAATCAGTATTGATGCTTGGTCGGTGGTTTACTGATGTTTCTCTTTCGTAATAGGTGACACCATTTCTGCTAATTGGAGCTGAGTACGGTCATCTCATAACACTGTGGAGGCTATCTGCATTTGGTATGACATTTAGAACAAAAACTGAAACTATCTTAAGCATTATGGGAGCTGAATTGATATGTGTGTATGTTACTGGAACAGGTTTCTTCCTCAGCTTCACCATCCCAAAGTTTTATTCATGTTACACCCATCAGATTAGCCAAAAAGGTGAAGAAATCGAATTGCACCTATTCACATATTGTCAATTGGGTTACAAGCAAGACTTGGTTTGATTTTGTAGAGTTTTTAGAAATATTGACTTGGTTTGATTTGAGCAGTTGAAAGAGTGAAAATGAGAATAGGTGAAGCATGGGGAGCCTGCTCACACAAGAAGGTCTTGGCAGGCTCTGCGGTGACAGCGTTTTGGAACTTGACAAGCCTTAGAACCCGGATTTTTGCAGGTAATATACCTAACCAGTGGTTGACAAGAGTATTTGCTTTGCTTTTTACCAAAATACTATAACCTATAAGTCTTTCATGATTTGCAGTTTTTATCATCCTGGTGGTAATTCGGTATAGGAGACAGAATCTACAGCTAAATCCCGAGGAAGTTGAGCCTGTTGAGATTGAGAAGCAAGAAGAAGAAATACTTCCACAAGAAGAAGAACAGACGCAGCCACAAGAAGAGCAAGCATTAGTGATGGTTGTTGCAGAGATTGAAGGATCAAAGACAGTCTAGTGTTTGTACTTTGTGTATACCCCATTAACAGAGATGCAATTTTAAAGCTCGAGTTGATGTAATAGAGATATGGAGGATATCTGAAAATATGTCAAAATTGAAGACAAAGAGATGTTTTAACAAAACTTCTCATTCAAGTCTTGAAGGTGCCTCATCTTTGGCCGAGACTACAATGTTTACATGGGAGAATGATTCTTAAAACCTTCCTAAATCAATGTGCCGGTTTGATTGCCAAAACTACAATTCTTATTATGGTATCCTTGATTGTAGTATCAAAACTCATGGATATGGACGTTTCCAAGTTTTAAATTAGTAAAAGTGGTATGGTTTGAGTGAAAAAAAAATTGCAAATTTGAGTTTGCATGTTGATGTAACATGTATTATAGAGAGCTGATTTGAAATATGGAAGATATGAAAATTCAAGACAAAGAGATCATTTGTGTTTGAGCAGTACAACAATTATTCTTTGCCTAAACTCACTTAAAGCTTCTCTTGGATTTTCGTAGGGAACGCGTAGACATCATCAAAAGTCCTCTTTGCAAGCTGATAAATTATACCAAACATCAGTTACTCGTCTAATCAATACAACAAGTCTTAATAATAGGCTAAAAGCAAACACAATCTCTCCAAGAAACTCAGAAAAAAAATAGGCAAAGTCAAGAGGGTTTTTATTCCTAAGGTTTCCGGGGAAAAAAAGGCTTTAAAAGGTAGAGTTTTGTACATAAACTGTAGCTTCAGTGTTCTTCTGGCTAACTCATCACACATCATCATTGCAAGCTGGGAGTATAAGACCAATCAGTAATGATTCTTTCATTATAATTCTCTAGAAATCAACTCAAATGCAATAACCATCAAGAGAAGAACACACTTTCCATTAAAAACTGTCGGGTACATTGTTTTATTTTAAGAAGGTATGTAACAACCAGTTTTGAAAACACAATGCAGCATCAATCACTGATCGGTGTATCTAAACCGATTCTAATTGTCTATAGAAGTTCATAAAATGTTATTTGCAGGAAGCCCACATCTTTGCTTCTTTGTCTTCATCTATTCTTCTGTCAGCCTACAACATCGAAAAACTAGACCAATTGAGTCGCCATCTCTTTACAACGTTAAGCAGAAAGACAACAACAATTGATCCAGTTTTTCGTCCATAGCAATAAACACAAAGTTCTAAACTGATTGAAGCTTCTCAAATTGCAAATCTAACCTAGTTCTCTACCCATGTCCGATACATCAAATCTTTAAACCCCGGTTTGTACTTAGGCTCACATAAAGGCTATCACAGAAACAGTTCTTAAAATACATCATTGATCAATCAAAGCATATCTCCACTCATTTAGAACAAGATCTTCTAAGTTATATTCAAGTATTACAGAATTAAACAAAAAAAAAAAAAGATGTGAGAAAAATACCGTCAGAGAGCCAGCCATAGGTATGGCCAGAGATAGAAAGCTTTGAAGTCATTAGCGCTGAAGCTGTAGCCGTGTGGTATGGCAACATTGACTCCACACAGAAGCTCAGTTCCAGAGGATTTCTATCATCAATCAACATAAACAAATCAAAATCTTAGTTAATGATTGGGAATTTTCTCATTAAAATTCACATCAGAATGCAAAATTTCATCTTCTCAGTTTTGTATAATCGATCTGGAAACATGATTATAACAAACCGGAACTTAGAAAAGTTGTTTCTTTTTACAAATGATAGACTTTAAAGGTTCCAATTAGTGAAGCACACACATAAAAAACATTCAATTTTTCATTCAAAGATAAAACTTTGGATCAGAGATCTTCTGATACTATGACAAGCTTCAAGTAGCACAGAACTATAAATTAAGAAAATGGGTATAATACAGAGGCTCGTCAGACTAACCGGAGAGGAGAAAGCAGTGGGCTTCTTCTGGCAGTGGCTCTAAACAACGGCGGAGCGGTTTTGGCTTGAGAGGTGAAGCGGCCAGTGGAAGAAGCGGCACTCCGAGACGAAGCAGCTCGAAGCATCGATCTGGCGATGGCGGAGGCGGCCATCGGGAGAGAATCTGAGTAGAAGATCAAAATGTACGGGTGCGAGAAGAATAGATTGGTGAATCGATGGCTTCGGATTCCGATTACGATTACGGGAGATGAAAATGATAAACCCTATAAAACCGTTAAGGCCTGTTTGGACGATAGTTTATGTTACAAGCGCAAGATCTATCGATGCTTTTGGGCCAAAGGCCCAATTTTAATATGTGCGAATTCTTAAGTTTTGAGCTATTACTTTCCAATTTTAACTTAAATTTGGATTTTCATATTTTCTGTCCAAAACATTTAGTTAAACTATAATTAGGATTTGACTAAACTACAAAAGGATTTCATAGTGATGTGTCGACTTGCGATTAAAACAAAAGAAAAACAGACTAGGAAGTTAAAATTAACATGTCAATACACAGATCCCATGATAATGAAATAACTTAAAACGGAGATATAAGAAGGCAATAAAACCATAAAGAGATCATAGACGAAATAATAAACACATTAAAAACTAGTGAAGAGTGAGAACGCAGCAGGAAGCAGAAGCACTCTTCTTTGTCGTTCCCATGGTGGTGGTCTCGAAAAAGCATTACACCCTTTCATCTGTGTTCACTCCTCTCTGTAATCTGGATTCTCCTTTAAAATGATGAACCCTTCCAATATCGGCGACAGAGGAATGTATCTGTTTGCAATTACAACCCGAGTTAAATAATCACAACACTGAAGGTGAAGCTTTTCATTTGAAACAGAGAGGGTACAAGGAAGGAAGAAGAACATACTTGTCCGTGGCTAGTTCCGCTCTCTCTCCAGCAGCCAGGAGAACAGGTGTAGAATGTGTCTGGAAACCGGTTATGGTCTTGGGTCGACCCGCTTGTCCAACTACATCAACTGCTTGTCCCACCCGCACTGGCACTGACAGTGGCTTCAGGTCTTTGTCTACTGTCAACATCATCCTAGGCTACAGTTTTTTCAAAATTTGGATTAAAACACACAATCATAGAAAGATTTTCAGACCTAAAACAAAAAGAGGGAGAAACAAGGGACTGAAATTGAACTCACTTGCATCGCCAAAACGAGCAAGTACAGCACATAATGGTATTTCCCGAGTATGATTGGTTTCATGTCAAGGCATGCATGCAAGAGTGTCACTATACCAGCAAGTGCGGTTCTGCATGAATAAGGTTCACATAAGCAGAGTAAAGATTCACATCACCAAGCTTTGAACATCCAACTATCAAAATTCTCTAGTTATAGAGGGTATCAAAGAGCATGATCAACTTACGGCGACAGCAAGAACCGTTCAGAGTGGAAGGGGCTTAGTGTTAAGAGACCTTTTCCCATGTGCACCAGCCCTTGAGCGATACGCACCTGCATAATGACTTAACAATTGATTACAATAATTTCTAACAAAAACAACTATTTTATACAGGGGGACAGAAACAAAAACGAACTGTTCTAGGAACACATTACACAGAAGAGAAGACTGGCATCCTTGTAGTAATAGCTGGAGAGGTTCCGAAGCATCCCGGCTATCCTTGCGTTATTAGTTCCAGCGCCAATCAGTCCCAATGATATAATTGCTGCCTGTATATGTCAGAAGAAAAATCAGTCCTCTATTAATACTATTCAATTAAAAAACTATTGGACAGTCTGTGAAGCGAAATGATTACTAACCATGGCAACTTCCGAATCTGTGTCATGGCTAAGCCGGCTCAAGGTGTCCATCACAGTCACCTGGAATGGTGGGAAAATATTAAAAATCAGCATTACTCTATACAACCACTAGCAATATTCTGTAAGCAGGTGAAGTAAAACTAGGTTTACAGAAGTATTCACCTTTGGATTTGATATACATAGGAGACCAAGGGCCAAAGGCACAGCACGGCGAATGTTTTGTTCTCCGTATTGTAACATCCGCTCCAAAGAACGGATCTCCATATCAATGCCCAGTTCTTCAGACATAGCAACCATTGCCAATCCAAGGACAGCTGGACCCTGGTGGATGTCACCTTTCTCAAGATGCTCTCCGCACTGAGCAAGGAGGTCTTGGACCTGAACATGTACAAGTAGGATTTAACAACTAAAATAGAAAGTAATGAATTATGTCATCTAACCACAAGAACAAATGATTAGATACCTTAAGGACATTCCCAGTTCCAGCATACGCACAGGATAGAAGTGTCATATCACAATATTTTCTAATCTTTTCATTGAAAGTCTTTGAAACTTCAGCAGTAGCCTCTACACTTTCCTGGTAAATATTGGAACAAGTTAAAGCTGGTCAAGCAACGCAGATAATGATTACGTACAATGAGTAAGATTAAGTACAACAAATAGCCCAACCTGTTTGCCCAGGTATAGAAGTCCAAGACCAAGAGGCAAGAAACGAGTGAGGGCGTCTCCCAGTTCAGCCTCACTTCGATCCATCAAAGCAAATATGATAGACTGTGCTACTTCTTCATTACAGGAACCAACATAGATCATTCCCAAAGAAAGTGAAGCAAATGCAACCACATCGAGAGGCGCTTTTGCATCATTCAGTATCGGCGACAATTTGCTTTTTATCTGTCGAGAGAATGAGCATATTAATGTTTCATGAACTCCCGAAACATTCAAGTCGTAATAATATAGGAAAGAAAACAGCATGTTCTGACCTGGTCATTTTGGGAACCTGCGTATGCAATTCCAAGACCCATGATAGCACCAATTCTAACAGATGAATCCTCTTTGTCTATATAGTCTCCAAGAAGTGCCAATGCCTGAGTAATAAACCCGAGTAAGATGAAAGAATGGCTGACAAATTTAGAACAAGTGGTTCCCTAAAAATCAAACACGACATCAGCTCACAGGATCACAATCGTTCTTAATGCCACAATTTACAATCCCAACTCCCAGCAATGCTCCAGCGATGATAGGATTATCATTACTATGGAAATATTTGTCAAGTTGGGCAAGTCCCGAGTCCACATCCCACAGTTGAATCATACCCTGTGATAGAGAAACAACAAGATCTAGTTACAATTTCTACTTCCATGATCTGAATACAGAAACGACATTCATCAAGTAAGAACAGGCATACCAGACTAGCAGCTGCACTAGTCTTGCCATGTTCTTTATTTTTGAAGAGCCAATTTCCAGAAGATCCGGTGGTTGAGTCTGAGGGTACTGTCATTAGTTTGTCCTACGATAAGCAAACATATTAAGAGGACAGTCTGCCAGTAGATCTATTTTATTACAATCTGCAACCATCCATACCTGACCAAAACCAGCATTTACAAATGCATTGACAAAGGTAGCAGCCAAATTCTGTCTAGCAGAATCCACGCTTGCACCAGAGCTTGCCCTGCCGTCGAGCAAGTGAGCCTACAAAATTCAAAAGGGCATGTCAATGACTGATACCTACAACATATTTGTAACTATATAAACGAGTAGCAGGCATAACATCCATTAAAACTGATTTACCTTGTAGATGTCTTCAGGCGTTTTGGCCTCCATGACCTCAATATCCCTTGCAAGAGTCAGATATCCTTCACTTAACTTAGTGTTATTAACAATATCCTGTAGGGCTTCTCGGTCATCATCGTCTGCAACCATCTCATCGTCAAGGTCAAAGGTTATACCCTGCAGGGAGGCATACGAAGAAAAAAGAAGTATAAGAAAGTATGTCATCGGGCATTGTGTCTCTATATGAATGGAAATTTTAAGCAGTGATGCAGCAGTCGATCGGTGTCTCCCTTAGAAGAGAATAGGAGGAGGCAAATGTAGTTAATGAATGAGGCCTTCCCAAAAAACTAATACAAAGTTGTACTAAAACAAGGGAAACACCCAGTAACAGGCCCAACATTCTAGGGTAATCAAGAAACAGATTCAAATTCCCTCTAGATCATGCTCGATAGCAACTACAAACAAACATGTTCTCGTTTTTTATCTATTACAGCTATGTAACAGCTGGAAAAACAAAAAGTAATCGAATAAAAGCACAACCAACTCTTAAAGCATAAAGAAGTACAGATCCAAAACCATAATGTACTTATAAAAAAAATAAGGAAGGAATGAGATGGAAATGTTAAATTTAGTAAAGTAGAGATAGTTAAGGACTTACATGACGAGCAATCATGTAGCAGAACTGTTTCTTCCTTAGCAGATCAGTACATGAGGTAAATACTTGCTTCACATACTGCAATAAATAAAATATACAATAGAGCACATTAAACATGGAATAGGTCTACACAAACACTCGAAATACTTGACAGAGGATTGCTTTCTCAAGCTGCTTCATGACGCAGAAATAATCAAATAATAAAATCATATTACGTTGTATAGAGAATCCTACCAGCGTGTTATCAAGAAATAATGCAATCTGCAGAGCGTTTGGATATTCTTCAAACTTCATGTAAATCATGTAAGAAATATCAAGAACCAACATGTCATCTGGTCCAGGAAGGTACCTGAAAATACAAAAATATAATACGGCAAAGAGACTTTTGTGAGCAAAATAATCAAGCAAAAATCACCACTTGCTTCTACATGACTGATCTAAAACAAGATCAGTAAAATAGAAATATGACTGGTCTAAAACCACAAATAAGAGTGAAGAAAAATAAAATGAATTAGGATTGATTGTTGAACGTACTTTGCAGCACTCGTGAGATAGTTGCCTGTCCTTTTGAAATTTGTTTTGTCTACATACTCAAGTAAGAGATCAAGATCCTCAACATCCATTAAAAGGTCAACAGCTTCGGTTTCTGCATTATGCTGCAAGGAGTAAAATGAAATCCTTTAGACATATAAGAAAACTCCCAAAGGTACTAGTCTCAAGCCTATTAGTTATAAAATCCCTTCCTTCATATGCACGACAAGGGCCAACGAAATAAGAAATATAACAACCATTAGGAATTCACCTTCATGTGAAAAGAAACAATTTGCTGCACAAGCTCCATCAAATCGTCAATAGGGGCCTCCTCACTCTGAGATAACGAACAAGTATAACCATATCTCAGTAACCGTTCTCATTGATAAGACACATATAGTCATTCCTTACAACTTCAACCATAAGAAGGATAAACCCAACAAACAACTTCTAATAACCTTAAAATATATGAAAAAGTCCTAGAACGATAAATTGAATTACGAAAGACAAAATAGGAAATTGATTTCTAACCTGACGCTTTGTATACTCTTGCGCAATCTCTCCAGCTAAATTTCTGACATATTCATGACCCCACGATCCGATGTCACCTTCTGTTCCAATCAACCTATAACCTAAGCTTTCCTGGAATAATATTGTAAAAAAAAAAAGTGAATAGCAGTTTACATATACTTCAGAAAATACAACTCAGACGAATGAACTCAATAAAGATAGAACATAGAAATAGAAAAACATGATTTATTAACAGCCAATTTTAGGAGCTAGAGACGTACTCTTTCACCCTCCGCAGACATGGTAAGGGCCAAGACAGACAGGATATCAGACAAGTACTTCTGCAAACATAGCAAAATCAATCTTTAAGCCATGCCCAGGAATAGGAACAAAAAAGGTCTTAACAAGATACGACTTGATGAAAATGTATGATGACATACCTTGAGATTAGAATCAGCCATTGTTTCATGAAACGTTTTAAGAGTTCCATAATGAGGACGGAGAAACTTTAGTGGTTTGGGAACAGAAGTCATGGAGCTTGTTGAAGCTCGGATTTCCTGCCTACAGAACAAAAATAAAACACCGACGAGGTTAGATTAAGACAAACCAAAGCTTCAATTGCAGTAATCTGAAAACCCCAAGCTAAAAAGTCAAATTTCGATTAACGAGATTCAAGAATTACCTCATGCTTTCAAGAGCAGCCTTCTGCAACTCCGGATTAGGATCCTGAACCCTTTCAACATAGAGCTCAAGGTTCTGCTTTAGTTCCAAGTCCTCTTCAGACTACAATCACAAACACAATGTAAATCGAGTCATTAAGTGACCAAATACTATCTATAAAAACTCTCCTCTCATCAAAAGATAACATTAATTTTAGAAATCCACAACTTTCTAATCCCACTAGTCAAATGAATAGCTTGCCAGCAGCAAAACCCTAACTTTATAACATCCTACTTCAATTCGATCGATTTCTATCTAAAAACTGACTACAGATCTTACAGATTCGAAATTAAATACCTTTCTGATGTACCCAGATACTAAACAGTTCTAACAATGTCGAAAACAAAAGCTAAATCAAACTCTAGAAAAAAAACTAACCAGGTCCTCTCCCTTTTTCTCATCCTTCTTCTTCGGATCTTTAGACGGAACCTTCACGGTGGCTTCATCCTGCTTCGCACCGCCGCCGATACTGTTGGGATCCGGAGTTGGAGCCATCTCTGTTAAATTAGTAGCAGATCAATCTGAAGAACTCACGAAAGAGCTTGAAATGCTGAATCGAGAAGCTTTAACTTGTTCTGTCGAAAACTCTAATTGCAACCTAGCGAGGAATTAAACAAAACTCTTCTGCAACTCGAGTATAATGTCGGACGGAGGAGATAACCCCTCGATCAAGATTTCTACTATGGACTTAGCCCATTAAACTTTTGTTTTTGTCAACTCAGCCCATTTCAATTTATTGGGCTCGTTTATTGAGTTCTTCTCACATGGGCCTCGCATGTCTAAAATTTTGAATTATTTCATATTTTTCTTATATATTATTTTATGTCCCATCTCATTTTTTAATATGTCCAAAATTCCATTAAGTTCGAAAACAGTCATTTTGGATAAAATTTTGTTTTTTTATTGTTTATTTATTTCGAAAACAATTATTTACTTGAATCAAATTTGAACTTCCATATATGTTTAATTCTATGGACTTTTTAACTCAAAATTTATTAGTAATAGGTTGATTGACATATCTCTCATATTAGAGCATCCCCATCGCAAAAAAAGTGGGGGTGTTTAGTTTAAAAAAAAAAAATACAGAACAGGAGAGATAGGTGTCTTCACAGAAACACTTAAGACACTTTGAAGACCCCCTACGTGGCAAACTCTAATTGGATGGTTAATTTTTTTTTCAATTGTCCAAAAACTCTCTCCCTCTCTCTCTCTCAAAACGAAACAATCTCTCTTTCGCTTTGTCGTAAAAATCTCTTTTCATTTCTTCTCTTCATCGATTCATCTTCATTGATTAGTTCTTCTTCTCTTAATCGATTAAATCTTCATCTTCCATTGTTGGAGTTTTGAAATCTGAAATTAGGTTAATTTGATTGTAATCTATTGATAAAACTCTCATTGGGAGATTGACGAGTTTGAATGTGAGACGACCCGATTTTTTTTTTTAAAACATACGAAATACTTAGTATTTTAAATGTCCATACATTTAAAATACTCGCCAAGTACTTCACAACAAAACAATACCAAAGCATACATAATACAATACGTAGAATACGCAATTCTATCACACAGCGGAAAAACAATACCAATACAGAAACACATACACCCCGGTCCTAATCATCCTCTCCCTCCGAGCCTCGATCCCACGATCACACCTTATCTTTACCTGCATCGATAAAAGTGATGCATCAACATTTGGAAATCCAAATGCTGAGTGAGACGATCCTCCCAGCGACAGGTCATAGAAAACCCACGCAAACAATAAACAAACACAAGAAATTAATACATCCTATTAATTTCTAAACGATTAAATTCACGCATGAAAATAATCCACAAAAACACGACATGCGACCATCACGCGCGACAACCTCGCGCGACCGCTAGGTCGCGCGGCGAAGCATTTTCAGAAAAAAAACAGAAACTCAGATCGATCGATCCCACCACAAAATCTAACCGGATCGATTGATCTCAAGCCGGATCAATCGTTCCACCTACCGGATCGATCGTTCCCGAGCCTTTCGCAAAAATCTCCAAACACTGGATCGATCGTTCCAAACCTGACAACAGGATCGATCGATCCACGCATGGATCGATCGTTCCCACCCAGATCGATCGTTCCAACATAACTCGCAAAAACATGAACGATCAACTAACACACGGATCGATTGATCCTACCCTGGATCGATCGATCCTGGCCCCAGACGCCCAAAAAAACGATATTTGCGATTCAACCTTAAACCACTTAAGGCCATCAACCCTATTCATACCACGACCATACCACAAACTTAATGCTACAATCAAGCCTTAAACACCAAGGAATCAAGCATAAACACCCATGGATTTCCCAAAAATCCAAAACATGCATAATCCCTCAAACAACCCCAAATCAAAGGTTTTCGTAACCTCTGGTCACGCACTCACCTTGACAAAGGGACGATCTGAGCTTTGGCAACCTCCTAAGCCCTTGATTCAGCCTCAGCAAGAATCCCACGTTCAAAGGTCCAACTTCAAAACCTTCGATCCAAGCTTCCCGAAGCTTCTAAACCTCGAAACCACCACAAACCCAAGCTCTCAAGCCTTCAATCTCTTCTTCTCTCTCTCTCCTAGCCACGAAATCCAAGCTCTCAAACTCAGAAAACCATCAAAAATGGCGTGGATAAGCTAAAGGAGAATATATGATTTTCAACTTTAGGGAAATTGCTTCTGCAGTCCCTGAACTTTCGCAGTTTTACGAATCGACCCCAAACTTTCGATTCGATCTAAATCACCCCTGGAAACTTTCCAAAATAATCAATTTAACCCAAATCAATTATTCTCTATGGATTATTTCCGTGATTTAATCCCACTGCGAAATTCTTAAATAAGCATATTTCAAAACACGGACGTTACAGAATGTGTGTCACTCTATTGAAATTTATTGAAATCGATTAAATTATGTTGATTCTTGATCAATTTTGAACTTGAATATCTCTTGGCAGCTGAAGATTTGTATGTGGTTGTGTTTTATTTTTTGATTGAAATTGGTTTTTTTATAATTAGATGCAATTTTCATATGACAGTTCTAAGTTAAGTAGATTAGAGTTATTAAAATTCATGATTGTTGCTTTAGGTTATGCATCAATAATGGCGTCTAAGTGGACGTGCTTGAATTTAGAGGTGGCTTTGTATCAAATAGAAAGTTAATTTATCTTCAGTTTATGTTTAATATCTTGTTCAGTGCCAATGTTCAACTTATCTGTTGCAGTTGCTGCTAGCAAAATGTATGAGTTCTATAATATGTTTGCAAGCTAAGCTTTCAATCGTAGCTAGGACGTTATTTTATTCAGTATCTTAAGAACTCTTTGGATTCTATATTTTCTGAATGCTACTTTTAATTATATCAACAAGGCCCAAGATCGTAATATAATCCGACTTCCTTGTACAGCTACAATAACAGGAAGAAAACTGTTTGGAAACTGGTGAACATGGCTATGCTAGCATTATTTGCAGCCAGGTAGAAATAGTAGGCAATTATCTTTGCTATGTAAGAGAAGAAAAGAAATTTGCTAGTCTATTTAACCTGGTGCAGGGTGCACAGTTGTAACATTCATGGCATCGTACTACAATTATCCTAGCGGCTATGCTTTGAAGCACTTGCATCAAATAAGTGAGTGACTTATTCTTTTCGGGGTTTCTTGCTATTGACTTGGGTACCAAACAAGAAACATATGCTAGTAAGTGTTTGTCTCACATCCCATAAAATATATGTAATCATCTTTATTTTGTGGTGTATATCTACGTGTGGTTGACACTATGATTAACTGTATCTGGTGCCTTACATACTTGCAGGTAAAAAAAGCCAAAGTATATGTGCACCAGGATATGAAGAAAGGAGATCATTTGCATAAGAAATAGTGTGGTTGTTAGCAACCCAAGAAATAAAGATATTGTTTTGGGTCGAAGGTGGATATATGAATATGATGTACTGATCCAAATCAAAAGACAATGATGACTATTAGGATGAAGGCTAAGTTTGATAAATATTGGGGAGATATGGAGATTATGAACTACATTTATGTATTGTAATATATGTTTAGTAGAATTTATAATGTTTAAATATTCTATAATTATTCTATAATTAATTTTAGTTTTATTTTTAATATTTTCAATAAGTTTATTCCAACATTTGTTAGATTATAAATTTAAACTAAACAAATACACATTATCAATCAATAATTCTTAAGACACCCTTAAAAGTATTATACTAATGAATGATCAATAACTAATAATTACTTAATGGGGGTCTTACATTAAAATATTATTAGATTTAATATTAATTAATTTTAAAGACACTTAGAGGATGACTAATGAGGATGGTCGTCTTAGATCTCTTCTCACCTATCATATGGTATTTCTAGCATAACACCAACAATATATAAAGATATATGTTTACATGTGTGAATATAAAATGAGATGCTAGTAATAGTATCCGCATGTCTGTTTATGAATTATGAAGAGAGAGAGAGAAGGGACCATTCAAATTTGAAGGAGACGAGTGAGAGTGTGGTCACAATTGGAGAAAGAAGAGGTCGTTACGTTGGATTTTACGTTGCCTCCATGCACTCCCTTCTCCTCTTATCCCGTGGTCCTCTCTCTCCTCCTCGTTATTATTTTATGTCATAGTTCGATCATTATCTCAAAAATATGTTTTCTATATGGTAAATAAAAAAATACGACATTGTATGCTTTGGAACGTTTCCATCTGCGTCTGCAAATGCAATTCATCATCATTCGATAATAATATGTTACATATTATACTTAAAAAGGAAAATATGTTCTAAATCACTAGCGGTTAGAGAAGATATAGTATGTTATTTATTTGCGTTATAGAGTGTACTTAGCACCCTACTTATGGAAAAAGGTCTACTTAATTATTAGTCACATGGGATGATAAAGAAAAGAGACCTAAACTCCCAACGCGCACTCAACAAGGGTCTAAACAAAAACAACCCTTGGAAAAAAGAAAGATACAAGAATCGAAAGACATGTCGTCGAATTTTTGGTTGGTTCAGCTTGCCTTCAGCGCTTGTCCATTTCAGGCACAAGACGCGGTCGGAGGAACCTCGGAGACACCATGACGGTGAAGCTCCGTCATAACGCCGTCAACAGCCGGTGGCTTCAATCCCAACGGAAGTGGCAGCCATGGCCTCGTCAATACATCTCCTATGGCTGCATCCACACTCTCTTTTGACTGTACACAAACACGGTTACATAAGCAAATTAATGCGAAAAGTCAAACACGTACGTACGGTTACATTAGATTATATTAAATTTAAAAGGAAAAAAGATTAGATGATTACCGGATGTAAGTCCACCGGAGGACGAGCACCACCGAAGCCATTATCTGGTTTGTACACCGTGTGATGCGGCGGCAAAGCCTGTGGGATTCCGGCAAACGGCGGTGCTCTAAACCTCTATATATATAATTAACAGCAAAAAAAAACGATTTAAAACATATAAATAGAAGCAAAAAACATATATACATATATATATATATATATATATATAAATACGGAAACAATGTTGTATATAAATACGGAAACAATATTAGACATGTTGGCTCATTACCGTAGCTACGGTCGGCAAATACGGAGCCGTCCCGTTATGAATCTAATTAAATGCAACCAAATAAAAATGTTAGTTTAAACGACAATCATATATGATACATATATATTCGCGGTAACAGTAGTTACCCGGCTTATTTGTCAAGTTAAAAATATACAAACATTTGATAAAAATAAAAATAAAAGATAAGATTTTATAAAATGTGGGAACTTACAGGATGCCAATAGGGAGAATCGGAGACCCAAAACGGTGGATTGTGCATGGCGTTAGAAGGTGGAGGTAAGTGTTTTGGCCACACGTGTGGCATCACGGACTGATCAACCGTGGGATGTCCCCACACATGCAACGGTCTAAAATGATGGTGGTGTACAGGTGGCGGTGCAACAGCCACAGGCGGTGGCGGCGGAAACCCGATAGTCGGTGCCGGTGCAAGCCATCCAGTTTTATTCCGACCATTAATATTACCACCGGTTTCTACTCCATAGATATGCCTTTTGCGTGTCCAATTAACCGCTTCAGCCTCGCGAGCTAGCAAATGTTTCCTATGAGACCTATATTTCTATAGTATATAAACACTTAATTAATTTGGTTGATTAATTATCATCAAAATGAAATTTAAGAAAGGGTAATTAAATAGTTTACTTGGAGATGACTAGCGACGTTGTGGCGAGTGAGACAGTGCACTCCCATAAGCTCCAGAATTCGAGAAGGAACAGCTTTGTCCACTCCCAACTGCTCCACTGCCTCCACGAATCTCCTGTGTAGCTCTGGTGTCCAATCCACCTCCACACACATCCCAACATATAATCAGTTATTTCCCATCCCAACACATATAGATTTAATTTGCTTGGTTAAATGAATTACATAGTTTCTTTTCCTAGCTAGTTTGGAAACATATATTTTGATAATGTATAGAATTGCGATTTATATGATTTATATGATTTCGTTAATTTATTTAATGAAAACAAGCTTAAGACTCACTAGAAACAACAGCTTAATTAAGCTATAGACTAGATAGTAATCCGCGTGCAGCTCAGGGAAATATCTACTTTATAATTTGTTAGTTTATATAATTATATATTATTATAAGTGTTGTAAATTAGATTCGAGTATGTGTTAGTGAATTTAACAATTGTAGTTATGAGAATTTTTGAATCGTCCGAGTCTTAATATGATATGTTTGGTAGGAGGATTGTGGTATTACATGTTTTTGAATATAAAGACTTTGGAGCTCTGAAGTAATGCATGTTGAGTCGTTGATTCAAGAATGTTATCGCGATTATGAGTAATTCGCGCTGCACAGGATGAAGAAATATGTACTTTATAAATTTATAGATTCTTTTTATAATATTTTTTTTGGTAAGCATATAATTAATGTTATTTAGTATTATTAATATATATATATCGACTTCAAACTTTATTATTTTATATTGATATGAATTATTATTAGTGTTTTAAATTAAATTTATTTTATGTTTTTAATATCTTATTTATTATTATTATTATATATGGTTTGTGTTGTGTTAATTAAAATTACTAATATATAATTACGTGCGATCTTATATATTTGAAAGTTTTAAATAATAAGTTAGATTGTAATATATTTTGTTGCAAATTAATTGGTGTTATGCATATATTTTCACATTATTCAAAAATCTATAACTGTTTGATTTACTCAAATATATAAATTATTATCAATGATTAGAAATCTGATATGAGATCCGTCATGATCCGTCTTTCTCTGCTATGACCTGTCATGTCTCGTCCTCACCCATTATAAAAATAAAAATATTTAAAGATCCGGATTATTTAAGTTAGATAGTAATCAATTTAATTTTAATTTTCATCCATAATTAATAAGTGAAAACTGAGTTTAATTTTATGTGAAAAGTAATAATTTACAATATTATTTACTAATTTTTTATTTAGTTATATTAATTTTGTGATTATTATTGTATTCTTAATAACCTTATTTAAAAATATTTAATACTATATTATTTAAATACTCTAATTAAAAAAATTCATGTTTATTTAGGAGATACTAAATATAAATAAACAGATTTAAATTTAATATATTAAGAATTAGAATTAGAAATATCTATATATTAATTTTGTGCTATTTATTAGGGGATTGACTAACTAAATATATAATTATTATAATCATTAATAAGATTTAAAACTAATTTATGTTAAAATGGTTTAGACTAATTTATCCTTAATGACTGATTAAATATTTGTTTATAAGTTTGCCCAAATAATAATAGGAAGATGCACGTGATGATGTCTTTTTCTTATGACTGAAATAGTTAAATTTTAGAAGATTTGGCATGATGAAAATTAAATCTATAAGAATAATCCACTTTGAAGAAAATACAAAACCATTATAGATAGATCAATTTGATAGTCTAGCTATAGCTAGGGTTTCTATATAATCATATATGATTATAAATATTATAAATAATTTACCTTCACCTTTCGCTTCCCTTCGTTGTACTTGGAAGAACCGGAGGAGGGATACTTCCTTTTCCGGTCACGTTCACCGTCGCCGTCATAAGTCACCGACTCCGTCACAGTATCATCTCTTTTGCTGACGACTTCTTCATGACCTTTATCCAAAACACCTTTATTAGTCTCCCCTTGACTATCAGTCTTATCCGATGCAGTAGTAACCGTAGAAGAAGCGTTCATATGATCCGATAAATCCCCGGCTAAGATCTCAGGGTCAATCTCCAAGTCAGGAAGCATATCTCCGGCGACACCAAATAGATCGTCGAAGTCGATGATGTCGAGGAGATCACCGTGGTCAGCAAACTCGGGAAACTCATCATCCTCAAGGTTGATCGTGAATCCGCACGTCGTATCAAGAAACTCTGAGTCTCCGTCGCAACCATCTCTTGTCGCCGGAGACAAAGCTAACATCGATCAATCTTCACTTGTAAATCCAAACTAATTGATTTCCAAATATGAGATGTAAAATCGGAGAGGGGAGAGATATTTGTATGAATATAGGATATACTCAAAATAGAGAGCGAGACATGTTTGATATCGAAAGTAAAACTATAAGTTTGAAATCTGACAATTGCCAAGGAGTACTTAAAGATGGCAGTAATTTATTGTGTGTGTGTGTAATATATGACAAAGAATTATATTGTTTTCTCTATTGAAACGTAGAGTCACAACTTGAAAGAGACAATTTTTTGTATTTATTTTATTTGTTTGCATTTAATTAAGTTGAAATTGTGTTTGAAGAGTATTGTGTTTATAATCTTATTTAGTAAACCACATATGGGACGTTAGATACAAATAGATACATTTATATACGTGTGAATAAATCAAGCTATACAATTTTGAATAAATTATGTAGGATTAAATGTTATATAATTTATATCGAATATTGTATGTTATATAATTAGGATCTGCAAAGGATTACACATTATATCCCTGTAACACATTAGTGGAGCTAATTGGGTTGCCTGTTGTGTTGGTAAACAAAAACAAATTGGGTTGGCTGTTTTTAAAGTGGAGAGAGCTATTAAAGAGCATCTCCATCGGTTAGATACCCGTTCTAACCAATATTTTAATTAAAAAAATTCAAAAATTAAAAGTTTAGAATTCATAAAAGGTTCTAAGAATTTTCATAGTCTATTGGTTAGAACCTCTAATGGGTATCTAAAATTTTAAATATTTAATTTTTTTTAAGAGTTTCTTGCCACACAAACTTGATGTGTTAATCTTGATACATGAAAAACCATTACATTGGATTAACATACATGAACAAACTAAACAACTAACAAAGACATAACCAATATCAAACTGAACGAACACTGAAACAAATTCATAAAACACAAAGATGGAACTAATCTATATAACCATCTCCATTGGTTAGCACCCCTATGGGGTGCTTACCATTAAATTTAATATAAATTTTGGAAATTTTGAAGTTAAGCACCTCATGTAGGTGTTTAAGGTCCATTGGTGAACCTCAAGTGGGGTGCTTAATTTTTTTTTTAAAATATATAAACATTTTCACACTTAATAATTATTGCATTTCATAAAATTTTAAAGATACATGACATAAAAGCATATGAAAAAATTAGTTGGAATCTTGATTTGTGCTAAATTAGTTGGAGTTCAACGATTTTAGAGAGAAAAAAATTTTCGTTGAACCAGACGGAGTTCAACGATTTTAGAAAAAAAAAGTTTCATTGAACCATCCGGAGTTTAACCAAGCTGGAGATTGAACCATCTGGAGTTCAACTCGAACCATCCGGGGTTTTATGAAACCATCCGGAGTTTAACCAAGATGGAGATTGAACCAGCTGGAGTTCAACTCAAACCATCCGGAGTCTTATGAAACCATCCGGAGTTTAACCAAGCTGGAGGTTGAACCAGCTGGAGTTCAACTCGAACCATCCGGAGTTTTATGAACCAAACTGAAGATTGAACCATCCGGAGTTCAAGGATTTTAGATAATAAAAAAATTAATTTTTAAAATTATTTAAATTAACTATTAACTAATTCATTAAACCAAAACAGAAGCAAAATCATAATTAAACATATTTCATTAAACGTAACTGAAGCATACATCATCATATACATTACAAAAACTTGAAGCATTCGAAGATACATAATCCGAGATAAACTTAAACAGAAACTACATTAAACTTAAACAAAAAATTCATAAACACATAAATACAAACTACAAACCATTTATCAACTTATTTGACAAACCATAAATAATTTCTTATAATCGCAGAATGTTTACCTTTCTTGGTTGAAACAGGTTCCATCCTTCACTTGCCATATTCCATCTCGCATCCGCCATTACTCCAATCAAGCTTCACAAAAACAGAGGCAAACACATAAATATAAGAACAATATAGCTCCAGAAAATTAAAATCGAAACTATGAAGCTCCAAAAGAAATCAAACAATCCGAACAATCAAGATACAAACTATGTATATCCAAAAGAAATCAAACAATCCGAACAATCAATAAATCAAACTATGTAGATCCTAAAACTTTTCCCAAACACTAAATCCGAAAAATCTACCAACGGATTGTTGTTGAAATCTAAACAACCCTAAATTGACATATAAAGAACCTCTAATTGAAACCTAAACTAAGACCTAAAGATCTCTAATTAACAAAGAAGAACCCGAAATTTACATGCAAAGAACCCAAATTTTGGAGACCAATTAACCATTCAATCGACGGTTTCTAAGCCAAATCGATGGCTCTCGCCGATAAAGGGAGAAAAAGATTGAGAAATGAGAGAGTATAACCTGAAGATTCAAAGCCAAAGAGGTAGAAATCAATAGCGATTTGAGAGAAGTTTCGCGCGAATCAATGGAAGAGAAGAGAGAAAGAGAGAGATGAGATTTGTGAATCTCTCATCTGATTTTCTTCCAATGATTGAGGGACACGTGTCTTTTGGATACAGTTTCAAAATATCTAACTTTAGATAAGGTTTTAAGAGATAAAGTGACTATTGAATTTAATTTTATCAGTTTTATTGATTAAAATTTTAGATACGAGATGGTCTAAGTGAAGTTATGGCCATATTTGATCAGAACCACAACTTTAAGGTTCAATATCTACATGTCGCATTTGTCTCTTTACTGTTCTCGGTCTTTTGAATTTGGTCATTTCACAACATTATTGATCCACCAGATAACTTTTTCTTTTTAAATATATTTTAATTTGGATTCTAAATAACAAAGTCAAATCGCACTAAATACTATTGCATGCAATTTAAAAGATAAACTATTAGGAATAAATTAATTGTTTCTCGACGGGAAAAAAAAAGTTTCTCGATGAATTTTGAGTAGGCGAAACTCTTAATGTCGTCTGTACTACTATATAGGCATGCTTGTTTAACTTAATTATTTACCGTAGTACCCCTTCCGAACGAGAATGAGGCTCGCAAATGAAGCTGTGAAACTGGAAGATGCTCTTATAAAAAGGACAGCATTGTCTCTTTACGTATAAGTGGACATGCATTGACCTTATATGGGGGTCCTCAAGAGTTACAATAATTGCTGGTGCTTGTTGCCACGTTACATGCATGTATACATGTGAATTTATTACATTTTCAACAATATTTTTACAGCATATAAATCGTGATAAGCTCCAAATACTTTCAGACCGGTGCTATATATATATGTAGTCTAACTCGCATGATATTTGAATAAGGTATTTCTAAAAGTCAAGTGAGTTCCAAAGATTTGCTAGTTGAACGATGCCTACTTGCCTAGGCTTCTTTCTATGATGGAGTTTTATATCTACATGAATCTTTGAGTGGGCTTGTTGCTACCACTCAAAGATTTTTAACGGCTTAGTCTTCTATGCAACTTTTTAATGACTAATTAGTCGATCGTCTATATATGTAACTAATTTGAACGTATTTAACAAAAGAATAAAAGACTAATTTGAACTTACACAAAGGGATGAAACATCGGTAATAGACGGCAGTTATTGGAGTTATCGTTTTACTTAGATAGTTTTTGGAACTATCTAAGATCTCATAGTCAAGTAGTCAGTGTACTTAATTTAACAAAACAAAATAAAAATATTAGTCAGTCTACGGCCCGACACTCTGGTTGGTGAGATGTTCGATCGATCCCTTCTCTCCGCATAAAGTAAATATGGAATCCGAAGAAAACATTTTTGGAGACAACATTTACAATGTTTTCATCATAGTTTCTAACTTCTAGTACTGTATTTTAAACTAGCAAGTTAAATCTAAATCGTAGAGGTTAGCAAAATATATCTATGAACTCGAGTAATATAAGATGATATATATCATTTAACTACCACATCTAAATTATGAAATTGAGTATTGAATATATATATAGAGATAAAGAAGAAAACTATATATATATATATATAGTAGAGAATTGCCAATCAGTGGATATAGGGCCAAACCCACATGTGACTTGATAGCGACAAGAATGGAAATGAAATCATGTGTGCTTGCTATTAAAAATGAAGTCCAAGCACTATAAGGAAACACTCAAAATTTGTCGGAAATCTATCAGAAAATGTGTTTTTCGACGGATTTCCGACGGAAACCACCGTCTATTCTACCTCGTCAGAAATAAAAAGTTTTTCAGAAATCCGTTGAAATTTCTGACAGATTGTCGAAGGTCATATTTCTGACGGATTACTAACAGATACGTCAGTCGGTAATTACGTTGGACATATGATCATCCGTCGGAAAAGAGATCCAACGGATTTCTGACGAATCTTCAATGGATTAATTTCCGACGGATTTCTAATTTTTTTATATTAAATTTCTAATCAATTTTAATATTTTTTCAAAATTAGAAATTAAATTAAAACTCAATAAATATATTTCAGAAATTAAAATTAAACTTGAAATTATCCAATATTGAATCAAAATAAAATAAAAAGTTATAAATTTAAATTAAAAACAAATTTAAAATCTATTAAACTACTGTGGCACATAAACTCTTCAGCCAATGCGACTTTAGCCACTAGACAAGGTGAATAGCCAAGCTTCATACAAGCTAACCTAAAGGGTTCCATTAGTGTTGATCATGATCTACCCACTGAGAGCATCATTATTGCAAGAACCCCATTAGGGGTTCTTACACTGTTCACCAATCACATTCTTACATTTATCTCTTTCAACCAATCATATTTTTTCATTTTCTCTTTCTTCCATCTCCACCCACTACTTTATCTCTTTCCACCAATCACATTTTTTCATTTTAAGAAACTCTCTCTCCTAAGTTTCTTATTTAAGAAATTTAAGAAACTCATCTTCACTCATCTCCTCTTTTTACTCAACTTTTAATAATTTTATATTTCCACTCATCTCCTCTTTTTACTATAAAAACACACTCTCTCATCTTTCTACTCAATTTTTATTAATTTTACATTCTAAGAAACCCACTAAAAACCCTTAAGAACCGTCCTGACCACTAATAAAATGAAAATAATGTGGGTGATTAGGTCTCTTCTACTTGCAAGAAGGCAAATAAACTCATCAGCCAATGCGACTTTAGCCACTAGACAAGGTGAATAGCCAAGGTACATACAAGCTAACCTAAAAGGTTCCATTAGTGTTGATCATGACCTACCCACTGACATTATATATTGACTAAAAAAACACTAATAGTCATTTTAATTAGTAGCACCTAAAAAAGGAAGTAAATTATGTTTGAACAAAAAGTTGTTTGACGGTAAATTATAAATATGACCGTTCACTAGCTAGTATCATGTTGAATAGAGTGCGTAATTTTGGTATATTACTGTGTATGATAAGTTTGATTAATATAAATTAATATTTTCCGTAAAAAAAAAGGTTGATTAAGAATTAAAAATGATTATTAACAATAATAATAATAAAATAAAAAAGGGGAAAAGACAAACTTCCCATTTAGGGTTTAAATTGCACCCAAAAAAATATTTAATTGGGTTTTTAAAATTATACCACATTTGCCTGGGGTTATTTTGTGAAAATTCAATAATATGGGGTTTGCAAAATTTGGTTACTAAATCCCCCAAATCGTTTCGATTTTTAAAATCGAAGATTTCCCCCAATTCTTACCATTTCATCTCGGGAAGAAGAAGAGAGCAAGAAGAAGAGAGCAAGAAGAAGATGCCTACTCCAATCTGGAAGAAGAAGATGAAGATTCCTCCTCCGGCGAAAGTATTTTCCGACTGTGCGTCTCTAATTGCGTACCTGATGACCTTGAAATCCGTAATTGAGGTTGCGATTCCTCCCCAAACTCGTCGGTTTCTCATTTCGCTTCTTCAGTCTCACCTCCATCTCCCATCTCGAAGACGCATCTCTGTGATCATAGAGGATAGGAACAAGAGTGGGGTAAGGAACTCAACCTTCGATGACGCTATGGAATACTTCGGGTCAAAGATTTGTGGTAGCGGAAAGAAAATTCGAGTGTCCAGAGAAACTGATGCTAGAAATCTGAGCTTTTCCCTATCTCCCGATGATGTAGTCTGTGATGAATTTGAAGGAATTCATATTCAGTACAGGTATTCCAAAGTGTTGAATAGCAACCCTGAACAAATCAATGGCCATGAATACATAGAAATCTCTTTTGAAGAAAGGTACAGAGAGACTGTGTTGTATGCATACTTGCCTTATGTTGAGAGAAGAGCTGCAGAGATGAGGAGTAGCAACAAAGTCATTATGATGCATACCAATGTAAATGGTACTCGCTGGGAAAAGACGAGATTAGTCAATCCTTCCAAGTTTGAGACAATGGCCATGAACCCAGAAGTCAAGAATTCTGTGATCCCGGATCTTGAGAAGTTCATCAAGAGGAAGGAGTATTACAGGAAGGTAGGCAAGGCATGGAAGAGAGGTTACTTGCTTTACGGCCCACCAGGAACTGGGAAAACAAGTCTTGTTGCTGCCATTGCGAATCATCTTAATTTTGACATTTATGATCTTCAGCTGACGGCTATTCAAGATGATGCCACTCTTAGGAAAACTCTATCAGCGATGAAAAATGGTTCTGTACTGTTATTGGAAGACATCGATAGGTCTGCAAAGTTGCAACCTAAGGTAACACTAAGTTGCTCCATAATTCTTTTTTCTTTTGCTGAGTTGTTTTGTTTGATTTATGAGTTCATAATGGGTTGTTTTTATTTATTTATTTCTGAGTTCAGGACCAGGCTGTAAGAACTGGAACCGGATTTTCTATGGCCGGACTCCTCAACTCCATCGACGGACTTTGGTCTTCGTGCGGTGACGAGCGGCTTATCATCTTCACGACAAACAACAAAGACGCCATTGATCCGGCTTTGCTAAGGCCTGGGCGAATGGATGTCCATATCAATATGACATATGTCTGCTTTGAAGGGTTCAAGACTCTCGCCGCCAACTACTTAGACATCGTTTCAGACCACCATCTCTTCCCGGAGGTCGAGACACTGATCTGTGAAAACCTGGTAACGCCTGCGGAAGTCTCGGAAGAATTTATGAAAGCTGAAGACGCTAACTCAGCTATGGAAAGTTTGGTCAAGCGATTGAAAAGCAATGAGTTCAAGAAAAGATCTACAGTGATGTTGACGTGAAGACAATGGGAAAGCTGGATGGAGATGGAAGATAGAGCCACCAGGACTGCTATGCTTTTATATTTTAGAAAAGCCATGACTGCTTTTATATGCTATTTCTTTTGGGCGTATATGCTTTTATATCTGATAGAGGTTTAGGGGTATTCTTAGTATATTGTGTTTTCTGTAAATTTGCTTTGCACCCCACATATGAATAGATGAGAGAAATTGTTTTACTTGAAACTCTTGTGTGGTCTCTATTTATGATTCTTCTACGACCAAGAGGATCGGGATCGGGATCGGGAAGCACATTGCCGTCGATCAGAGCAGAAAAGGGTCCACAACCAATTCAAACGATCCCTAGAGGGTACGTGGTTTCTCTGATTTCTCTCTTTTAGCTGGTCTTGTGGTTTGGGAAGAAGGGATAATCGCTTCTGTTTATCATCAATTTGTTAGGTCACTTGATTCTTTGTTCCTTTGGAAAAGTCAAAAAGTTTCATCTTTCTTGCAGTTATTGTTTCTTACTTGCTACTTTCTCGTTTCTTTGCTGTCAGTTTTACCAGATGAATGCAGCTAATGGGGAGAATCAAGAGGCCCAGGATAGCATGAACCAAGTATTGATGCATTGGCATCTTGTTTTGCAGGTTAATCAATGCCAAATTACACAAAGGAATGCTTCTCTTTTTTTTTTCCAATGCTAAAATCTACTACTTATTATCTTTTAATGTTTTAAATTGAAATGATGTTATGATTAGGATCACAGGATGCAGCTACTTAACGAAATCTATAGCTATAGCACATCCTGCTAAACTTGATGCCTTAACTATGTCTTCGTCTAGTCCCTGAGGTCTGGTGTGGCGCAGCTAGTATCTTGTAAATGCTGGTTTTGGCCAGGTATGGATGGTTGCAGATTGTAATAAAATAGATCTTCTGGCAGACTGCCCTCTTAATATATTTGCTTATCTCAGGACAAACTAATGACATAGTAAGCAGAACAACAACATTGATAGCGTACTATTTCCTTAAACTTCACTATTGAAACATGCATTTGGGATTTCTTTTCTGTTGGCCATATTAAGTTCTGGCAACTATTATCTGTTTCACAAAAAAATGTTTTAGAGAATCCATACAAACAAGGAGAATCTTATAAACGTCGTTCAGTGTGAAGTCTTATTGAGCTGTAGAGTATGTGATTTTACACGTACTTGTGCAAAGATTTGAAGGGGATGCTTTAATTTGTTTTCTGCTTGTACTCAAGCTTTGGCTGTATTGAGTAATGCTGATTTTAAATATGTTCCCACCATTCCAGGTGACTGTGATGGACACCTTGAGCCGGCTTAGCCATGACACAGATTCGGAAGTTGCAATGGTTAGTAATCATTTCGCTTCATAGACTGTCCAATAGTTATTTAATTGAATAGTATTAATAGGGGACTGATCTTTCTCCTGACATATACAGGCAGCAATTATATCATTGGGACTGATTGGCGCTGGAACTAATAACGCAAGAATAGCCGGGATGCTTCAGAACCTCTCCAGCTATTACTACAAGGATGCCAGTTTTCTCTTCTGTGTAATGTGTTCCTCGAACAGTTTGTTTTTGTTTCTGTCCCCCGTATAAAATAGTTGTTCTTGTTGAAATTATTGTACTCAATTGTTAAGTCATTATGCAGGTGCGTATTGCTCGAGGGCTGGTGCACATAGGAAAAGATCTCTTAACACTAAGCCCCTTCCACTCTGAACGGTTTAGGATCATGCTAGAACACTCAGGTATGCAATTTTGTTTTCCATAGGCTTGGTTGGTTACGTTTGGGTCAACTTTTTGGTAGATGATGATCTCACGAGTATTGACTTTTAGCTTCATCGCTCTGCATGAGAACCTAAGATGTGAGAAACTTGCCAGTTTAATTTTCTTGTGACATACCTGTCTAATTGGATTTCGAAATTGCATCTTATAGTAGCTCATTTCTCTGCTAAAACCGATGATGGTTGTTTCGTTTGCAGTCGAACTGACCCAAAAGCAAAAATTTCTCAGGGAGAAAGAAAGGGCACATCAGAAGCAACATCATCTACCTGGAAGTTCTTGTATTACCACTTTCTCCTGGTTATTTTACTAACCTGCCTTATCCTTGCTATTTGGTATTGTTCTCTATAGTTAAATGAAATTGATGAATGTTTTTCTTTCTCTGTAATTCGAGGGCTTCTTCTCTGTATGGCGACAACTTGTTAAACACTACAGGCAAGACTGCGAGAAATTAGAGGGAATGCTATGGTGTGTTATTTGAAGAAGGTATGTGCAGGTTGATACACTTCTTCTTGTCTGATTGGCCAGGTGGAGACACCTGTGTCGGCAATGCAGCTTCAGTATTCTCTAAAACGTTGCATTAGCTCACTGCCATTGCATTACCATTTTAAGTCATAGCTTGTTTTATGATGAAAAGAAGAAACGATAGGATATGTTTTGTCAACGTACGGTTGTTTTCAAAATGTCACAGTTCGTGTGCATTGGGGGTCAGGTTCTGTTCGAGTCTTCCGCTAATAAGTGTCATTATTATTAGAGCTTGTTTAACTTTATTCGTAGCTATGGCTTATGATTCGGAGGTAATCTGAATTTTATACTTGGGGTTGCAAGCAATAATAATTTATAAAAGAAATAGTTCCATGTACTCATATATGTCTTTCTCATCTTCGTCAAATCTTATTTGATATTAAACTCTTCATCTCCAAAGTCCTCACCAAGCCTTCGAGGGCCACATCAACGTCTTGGCTCTTCATTAGAGCCTCTGCGACTTGACCCGGTGTCACAGCTTGTCCACCAATCAAACGCTTGATGTCCGGATACAGATGGTGTGTCTCATCTGTGAGGCCCAAGTGATTAGACGCCAACGTTTTGAATCCCTCAAAACAGCAATGCCCCATTTCAATTTTCATCTCTATACGAGATAGCAGTGTTGGGTCTAAGCTCTCCTTGAAGTTTGTCGTGAATATTACGATGCGTGCTTCACCATTCGACCAAAACCCAGCTAGGCCACTTAACAGTTGCGATAATGCCTCTGTCGATCCCTATTGGATTGAAAAAAAAAATACAAGAAACAAAAGGTAATTAGTTTGGCCATTAGCATAAGTTTATTAAATAAAAATTATGTTGAGAAGCAATCAACCAAAGGAAAACAAACCTCGAGGGAGCAGTCTATATCCTCTACGAGGATAATCGAGTTGTCCATGATTCCTAGAATTTTTCTCCTGAGGTCGTACGCAGTTTCCACCACTTCCGTGAGCTTTAGGCTATATACATCGAAGTTGAGATATTTAGCCATAGCAGCAACAAGACTAGTCTTCCCGGTCCCCGGTAGCCCATGCAGCAAGTAATTTCTCACCCACTGTCGCCCAACTCTTGTGTAGAAATCTTTCCTTCTCATGAACCGGTCAAGATCGTTGATGAGGCCACGCTTGAGCTCTTCCTTCATAACAATCGTTTCAAAGGTTGAATGATGGTCGAGGCTTTTGGAAACCCAAGTCATATAGCAGTCAGAGTATGTGAACATATCGAGGATTCTCTTCTTGCTCTCCAAGAAAGGTATGTAAGAGTCGAAGACCAGATCTCTGTGCTTTTCGTCAAATCTCAGCTCAAAGCATTCCTTAGTGATGTTTCTACTATTTTTTTTATCAATGAAAATCCTCCACTTGAGCTCGACCCCTTGGTATAGATCATCGACCTTGACTTCTCCGATGTGGATTTTGACTGAGTCAATGTTGAATTTGCTGAAAAGATAAGCCTGAGTGGCGGTATAGAGCACGTTGTTGTCTTCGATGATAAGCGTGATATGATGATCAAGCTTTGAATCGTGCTGGTGATCAGTCAGCGAAGGAGAGCCGGCAAGATACCGCAGATAACAGTTGATCAAGTTTTTTATCGGACGAGTTATTGCTTGAAACATTGATTTCATCAACTCGGCCATCATCATCATGTCAAGCAAGGGAGATCTGTAAACAGAGCAGCCAAACGTTTTAGGGTTTAGGTTTTTTTTTTTTTTTTTTTAGTTTAGCATGTTTATAAATATACCAAAAGAAAAAAAAAAAAAAAAAAAAGGAATTGTTGTTTTTCAACAAAAGACAAAAGGAAAATAAGAAAAAGAAAACTATCTTTTCAACAAAACAAAAAAAAATATATAGTTCTCATACCCTTTATTATTGAATCAAAAGATTGGCTTACGATTTTAGAGATTTAAGGGCCTTTATCATTCCCATACTCCTCTGTTTCTAAACAGAAAAACTGTCGATGAGACGACGACGACTGCTATAACTTTAGAGATTTAGTGGCCTTTATAGTTCATCAAAAAAGGGTCAAAATTTTCCCAGATTAGAGATTTGGACATGACGCAACAATAATCTTTTGTGTTTTGAAACACACAATCCAAAGAATTGTAAAACTGGCTCTGGGAAAAATCTCCGGAGATAAACTGATTTGTAAAATCACTCCTGCAATTAACCCTGAGAAATATGAGCATTTCTCTGAGATCTATCATCCAGACTTGAAAAAATGCTTGACTTTTTCCATGGTAACTGATTTCCCCATCAGTTCCATCAGAAAGAAAAAAACACCAATCAAGCCCCTTTTCTGAAACTACTAGCTAGTGTCACTGAGACACTAAACTGAGCTCATCTTAGGCATTACTTCACATGAGCTTCCTTTTGTAATTTTCCCAGAAGTCTTAGTTACAACAAACAACTAAGTTGTTCACACATGACTATAGATTCAATCAGCAACTTTATGGAAATATGGTTTGATTTATCTTAGCCTAACTTCCACTAATTCTTCATGCTTTCTTAGAACCTTTGAATGGTTCATGTTGCCGACAATGTGACATGCCCTGTCACCGTTGTCAACGCGCACACCTTAGTTTGCTCGGAGAACTTTTGTAACCACCGTTATATCCTATGATTTATGTGTGTTTATGGTCGGAATTTGTATTGTTAATTATTGTGTGACTGGTGTATTGTTAATCTGTATGACCAAAAAAAAACTTCACCTTCTAATAAATACAAACTTTTTTGTGTGTTTGGACCATCTTCAATCATGTCAATGTGTTTGTTTTTTTTAGCATTATTATGCAATTCGATTTCCCAAGTTACAAACACACTTTGTTGAAAGACAATCATCTGCTAAAGGGAAACGATTGAAGCAGAAGATTGATAGATATGCATAATAATCCAAATACGAGTTTCGTAATGCAAAGCTAAAGAAGTCTCACGGAAATTAACATAACACATGAAGTGATAGACGTGTCTTGATAGATAAGAAACCTAAGACACTTAACATTTTCATTGATCACTCGATCATGGTGTGAAACTTGTTTTTGGCCTTCTTGGAGATAACAATAACCAACTCGGTGGGATTGATGAGCTTGAAGGTGCAAATGTCACCAACCAATAAAGGTTACTCTCGAACCATTCGTGCCCATCCTCTTGAGAAGACTCTCTGCTTATTCCTCACCTTCCATGAATTTTTCCCATCTGGGTGACGTATCGTGAACATGGTAGACTCATTCGGGATATACCTCACAAACTCCAATGGAATTGCCTAAAAAACAAAAAATCAGAGATTCACTCACATATCACCAAACACAGAGACTCTATGTATACTGTTTTATAATCTTACCAAGAACCTGAGGTATGGTGATTCTGAATTCTCGATCAGTACAGTCAGCTCTCTGCCTCTCGATCTTCTTCTTCTTCTTAGATGTTATAGCTAACTCAACTTCCGTCTTCTTCGTCTTGGATGTCATACCTAACCCAGCTTTCTTCTTCTTCCTTGCTTTAAGCTGAGCTCCTCTCGAAGATTCACCTCTTTCCACAACATTCACATCTGTTTCCGCTTCTTTCTTCACATCTTTAAAGTTGTGCTCTCCTTGTTCTTTCTTGATCCCACCTGTAATAACATCATCAAAGTCAAGAAATTAGTCTCTTTCTTCACCATATCTCCTCTGTTTCATAAAAGCATTAATAAAAACACTACTTACTAGAAGAACCCATTGTCTGGAGTTTACGAGGTATAACCATCTCCACGCCATGCTACTCGAAGATGTTGACATTAAAACTCATTTTTCCATTGTGAATGAACGTAATGAACTCGTTTCTTCCCAAAACATTGTCACTCACAAACTAGACCCATCCACGCTTCTCCAGATAGTAGAATCTTGGGTTCTTCGAGATTTCTAGTTCCCATGAGGTTCCCCAATCGAGCTTTCAGCACCATCTTGTTGGAGAAGTCTTCTTTAGCGACTCTTGTTATGAATGTGTAAGGAAACGCTCTCTCTTTTTGAACATACAATGAAGAATTTCAAAGTCAGTTAACTTATATAGTCAAATTCATCAAGCAAATGAAAGCCAAAGTTCCAATCTTTCATTAAGAAACAAGTCGTCTTATGTTTTCGAGAGCAGAAAAATAAAAAAGTGAACAAATGAAGACATTTCCTTGACGAGAAAAGCAGTGAACATATTCAACTTTTCATTAAACACTAGAGAACAAGCAGATTCAACGTTTCAAACACAGAGGATTTAGATGCAGAGAAAACCAAAAGATTCTATCTTTCAAAAGCAAGGTTTAACTTTTCAGACACTGAACCCTGAAGATACAACCGTTAAGACCCATTAAAAACCAGAGAACTAACAGATTCAACGTTTCAAACACAGAGAATGTAAAAGATTCAGAGAAGTAACAGATTTACTAACCTTTCAAGCAAAAAGAAAACCAAAAGATTCAACTTTATTAAAAGAAGAAAAAGTTACCATGGTTTCAGAGGATAGATCTGCAGCCTTGAAAATCTTGAAGAATCCCAACTTAGTTCTTTCTTCTTCAGTCCTGTTGAAACCATTAATGTTTATACCCATCTCTATCTCGTTCAGCAACAACTACTTCTTCTTCTATCTCACTCAAAACCTCTTCACTTATTTACTACTTCTTTCGTTTCTCTCTCACTTACTCACTTACTCACTCTATGTCTCTCTCTTTCCACTATAAATGGGCAAACTAAGTATCCATTTATTTTATGACTTTTCCATTAAATACGAAACAAGGTTATATAATTGTGAAAAATGTATTCATATATTTTTATCAGTGTGATTATTTCTCTTTATTAATGGAATAGACAGAAAAAACAAGAGCTGTTAAAAACTGAATTTACAGACACGCAAAAGCAGTGTTTGCTGGTTTTAGTATCCGAGTATCCCTGACTTATTAGTTTTTTTTCTTTTCTTTTTTACTATTTAATATAGGGAGAAAAACTTAAATAGCACATAATATAGGTGAAATTACGAAAATGAGTCAAATTTTTTTTTAATTACTTAAATATTTTGCGTTCCCAAAATATCCTTCTAAACATTTGATAACAAAAACGTTATTACACAAATGCTATTACTATTAATTTCCACATCAGCGTAAAATCATGTGTCGCTACGTCACAAAAAACCTACGGTGATTATGAAAGTCTGCGGGATTTATCTCACCTATTGACGGCTAACTTATTCAACAAAAATGCTGATTTATTAAAAACGGCTGATTTAAAAAATAGAATGGTGATTTATCTCAAGAATCACCAGTTATAGCAGACTTATAAAACAAGGCTGATATATGTGCGAGAAACGGTGACTTATAATAATTCTACCGATTTATGAGATATCGGCTGATTTATATGTGCAAAAAACGGCTGACATATAATAATTTTTGCTGATTTATGAGATCTTGGCTGATTTAAATGTACGACATACATTGAGTTATGAAAATGTTGGTGACTTATATTTTCTTTGGTCGATAATCGATTGCTCTAGCTGACTTATTTAGCTGATTTATACTTAAACGGTGACTTATGTTATCTTGATGTGATCGACTTATGGTTAATCTGCCATTTAGTAGCCGATTAAACTAAGTCGTTATTTACTACTGATTATATAATCTTTTAATAATTACGGTAATAGAATGCTTTTGATGACAGATTTATGTAATGTAGCGACCTAATTGTCGACCTGATTAATGTGCATCTAATGGCTGATTTTTTAAACTTAAAAATTACTTAAATATTTGTTTCCCTATTTTTGTGTGAGGCTGATTTCTTGTGGGGTTTTATAGTTCCTTTGGTGGCATGTTTACTATGTCAGCTTCCACATCATTAACATTAACATTATTGCATAAGTCAGCTACAACGCTTAAGAGTTTGTTAGATTTGTAAACGGATTAATTGATATCAAATTTTTAATTCTTGTTCAATTCATCGTTCTTGTTCGCCATTGTTTCAGTTCTTCTTTGAGCTTAACAAGGTCAGTCGATTCTTTGTTTCGTGTAAACATTGATTCGAATTGTGCAATAAACGATTTGGCTTCAGTTTTGTTTGAATTGAAATTTCTTTGTATCACTTCTACGCCAAGTCGCACGACAAATACACCAAACTCAATTTTCAAGCAAAATCTTCCCTTCAATTCTCATGGGTTTTTAGTGTCTCGCATCTGTGGATTAGATTTGACTTCTCTCAAATTTGATTTCTATTTCCGTGGGAATAAAATTTCCGAATTCGATGAGATTAATAAAGAGGAAGAAGAGAAGGAAAAAATTAATATGGCTTCGATCTAAAAGGAAGAGATTCCTCATGGTTGTACCTGGTGATAATTAAATAAAAACGAAGAAAAGAAGAGATAAATGGGTAAGAAGATAGATGAATGAAATAACGCAGATGAAGAAAAATGCTTAACCTGGCGTAAGTCAGCCAGCTGTTACTGAAGAGTAAGTCAGCCAGCCGTTACTGAAGAGTAAGTCAGCCGTGACAACCGAATAAACCACTATTTGATGATGAGTTAGAAAGAAACTTCAATTTAATCGGAACCGGAACCAAATTCGTTTATTGAACAATTCGAATCAATGTACAAAGTGATTCTGGACTGGGATTCATCTTTTAAGCTCGACATGAACTTCAACAATGGTGAGTGGACTTTTCCCAAATTCATGTTTTAATCCCTTTCTTGTAACATTTCTGGGCGTGGATTCAATAGAAAGAGATAAATGCTTGAGGAGATTGCTTACAAAATTATAACGAGGAGTTATTATTTTGCGGCGGAGTTATCACAATTGTAAGTCAGCCATAATATCTAGTATAAATCAGAATATTACCGGGCTAGTCACCTCTTCTCCTTCGAAAACCTTCGACATGCCATCGTTTTGAATGGAATTTTCAATTTCACGAGGTTCTATCAGGGCTTTCAGCCTTTTCAACTCATTCTCCATATCCCCAACTTTGTCTTCCACACATGTTATTCGATGGCCATATTTTTCATCGAACTTAACTTCAAGCTTCTCTTCTATCACCCCCACAATGCTGTTAATGTTTTCGTCAACAACATCAAATCTTCTGTCAAATCTAAGCATCATGTTTTCAACGAGTTTAAGAAGGCCATTCCCAGAAACATCTGGACCATAATCTTCTATTTTCATGCAATCAGCACCCTTTATCTTCTTAACATTTCCTTCTCCATCCACATCCCCTTCATCAATCTTTTTTTTTTTCTCCTTCGGATGCTCTGATTTATCGACTTTCTTTCTGTTCTCGATAACTTCCACATTCTTGCTTTTGCCTTTCGTCCTAGATGGTTCAACTTGCTTCACATCCCAATAACCTTTCACAAACTTATCTTCAAGAATGTCGACTATCAAGTTCTGAACTTCTATGCTTCGTATGTCATCATCCCATGGAGGATAAATCTCATCAATAGGCTTTATGACCATCCTCTTAACACGCACCTATATCAATATCAAACATTGTTGTAAGTAGGCCAGCTACAATATTGAATACCTACAATATTGAGATATTCAATACTAACTTAGCCACAAAATGAAACCATAAGTCAGCTACAATAGTAAACTAAGTCAGCCGCTATATGAAACCATAAGTCAGCTACAACATTGAGATATTCAATACTAACTTAGCCACAAAATGAAACCATAAGTCAGCTACAATAGTAAACTAAGTCAGCCGCTATATGAAACCATAAGTCAGCTACAATATTGAGATATTCAATACTAACTTAGCCACAAAATGAAACCATAAGTCAGCTACAATAGTAAACTAAGTCAGCATTATATGAAACCATAAGTCAGCTACAATATTGAGATATTCAATACTAACTTAGCCACAAAATGAAACCATAAGTCAGCTACAATAGTAAACTAAGTCACCGCTATATGAAACCATAAGTCAGCTATAATATTGAGACATAAATCAGCCAAACATAAAACCATACCTAACCACGCTGTTCAATCTCCTTACTAATAACCTTCTTAAATCAAGACGCTGCACGATTTCCACCCCATCGAAGAAATGGCAAAAGACTCGACTGATTTCTTCTCCCAAAACGCTCTCCAAATACCGAAATCGATTCATACGCCTAAAACAGCAACGTGCACGCAGCCATTGACGGTATACTAATGCAGTTCAAACTGAACCATCTTCACACCTTCTATAAGGCTTTTAAATGCAACCCGACCCCATGGATAACCAGCAAAGTCTTCATCCTTGAAGACTCTTTTTTGTTTTCTAAAGGCATTCTAGAATTATGATGTAAACCATAAATCCCCATGTGTAGAATGCATAGAACCCCAAAGCATCTTCCTTTTTGGTCAAGCCCATGCACGGCACCTACCAAATGCTTGGGCCAACTCATCATACTCTCGCCCAACCCCATACGGCACACCTAACCCTGCCCCGAAGCTAGTGTAGTCGACCACAACTTTCCTTTGGAAAAACATCGGTGTTTAGCCTAGTAATCTCAGCAAATTCGTAGAGGTTAAACCTGATCGGTTGACCACCGACTAGTACCCATATCTCATATGCATTCTCTATTGCCAACCGACGGGTCAAGAGAAAATGCGATCTTAGCCCGACCAAACATAGTCGACCTCAACAAGCTCAGGAAGCAGCCCAACAGTTGATTCCTTCATTGGTTCCCATGCTCCGTCTCCTATAGCCTCTTTTACGCGGGAGAAATTGCCTAGTTGATAGTTGTGATTCATGCTCTTATTCTGCAAAGGCGATTTCCGGCAGAAAGTGTAATCGGGTACTTCTTTGGTCCATCAGAAGAATCCATCTATATAAAATAAAAATATATCACACATAAATCAGCAATAAATTCTCCAAATCAAACATAAATTAACCATAAATCAGCCGTAAGAAAACCAAAAATCAGCTGCTTAGGGTTCGGCTAATTTATGATAGGTATATGTCATCGCTTATAAATCTTTTACCATAGATAAAGTAACTTAAACACATACCTTTCTAGTTTTCGAAGTGAGGAATTAGAGCTTAACTCTCAGAAATTTGAGATTCAAATTTTTGGGCAGATGAACAGTAATCGATGTATGAACAGTTATCTTTATAGTTAGATCTTCGAGATTCTGCGAAGTGGTCGTTGGGAGACGGACGAGAAAATCCTGGTTTTAACAACGGAAAGACACGGCGTTAATCCGAACCAAATTTAGCAGGGAACTTCTCCTCGATTTCGCAAGAGAGTCGTCGTACAGAAGAAGAGACGAGAATTTTTTTTTCTTATCTAACCAAAAGTGAAAGTGAAATGAACAAGTCTCTTTTCAAGTTTTAATAAAATAACTTTGTTTCTTGTTCAACCCAAGAAAATTCAAAAAAAGGCAAAATCCCACATGCTTCCACAAAGACATCACCAGCCAAGATTAACCCATAAGTCAGCCAGTACTAAACCATATGTCAGCCAGTACTTTCAATAAATCAGCCAACACTAAACAATAAGTCAGTCCGTAACTTCAAACCATAAGTCACCAAGATTAAACCATAAATCAGCCAAGATTAAACCGGATGAAAACTGCTTAACTTCAAGTAAGTCAGCCGTGACTGAAGAGTAAATCAGCCGTTACTGAAGAGTAAGTCAGCCGTGACTGAAGCCTAAGTCAGCCGTGACTATTTGCGACACTAGCTGATGATCGGTCACAATAAGCTCCACTTAAGTGGAATTTAAGGAGCTTATCTTCTCTTTAGTTTTCACTTATTTTGAACATATTTTAATAACTTCAGCTGGTCTTAGAAGCTTCCTAGGTGTCTCTTAAGGTCATAGAAATCGTGCTCAGATGATCTTCATGTTTGATCTTCAAAATATCCCACTTGACATTTTCGGCTATGATAGGATCCATCAGATATGCCTCCACTTTTGGGCCTCTCCAGGGTGATTGGCTGAGCGGATTGAGGTGATCTTAGATGTTTTGGAAACTAGACGCAAATATCTTTAGATCCATATGTGTCTTGTTTCCTGAGGTTTATTGAGCTGAAAGCGACACTTTAATTAACATGTACTTCAATTCGCAGATCTCCAACGGCTTTAGGTGTAAATCTTCAAACTGATCAAGACTGATCATCATCCATAAAGTTCCTGAACTATTTTTTATCAAATACTATACTCAACCTAGGTTAAGATGAAATTGGTTTCACGATATTAGCACAAGTCAATAATTAATGAGAATTCAAACAATATTGGACATAAACTGCTTAACTAATCACAACTGTTCGATGAAATCGATCTCAAAAAATTAACAACACACATCCAAAAATTTTGAAAGCAATTTTAAAAAATACTAGACTCATCCTAGGTTCAGAATCAATTGATTTAACAATTTTATCGCAAGCTAATAATTTATGAAAATTCAAACAAAATCGGACAGAAAACTGTTTAACTTCGCGATGATGCTCTGAAGTCAGCCTCATTATTTTATAAGTCAGCCATGACTAAAACTTACGTCAGCCACGACTGAAACTTAAGTCAACCACTGAATCGTAAGTCAGCCATGATTGAAACCTAAGTCAGCCATGACTGAACTGTAAGTCGGCCATCGAATCGTAAGTCACCATGATCGAACCATATATTGTACAACCATCCATGACTGTTCATCTTCTTCGATTGAAATCCAGTAAACCTAGAAAAATGCGTTAATGATTTTTCTTAAGAATCACTGTCAAACCTTAACATAATAACTTCAAGGTAACTTAAACACAAACCTTTATAGCTTTTGAATTCCCAAATCAAGTTTCATTTGCAGAAATTTGAGTTTCTAATTTTTGAAATTTCAATTGCAGAAGATGAATAACTCTTTGCGATTTTTTTCTCCGGAGATAGTGCAACGAATGCGGATGTAGGGAGACAGAGGAGAGGAGGCACGATCGAAAATTTGGGGAAAAAAAAACGTTTTTGCTTCTTAAAGTTTTTTTTTTATGAAAAAAATAAATCATAATGGCAAAATCCGTAATTTAAGTTTTAAATTTGGCTAAACTGACATTTTCATTACCAAAACTGATATTTCAGTAATTTCAAAAATAAATATCTATGGTAGTCATTTCACAACTTTTCTGGTATATTTAAATAATTCTTTCATTTTTTAATATATTTACGTTCAACAACTTTTTGTTTGATTTGAATCTCAAAGAACCACGAGAAGTTCTAACAAATCTAAATAGTAATATTTTTAGTATAATTTAATTAAATAATTAAAATTAAAAAAAAAACAATCTAAAATGTAGAATTACTCTTAGAAACCTCTAAAATGATAGCAGTTCTATCCGTAGAACCGATTGGAGGTTTCTCAAAAATAAAAGAAATAATATTTCTTTATTATTTATATAGCCAAACGGACAAATTGCCCTGCATCTTTTTTATTTCCCCCTCACTTTTTTATAGAAAATAATTATTTATTTTTAATAAATTGACCAATAAATACGTGACAAGTGGCAGTTTCACTTGAGAAACGTATCTATCTCTCTTTCTTCCTTTTTTTTGATGTTTTATTAAAAGGTAAGATATGCTCTGAGGTTCTAAAATAAGAAATAATATATATATTAAACAACACGACCCAATTTCCCAATAGCAACATTGACTTTTCACCCTTTCATCCATTCATCGATCAAGTTTTGATTTTTACCGTCTGGTTTGGCTTGGATCGACCGATGTATCATCAGAGTTCAAGACTGATCCATAAACCAAGCACCATAACCACTTGATCTTATGAACTTCTTTCAAGAGAAGAACCACGATTGCGATTGTGAGTTCAACCGCTGCCCATGTGAACAGTCTGTCATCGACTGGCTTCTGAACCGCTGCTCTTCTGCCCATCATTTGCTCACCACTTCCAGAAGCTTTGGCTGCAACTTCTACCGCTGATAACGCTCCTGCAGAGGGACTCACAATCACAGTAGCTGCTGTATTGACTGATTCAGCTGCCTCTTCTATGATTTGATCAGCAACTATGGTGTTTGTTGTGGCGATGGACAGCTCTTCCACTACTGTTATGGCTTCCTGAGGCTCAGCTAGGGAGTGAGCTACTGATTGAGTGGAAGGTGTTTGGTTACATTCCAGAGGAAGAGATTTTGGAACCACGGTTGCTTTACTAAGGATGTACTGATGAATCTGCACTTATTAAAAGGACATGATTATGTAAGTTGTTCTATAACTGAAGATGAATCATAGGTAGGCAACTTGAGTCATATAAAAATACATGAAGAAAAGGTCAAGAGTTTAAGCCCAAAGGAGATCATTGACAATACTTTTCCTGAAAACTATAGTAATCGGCAAAACAGCGTTATTCCCTTAGTTAAGGACTTTAGCAGGAAATTTTTTTATAGTAAAAACTAAGCATAGTTTCTTGTAGTATTTGCGGACAATCACAAGTACTCTTAAGTGCTGGAGATATGCAAGCTTAATATATTGTAAGGCCATTTTGACCTATAGCTATTCCTATGGTCTAAAATGATGGAATGGTATAGCCCATACTCGACAGGTTCAATAAACATATAGCCAAATTCATATGTTTTCACCAGAATATTTTGCAATAGTTTTAACACTTAAAAGGGTGTACCAGAGAGGAACTATACCTCATCAATAAGTTTTTGCCGTTCAGGAGAGCCATACTTGGGTGGTGCCTCACGTGATTTAGTGGCAAGTGTACGTCTCTCCTCCTTTGGATAATCTACTAAGCCCAGTGTTGGATTAAGCTTGATAACTTGATCTACAAGTTATCCTAATCCTATCGAGTTATGATTTCTAAAGAGATTAGGATTAGGGAGATTAATATTAGGAGTTATCTAATATTATTATATGTATTTTATTAAGAGGTAAATCTAATAGAATTAGGATTGGTCTCACACTATATAAGGAGTTATCGACATGTGGTAACACTTCTGAGTTTTAGAGATAATTAAGAACTATATGATTGGCTTGATCCCTTTCAAGGGTACGTAGGCAGCCTTCGAGGCACATCCATCCACCAATAAAGATAATTTGTTATTTAATATTATGCGTTTCTCTTTGATCATCTATTATGTTTTTATATGAGACTTGAATTGGTATCAGAGCTAGCTCAGGCTCATGATTTCACAGAATCAATGGTGTCGGTGTAAGGATAAAAGGAGGATCCAAAGACTGTTGCAGAAGACGCATGATCTTAAAGGTGTGTTTGATCTTTGAAGGTTAAATCGACTGTGAGTTGGTTTAAGGTGGAGATATCTGCAGTATAATTTTGATTCATTTTCAATGATGTATGAGCTAAGGTGACTAACTCATGGAGTTAAAGAGAATAATCGAAGTATCATCTATAAGGCTCAAATTATCAAAACAAGAAGACAGTTTTTCTGCTGCGGTCAAAAGGTACTTGTGATGTTCTGTTTTGAAGTTCTTAAATACTCAAAGCTATTTTAGTTTAGAGAATCTAGTCATTGGAAGAACACAAAGATGTAGACTGATTTCAACTATGGAAAAGTCAAGATAGTTTCTTGTTTGTTTTGATTGTTGAAAGCCCGTGAGGTTGGTGTTCAGTAATTGGTTGAAGAACCCATTGTCTGGAGTTTACGAGGTATAACCATCTCCACGCCATGCTACTCGAAGATGTTGACATTAAAACTCATTTTTCCATTGTGAATGAACGTAATGAACTCGTTTCTTCCCAAAACATTGTCACTCACAAACTAGTCCCATCCAAGCTTCTCCAGATAGTAGAATCTTGGGTTCTTCGAGATTTCTAGTTCCCATGAGGTTCCCTAATCGAGCTTTCAGCACCATCTTGTTGGAGAAGTCTTCTTTACCGACTCTTGTTATGAATGTGTAAAGAAACGCTCTCTGTTTTTGAACATACAATGAAGATTTCAAAGTCAGTTAACTTATATAGTCAAATTCATCAAGCACATGAAAGCCAAAGTTTCAATCTTTCATTAAGAAACAAGTCATCTTATGTTTTCGAGAGCAGAAAAATCAAAGAGTGGACAAATGAAGACATTTCCTTGACGAGAAAAGCAGTGAAAAGATTCAACTTTTCATTAAACACTAGAGAATCTATAGTGTGTGAACAACTTAGTTGTTTGTTGTAATCATTGTAAGTGTATTAAGATCAACATACATATTATCCATCTTTGCATTGATCTCATTAGTAGACTTCTGTTGGTTTAGGAGGAGCTGCTGTATAAGACCCTTGAGCTCAGTTTGAGAATCATCTCCAGAGGTAGCAGAGGTCTGGAAGTTGTTGAATGGTTGTTTCTGTTGAAATCCACCTTGAAATCTGTTCTGACTTTGAGCAACCACCTATTGTGGGTAAACTTGGTCTTGAGGATTCTCAACATTTGTGCTTCTGTAGGAAAGATTAGAGTGGCTCCTGTAGTTCTGGTTGAATCCTCTATTCTTCATAAAGCCTTGTCCATTCACATAGCTCACTTTTCGCAATTCATCAATCTTTCCCTCAGCAATATCCTGGAAACAAACTACATTTGTTCCATCTTCACAAAGCTGAACACCTCTCTGATTTGCATTCAGCAATAGACTCACCTTAGCACTCAGGTCATCAATCTTTTGAGAATTCACGCTACTAACTCCTCTAGATCGATCATACTCAGGAAAACGATAATTGGAACTTGCAGCCAAATTCTCTATCAGTTTGTTAGCTCCAGTTACACTCTTTGTCATGAAATCTCCATTACTTGCAGCATTGAGTACATTTTTGTAATCCCAGTCAACCACATCATAGAAGATGTTCAGAATCTGCTCATCAGAGTATCCATGGCGAGGACATTCTCTGCGGTACTCCTTAAATCTCTCCTATGCCTCACAAAAAGATTCTTTGAATGCTGCTTGAAAATAGTGATCTTGTTTCTCAACGTAGCTGTCTTGGATTTGGTATAGAAGTGATCCAAGAAAGCATCCTTACATTCAGTCCAACTCTTCAACGACCTTGAAGGTAGTGATCAAAGCCATATTTGCGCCTTATCTGCCAAAGAGAAGTGGAAGAGCTTACACTTGATGTAATCAGCAGGAACCCCATTCGATTTACTAGTACTGAAAATCTCCTCGTAATTCTCTATATGATCCATTGGATTCTCAGCTGGTAAACCATGGAATAAGTGCTGCTTCACTAATGCAATCAGCTGAAGCTTGATCTCATAGTCTTGCCTCGCAATCTCTAGTGGACAGATAACATATATGTTCTGGTGTGAGGTGTGTTAATGTCCCCTTTACCACGTTGTTGCTGCTGAAGCTCTTATTTTTGTTGTTGCTGTTGCAGCAACTGATCCAGCTGCTCTTTCATATTCAGGAGTTGCGTAGCTGCCTGAGCTTGAGCATTAGCAAGTGCTTGATTGTCGATATTGTCACCCATAATGGCTTGTGTCGACTTCTTCTTAGCTTTGTTGTTAGTACGTTATGTTCTTGCTAGCTCTTGATTAAGGAGTTGCAGGAGGTTGTCAAAGCCGCCACTCCTTCTATGCATACACCTGAAACACACAAGCAAGCAAAAATAAAACTTAGTTAGTAAATCTTAGACTAAACTTCAATCTAAGAACTAAATGTAACGCAATTGGTCCCCGGCAACTGAGACGACCCAATTTTTTTTTTTTTTTACATACGAAATACTTAGTATTTTAAATGTCCATACATTTAAAATACCCGCCAAGTACTTCACAACAATACAATACCAAAGCATACATAATACAATATGTAGAATACGTAATTCTACCACGCAGCGGAAAATACAATACAAATACAGAAAACACATACACTCCGGGTCCTAATCATCCTCTCCCTCCGAGCCTCGATCCCATGATCACACCTTATCTTTACCTGCATCGACAAAAGTGATGCATCAACATTTGGAAATCCAAATGCTGAGTGAGACGATCCTACCAGCGACAGGTCATAGAAAACCCACGCAAACAATAAACAAACACAAGAAATTAATACATCCTATTAATTTCTAAACGATTAAATTCACGCATGAAAATAATCCACAAAACACGGCACGCGACCAACACTCGCGAAGCATTTTCAGAAAAAAACCGAAACTCAGATCGATCGATCCACCCTTGGATCAATCGATCCCACCACAAAATCCCACCGGATCGATCGATCCCAAGCTGGATCGATCGTTCCACCTACCGGATTGATCGATCCGACCTGGATCGATCGTTCCCGAGCCTTTCGCAAAAAACTCCAAACCACTGGATCGATCGATCCACTCATGGATCGATCGTTCCAAACCTGACAACAGGATCGATCGATCCATGCATGGATCGATCGTTCCCACCCAGATCGATCAATCCACACGTGGATCGATCATTCCAACATAACTCGCAAAACAAGAACGATCAACTAACACACGGATTGATCGATCCCACCCTGGATCGATCGATCCTGGCCCCAGACGCCCAAAATCAAGAATTTCGATTCAGCCTCTTACATTCAAAAGCAAGCTAAACCCCAACCATACCACGTCTATACCATAAACTTAAGGCTACCACAATGCCTTAAACACCAAGGAATCAAGTATACAACCCATGGATTTCCCAAAAATCCAAAACATGCATAATCCCTCAAACAACCCCAAATCAAAGGTTTCCGTAACCTCTGGTCACGCACTCACCTTGACAAATGGACGATCTGAGCTTTGGCAACCTCCTAAGCTCTTGATTCAGCCTCAGCAAGAATCCCACGTTCAAGCCTCAACGCAAAAACCTTCGACCCAAACTTCCCGAATCTTCAAACTTCCGATCTCGCAAGATCCAAGCTACAACAAGCTTCTGCAACCTCTATATCTCTTCTTCTCTCTCTCCAGCACGAAAATCAGCCTCCAGAACTCAAAAACCAGCACCAAGGCGTGGCTAAGCTGAAGAAGAAGAGATATAAAACAAACTCTTGGGAAATTGCAACTTTAGTCCCTAAACTTTCGCAGTTTTACGAATCGACCCCAAACTTTCGATTCGATCTAAATCACCCCTGGAAACTTTCCAAAATAATCAATTTAACCCAAATCAATTATTCTCTATGGATTATTTCCGTGATTTAATCCCACTGCAAAATTCCGAAATACGCATATTTCAGAACACAGACGTTACAGCAACAGTGCCAAAACCTTGATACACAGAGTTTTAACCCTAAATAGACTACTGCATGTGCACAACAAATGTTGTAGAAATATAGGGATTGAATCCACAAGGATCAAGGTTACACAATTCTTTTAGAATGAAACTAAGTAAAGACAATGATATGATTGTTGTTGTGATTTGAAAAAACATCAAATATAAACAGTGTAAATATCAATTTAAAAAAACGCTAGGTTAAGGGTTGTTCTCAGAAATTCAGAGATCATGAATCATACAACTATTTAAAGAATAAATAAGCACCTTCTCAAACTCAAACACGAATGTATAACTAATCCACTTCCCTGGTATCAACTACTTTCTCTAGCAACCTAAATATCTAAACTTTCGTTTGAACTTAGCTAAACAAGCATTAATGAGCAAGTTTGATCAGTTCACGAAATGCCTTAGCATCAACTTCCGCTGGCTGAGGACACACCGCTCATCTATGTTATTTTAGGCTTTTAAACAAACACTTTTGATGCGCTAAACAACCTAAGATCAGAAACTAGGTAGCTAATCAAGTTCCAGCAGTAAGATCAACAATAGATGAAGAATCTAAAGATAAATCTCTATCTATGTCTAATTCATTGATTCATAAATCCCCTTGGAACCCTAAACCTAACTATATATCTACTCAGATATAGAAGCATAGAGAACACAAAGAGATAAAGGAGAACTCATAATCATAAAATAAGAAATCCAAAAGGGTTCAGAAATCTTCTCAGAGATGTAGAGTCAGAGATTTGTCTCCCCAAAAGCAATATGTCTAAAAATAAAGCGTCGCCTCAACAGTTGCTGAAAAATAGATAAATAGATCAAAAATATGTTTTGGTTGATATTACCTTTTTCTGTGTTTTGGTCGATACAAGGCTGGATCGATCGATCTATGTTGTGATCGATCGATCCAAAGTGGCATAGTCGATTCGATGTTGGCTCGATTGATCTGAAATTTTATGGCTTTTTCGTGTAATGGATCGATTGATCCTGGTAGGGAACGATCGATCTGAACTCCAAAACCGTCCACTTTTAGCTGCATTGCTCCCATCCTTGCTCAACATGCATCAAACTTCTTCCAAACACATTTTAACCTGAAAAGACTCTAAAAACATAGAAAATACTCCAAAAACTTTTTAAAAACAAACTTAAAAGACGTTAAAATCGCTAAACATCAGAGATACTTGTTTGGAACAAGGGATAGTGTGGTTGGGAACTCGATAAACTTTTGATTTTTGTTTCAAAAAAATTGTAATAGCTTCTTTTATAAATTGTTGCATTTGATATAAAAATGGGTTTTTGAATAAATTTTACATTCTATTCAAAAAAATATATTAGATAAATTGATTTATAAAGGTTTATAAATCTACGTCAATTTGGGTTTGACCATATGGCCACGAGCCCAAGAGTCCAAGACAACCGTTCAACAGAAGCTTCAACAGAAGCCTAATTTCGGCCCAATTTAAGATTCATTAGCACATGATGTAAAAACTTTCCCAAGTTTTTTTTTTGATAAAAATGTTAAATAGTTATCAATTTTAAGTTTGAGACAGAAATTAGAGGGAAAACAAAGAAAGCAAAAACCCGAAAACTACAAAAACAAGCGGAAAGCACTATATAAATTATAAATGATAAATTCTTCTTACAGAGAAATTAAATAGTGATAAATAAAATATAAAATAATTTTGCAGGACAATATTGAGTGCCCATGTTGCTTCTGTTTTGCTGCGCTGGCTAACTTCGCTGTAGATCTCATCAAACTTCCTATCAAAGTCCTCCGTTGGTTTACCCACTCCATTCCTTGTTAAAAAAGTCTTCTATTTTTTTACCTTTTTGATCAGTTTACTAATTATTTGTTTGATTCCTTCGTGATTATGTAATTTTCTTTTGATTTGCAATAATAATAAATTAGTCTTTAAAAAATCAAATACCTGCCTTTTGCTAAAGGCAGTTGCAACGTTCACAAATTTTGATCACGGAATTGATTTAAGAAAATAACCCAAATTGTAATTTATCCATAACAAAATTGAATCTAGCTACGGATTTGGGTAGATTATTAGAAGCCCACTTTTAGTCCGACAGTTGAAAATGGGCTTTAGCAATTTAAAACTTTCTTCTACACTTTGAAATGCGTTACGAAGATAAGAGAGCTGTGATGGAAACACGTGTCACCGTTCCGTCATCAAAACAAACAGAAGGAACGATTTCTGGAACATTCCACGGAGTTCTCCACACTCTGAGAACAAACATGAGACGTAGTTTTTTAAGACCATCTCTCTCTCTCTCTTCGTATTCAAATAAGAAACAGAGTAAATTTCAATTTTTAAAAGAAGAGAGAACATAATCGGAATCAGGAAAAGTGAAGAAGCGAAAGAGAGAAGCAGAAGAAGGTTGGATGGGAGTGGATTATTACAAATTACTCGAAGTTGATCGCAGCGCTAGCGACGATGATCTTAAGAAAGCTTACCGAAAGCTCGCCATGAAATGGCATCCCGACAAAAATCCTAACAACAAAAAAGACGCCGAAGCTAAATTCAAACAGATCTCCGAAGCTTACGAGGTAATACATACACATAATCATTGCCTTGCTACAATATTCATATATCATACTTGTGGTCTCGAGTGTCTGATTCTGTTACTTATGATTTTCTTCGATGATTATAGGTTCTAAGCGATCCTCAGAAGAAAGCTGTGTATGATCAATATGGTGAGGAAGGTTTGAAAGGGAATGTGCCACCTCCAGATGCTGGTGGAGCTACTTACTTCTCTACCGGAGATGGTCCAACGTCCTTCAGGTTTAACCCGAGAAATGCGGATGATATATTCGCTGAGTTCTTTGGATTCTCTAGCCCGTTTGGTGCTGGTGGCGGTGGAAGAGGAGGAAAAAGATTCTCTAGCAGTATGTTTGGTGATGATATATTTGCCTCTTTCGGCCAAGGAGGAGGTGGTGGTGGCGGCTCAATGCATCACGGTGGAGCTAGAAAAGCGGCTCCTATCGAAAACAAGTTGCCTTGTAGCCTTGAAGATCTTTACAAAGGAACTACCAAGAAGATGAGGATCTCCAGAGAAATTGCTGATGTCAGTGGGTAAGTCATGATTAAACCCAATCGAATCCTTTAGGCTAAGATTGTATGTAGCTTGGCTATAAACGTTACAGGAGGCTGATCAGTTTATGTGTAATCTTGCAGGAAGACGATGCAGGTGGAAGAGATTTTGACCATTGATGTGAAACCAGGGTGGAAGAAAGGCACAAAGATCACATTCCCAGAGAAAGGGAATGAACAACCCGGTGTGATTTCAGCGGATTTAGTCTTCATAATCGACGAGAAGCCTCACCCAGTTTTCACACGAGAGGGTAATGACCTCGTAGCCACACAGAAGATCTCACTTGTTGAGGCCTTGACCGGCTATACGGTGAACCTGACAACACTTGATGGTCGGAGACTTACAATCCCAGTCACCAACGTTATCCATCCTGAGTACGAGGAAGTGGTTCCAAAAGAAGGAATGCCGTTGCAGAAAGATCAGACTAAGAAAGGAAACTTGAGGATCAAGTTCAACATCAAGTTCCCTACAAGATTAACCTCAGAGCAGAAGACAGGAGTGAAGAAGCTGCTCGGCTGAATTGAGTTATAATCATCACGTTCCAGACAAACAATGTAGAAAACAGGAGACGAACAAGAAGATCAAAAGCTTCTATATATCTTGTTGTAGATTGCAGAGATTGTGATTAAATACTGTTGTTACCTTTTTGATCGATTTGTAACATATGTATGATTGAACACTCCTTAATAAATTCACTGCTTTTTCTATAATCCAAACACTTCTAAACCATACCTATAAATGCAAGAGCGTTGTTGTTGTTTTAATCGCATCCAGCCCCTGATGTGAAGTAAACAATTGCAACACTGAAGAGATCTCAGTCCAAAAAGGTTTACTATTGTCTCCTGCAACAAATTCTTGCACAACATTGTTCACCTCTATCAAACTACAACCTGGCGTTTTCTTCATTTCTCCATTCCTTATAAGCTTTCTCAATCTCGAAACATCTTCCCGTTTTCCCAAATCTGAATAAATATTGCAAAGCAAAACATAATTCCCCATATCCTCTGGTTCTAGCTCAACAAGATGATCCATTGCAATCAGAGCAATATCAAGATTGCCTCGTGCTCTGCAAGAGCTCAACAATGATCCCCAAATCTTTGAGTCAGGTTTCACCGGCATTGTCTTTGTTATTTCAACAGCTCGTTCCAGTTGTCCTGCTCTTGCCAAAACATCAATCAAACAACCGTAGTGTTCGATCTTGGGTTCTATTTGATAATCTTGTCTCATCATATGAAAATACTTCAACCCTTCTTGCCACTGACCAACATGTGAACAAGCTGATAAAAGACCAAGGAATGTGATCCCGTTAGGATTCACCTTGGCTCTCTGCATTTCATTGAATGTTTCGATCGCTCCGCAAGCATTCCCATGATAAGCATACCCTGAGATCATTGTGCTCCATGATATAACATCTTTCCTCTTCATTTGGTCGAACAATTGAACAGCTTGACTAATCACACCACATTTCAAATACATTTCAATCAAAGCATTGCAAACACCAGTTTGTTTCAGAAATCCTCTTCTCTCTGCATACATATGGATCCATTTCCCAAGCTCTAGAGACCCGAGATGCGCACACGACGGTAAAACAGAAATGAGACTGATCTCATCAGGCTCAATACCAGCTAACTGCATTTCCCTGAAAAATTCCATGGCCTCTACATAACACCCAATCCCCGTAAACCCAGAGATCATCGCAGTCCAAGATACAATTGTTTTATCAGGCATCAAACCAAACAAAGCTTTTTCTTTCTTCATCTTCCCCAGCCTTGCATATCCAGAAAGCAAACTATTCCACGATATAACATCTCTCTCAGACATTTCATCAAACACTTTATGTGCATCACTAAGATCATCAAACTTCATATACATATCAATCAACGCATTCTCAGTCACAACATGAAATTGAGGCCCAAATTTACAGAGATGACCATGAACTTGCTTCCCTAAATAACAAAATCCAAGACTCGCACAAGATTTAAACATAAACGGAAATGTGAACCGATCTGGTAATTCAATATTCTCCCTGAGCAGTTCTCTGTAGATTCTGATCACATCGCAATACATGGAACTGTGTGTATAAGCACGAATGATGGAATTGTATAAGAAGACATTAGGATTCGATACTTGATTAAAGAGAAGTGTAGCATACTCCATATCTCCAATCTTATCACACAAATCCACCATTTTTGTAGCTGCTTTGTGACAATCCATGTATGATGATGGACGCATGAAGTTTCTTCCATTCCTTTCGGCTTTTGAATCGCTGTAGAAAAGGCACAAAATAATTTTCTACTTCTCTAACACCATGAAAGGCCATTTTTAAGCTACCTTTTGGAAGCAGCGGAGGCTCGCGGTGGTCAATATCAATTAGCTCCGACCACACGCCGCTAAACCCAAATGTGTTCTCTCTGGATTCACTTTACTAAGGACAAAAGCCCAATTTTAATTCGAGGCCCAATTTATTCTCGAGGCCCAATTTATTCTCGAGGCCCATTAAAGAACATGTAAATAGTTTGATCTTTTTATCTTGATGTGTCTAAAAAGAAAGATTACAAACGCACGATACTGTCTAAAAGAAATGTCAGGTTTTGGTCGAAGAATCCGAGAATTAGAAAGACGATTATGGAAGAGAGAGCTATGGTGTGGTTTAATCATATTCCCTTCTACTTCTTTGCCGTCAAGTCAAGGTCCATAGCCTGTAGGTTAAGCAACAGATCGTTAGAGCTCAAGTAGACTTTATTCGCCGATTTTGAGATGGTCTGTGCGATCTCTCTAGCTGCTTCAATCTTCCTCAGCGTTAAGAAGGCTTGGTTGTTTGCAATTGCTTGACCTATGAGCTGAGCACTCTTGGCTTCTCCCTATACACAAACCCACAGAGAAACATCACTTACCAAGGATTATACCAATCACGAGTTCTTATATGAGACTGAAAAAAGAAAAAAAAAACAGTTTCCGCACCTCAGCTCGGATAACAGCACTTCTCTTGTCCTGTTCAGCTTTTTCCACAATGAACTTAGCCCGCTCCGCATCTTGAGCAGCCACCTGCTTTGCTTCTATGGCTGCTGTGAACTCCTTTCCAAATGTCAAAGCAGTGATGGACACATCGTCCAGCGCAATGTTGAAGTTAGCAGCCCGTGCAGTTAGGATTTTCCTTATTTCTCTACTCACCGCCTTTAGGAAATAACCAAAAACTTATCAATGAAAAGACCAAAACATAACTTTATCATCAATAAAATGTATTTACAGCCAGTTAGCCAACCTCTCTCTGAGTAATAAGCTGGCTCGCATTGTACTGAGCAACGACAGCTTTCAAGGTCTCGTGGATGATAGAAGGCAAAACTCTCTCTCGGTAATTCTCGCCAAGGGATCGGTATACCTCTGGTAATTGGTCAGCCATGGGACGTGTGAGAACCCGAAGTCCAATTTTAACCTATATATTAGAGTCCCACACAACATAAGGCTTAATCATGTAAGTTCATAGACTCATTAGTATTAAAGGAAGGAAATGAAGCAGAGTACCATCTGGAGATCACGGCTCCCGGATGTACTGTCAACTAAATAAGGTCTAGCACGAACGTCATAGATGATTGGCCTTTCGAACCACGGAATCATAAGGTGAGTACCCTCAGGATAAACCTGCATAACCAAACATATATACTATTATGATTATCTCCTCATTCACTAAGATGAGTAAAATTTCAAGATGATAAACAAAGCTAGACTAACAAAATCAACCAAAAAAGAACCAACCTTGTCTTTGATACCAACAAGGCGGTTAAAGACAATGGCTCGATGTCCTCCATCGACATTGTAGAGAGTGTGAGTGGCGCCGTAAAGAGCAAGTCCACCAATTACCACCGAAGCTATAGCACCACCACCAGGACCCTTGGGAACTTTCACATTCTTCAAATTCATCTCTTTTTTTTTCTTCTGAAATTATGAAAGAAGATCAAAATCAAAATCCAAGGCTGATACAAGATCAATAGAGAATTGAATTGCTAATTTAATAGATATGCAAATTAGAGCCATAGATAAATCTGCGAATTAGCTGCAAATAAACAGAAACTTAGTCACAAATTGGAGTAGCGAATATGTAGGTTTACTTGCTTAAACTCGGAATCAGAGCGACAACAAACGAAGATATATGGAAAATCGAGAGAGAAAGTACCTGAAATTTGCGTAGAGAAGAGAGGGGTTAGGGTTTAAAGCTCAGCAATCAGCTTTCTGTTGAACGTTTGGTCGATCACGCATTTTCTAGTGATCTTTGGGCCCAGGTTATTTTATTCAAGCCCATTCTTCAGCCCACTTTTTTTTTCTTGATAAACCTTCATCATCTTAAATGTAATTTGATCAAATAATTTTAAGTTTATAACATGTGGTTTAATTTTTTTGTTAGAATATCAAATGTAATTGATCAAATCATTGTGGTTTATTAATCATGAAGCTTTAAAAAAAACCCATGATTTTATGCTGTTTTTATAAACCAAACTCATATTTGGAAGCCTTTTTCGACAGCATATATACATAACACCATTAAGGACAATGATTTTTTTTTTTTTAAACCAAGGAAATATTGTTAAAAAAAAAACACTACAACGTAGATATTCCAAGTTTCCAACACATATATATAGATGAATCAAATCAATCATGCAAATAAATATAATTACTTGGGAACGTTCCACAGCCCATAAAGAGATTGAATACAGTGAACTAATTTTGCTATTAATTAGGCTTCAAGAAATACCCCAACAACAAACCATGCAAAGCCAAGAACAAACCCTAGACTTGTCCTCTTCACAATCACGCTTGTTCCGGCAGATTTGTGACCATCATCAGCAGTCGGAGAATCGACATCAGAGGCAGGTATGGATTTCGGGGCCGGAGCTCCGGTGGGAGTGGTCTTTATTCCGAACAACAACACCTTGTCCACCACGTAAACTGCTAGTGGAAACTTCTGTGTTAATGCATTATCGATCCGTGTCTCAACAACACCGGTTGAAACATTCACTTGGTTGCTTTGTGCTTGTCCCGTGAAGTTTAACCCAAAAACACCTCCTTCATGTCCCGTAGCCTGAGTTCTAACGGGATTACTTGCTAAGAGAAGATCGCTTAGAGAGTAGTATTTTGGAATGATATGGTAGAGCATGAGCGTGATTTGTTGTTGATATGTGAGACTATTTAGTGTTCCAGGTTTAAGGTTGTTGAATGCGTTATCTGTTGGGGCAAATATTGTCATTCCTTGATCAGAGCTATTGAGTTGAACACTTACCTGAAACCCGAGAGGAGTCGTATGAATGTGGTAAATTGGTGACCGGCTTCAAGAACAGCTGTGAAATTGACCGGATTTGCTTCATTGGTCGGAGCTGGAGCAATGGGTTGGCTTGGAATGTATGGGATGATAGAAAAAAAGAAGAAGAGAACAATATAAGAGAAGATGGATGATGACATAGCTCCTTCTTTGTTCTTTTTTTCTTTGTGTGTGTGCGTGTGTTAGGGGTTAAGCCTTGAGATATATATAGAAAAAGTTTATGGGGATTTAAGATGACATGTATGTGACTTGCGAAGCGAGTTGATCCATTGTTTTTTTTCATAACAACTTATTTTTTTCGTAACAACTCTATCTACATGTTATGATAATGTTTAGTATTAAGAAATGAAAAACACTAATAACGTTGACAGAATCATATTTATATAGTATATACAAAACTCATGGTTAACGAATTACATTACACAATAGAAAATAAATTTAAAATGTTAGTTGGTCTTAGTTCATGAATATAGTTACATTTAAGTGAATTTGAAAATGAGTGGAAACGTGTATGAAACGTCGAATATGTAGGGTAGGGCTTGATTGGTTTATCCGCAAATGTTGCGTTTGTGGACGGTTGTGGTTGCAAGCGTTTAAAACCAATCATATAAAATTACAATATATCGCTCCGAACTGCTTAAAATCGCTAGATTTCAAAATCTCCTTCCAGCTAGCATTTGCGGCTGCGGATGGTTGCGGTTGGTTTTATGAAAAATATTTTTTAACTTTTTAATTTATAATGCTAATAAATTTTTTAAAAAAAAAATTAAAATCAAATATTATTTAAATAAATTCTTAAATGTTTTATATATGTATTAACTAAACTAAAATATATTTATAAGTATAAAAATATGTTTCAAACCTCTTAAAAAATTAATTAGTTATTTTAAAATTTATTTTAAAACTTCATTAATAAAATTTGATTATATTAATACATTTTTAATAGAAATTATTTATTTTAAATATATTTGATAATGTTAAACAACAACCGCAACCGTTGTCAACCAGTCAGTAATTTTCCGCAAACGTATTCGTTTCTAATTGTTAAACCAGTCGTTCAAATCGCTTGATAATGTTTATAACCGTAACCACCCGCTCTCGCAAACTTCCGCAACCACAACCAATGCGTTTAAACCAGTCGAGCCCATAGTCTGGCATTGGCGGAAACGTGAGGGTCATCTTATGACACAAAAAGTGCTACACTGACTACATTGGTGGAGACAAAATGGTAATAATGGTATTGGAACTGATAATACAAGTCCAACAAATGTGTGCTGGAACTGCAAAAAAACTCCTTAATCTAAAATGCTCCTCTTAGTAAAAATCTATTCTCAGATACTCTTGTTGATATTTTATTTTAATTTTGAATTATTTTTAAATCATGATAGTGACAAAAAACCCTAAAAACCATCAAATTCTAACTATTTACCGATCCAACCATAATTTGGATCATGTTAATTTGTGATCCGGCTGAATCGGGTCGGATCTAGCTGATTTTATCCTGAAAAATCAAAAGGAAAATCCATTTTGAAAAATAAAACCGTTGGAATCGATCGACAAGAGGCGAAAGGCGAAGAATTTTGGTTATAATCATAGGTAAATCAAGGTTTTTGGGCTATGAATCGAAACCCTAAGTGTTTGATTGTTGAGTAATTTTCAGGTGAATTTTCATATATATTCATCTTCTTCCTTTTCCCCAGGAGAAACGGTGGCCCGTACGAGGAGAAGTAGACAACCAAGAAATGATAGAAATCCCGTTCAAATCCATACAAAGGAGCCTCCTCATTATTTAAGTTTAGCGGAACTTGGTGCAGTGGTGTGTAGGCATCAAGAGGCATTAGAAGAAGCCACTGTTTCAGAGGTGGGTAATGAACACATGCCTCCTGCTGATGATGATGATGCATAAATTGGGGAGAGGAGTGATGACGACAGAAATGATAGTCCACACGGTGCCCCATCTGAAGACGAAGAAATTGGAGAGATGAGTGATGGCGAGAGAAATGAAATGGGTGACGAACTAACTGTATCAGAGAAGGATACTCAACACGGGCCTTTGGTATGTCTTGTGAACCCTTGTATTGTATTTTGTTTTAAAGTGAAATTGAAATGGGACAACTGAGTACAATTGGAACAACTAAGGAATAAATTAGAATAAGTAAGGAAAACTGGGATTTGTAATTCAGGAGATGTCTGATGAGGTAGATGAGAAGGCTGAAAAGGATTATTCTGACGAGGATGTGGAAACGGAAAAGGATAAGGAGAACTCTGAGGAAGAAGAGGTGGTGTATAAAATACAAGTTATGCTCCCAGAGAAGATGTTCTCTGAACCATGTGACTATAACATCTCCATCAAGTTGCCTGGAAGGTGCAATGTTTCTAATGCAGTGAGAACTTTAAAGGGCCTGCTAAATGAAACTGAAAGTGAGTTGATGTGGTTCACATCGCACCCTCAGTTTAATCATTTCTTCCACATGTACTTGGAGGATAACCATAAATCTATGGGTATGTGGATGCTCCTTTTACGCCTGGTGTCATCAAGAAAGGAGAAAGAATGCTGGTTTGTAGTGAATGAAGTTCTGATACGGTATTCTCTAAGAGAGTTTGGTCTTATTTTGGGTTTGAATTACCGTCGCTGCCCATATAAGTTCATGCAGGGAAGCTTAGGTGGGGACATGGATAAGTTTGTTAAGATGCATTTTGGAAAAGATAAGAAGAAAGTTACACTGAAGGATGTTGGTAAAAAGCTTGAATCAATGAGAGGGAAAGCTGGTAAAGGTAGGCTGAATATTGTCGTGCTTTACTTCTTAGCAAGTGTGATTGTTGGGAAGGAGAAGACAGGAGACTCTGCCCCAGGTGTAGAGCCATTCTTTCTTAAAGCGGCTAGTGATCTTCGGTTGTGTGAGACGTTTCCTTGGGGGAGATTTGCATATGATCATAATATTAAAAACATTCGTAAGCTAGTGGTTAAATTTCAAGGCAAAGTGTCCGAAAAAGCAAACAAAGTCATTCCTAGTTTCTTTCTTCTAATGGAGGTAATTAAGTACAACTGTATATTACTGCGATATAACTATACTCAAGCGCATTTGTTTACTAATTCATGTATTCTCATGTGTAGTTTATGGCCTTTGAGGCAATTCTTATTCTTGGAAACCAGTTTAGGGAAGCTGTTGCTGGGGCAAGTAGCAGCTGTCCAAGGATGTGCAAGACCAAATTCATGAAAGGTGATTTGAAAGGTTTTGCACTTTCAGAAATAAATAAAAAACTTGGTGGTACGAAGGAGATTTATAGTGTCTTGCCTCCTTATAATGATGATGAGGAGCAAATGCTGGCTGGCATTATGGATGATGCAAATTTGGAGGAAGATGCTGCAGATCTAGTCATCGATGGTTGGAACAGGATTCTAGTAGAAGAAAAAAGAGATATATTCTTCGAGAATATGTACAAGCAAGATATGGATAGCCGAAGAGACGATGGGGAAAAACATGTTATCCGAGAGGAAGAGAGAGATGAGAACATGGCATCGGCTTTGAAGAATGATAGAGAAGTTTTGTTGGAAAAACTTAAGGAATTGCAGATAACTATGGAAAATGGGTTTAAGGTGATGAACGAGAAGCTAAGTGACCATGACAAAAGAATCAAAAAAATTGAAAAGATGCAGAAGAAAAAGTATGATGAAATGGCTGAAAGCGAAGAAGAGAACCAAGAAGAAGAGGATACAAATAAAGAAAAACATGATGATGAAATGGAAGAAAGCCAAGAAGAGAAGAGGAATATGATGAAAACCAAAATGAGGAGAACCACGCTAAGGAGAACGAAGAGGAAAAGCATGAAAACAGGGGATAAAATATGAAGAGGAGTCCATATGAGACGAGGTTCCAAGGAAAGAAGAATTAATTTACCCCTAGTTGTGGGTTATTTGGTTTGTTTGAACTTAAACTTGAAGGAAGTTAATGTTTTTTAGGATATGTATGTCTTTGATTATGCATTACTGCAGACAAGTATGTCAGTATGTCTTTGATTATGTATTACTGTAGACAACTATGCCAGTATGTCTTTGAATTACTACAGACAACAACGACAAAACAATATAATAACTTAGTTCCATAAACTTTAAAAGTTTATAAAATATAACCAACAACGTAACTTAATGCTCTTTAGAAACATCAAAGAAACCATAAGTAACGGAGTTAATAAAATAGGGAAATAATCTTCATATGTTGGACTTAGAAACGGGTTTGAATATCTTCATACTTCATCTCCAGCTGGTGGCATCTTTCCTGTAGCATCTGGTCACGGCTCTGAAGGACTTCAACTTTGGACTCCAGCTACTCGCATATGTTCCTTAGAATCAGAATCTCCTCTATTACGGCGTCATCACACCATTTGAAGAAGCCACAAGGTTCAACCTACAAGAGAAAGAGGAAAAGATAAGATTCCGCCTAAAATTAGAAAATCAGATATGACTCCACTCACTCCTTCAGAATTTCCTGGAGCGGCCAACCAACAAGTATAGTATCGCCTAAATTTGTAATCCTCCGATAATGAGTGTAGCTCTACTGGAATCGGGCCATTAAGACAGTAGCATGTTGTTGGAACTCCCATTCGTTTGGGGATTTCCACAACGGACCGCACTCCATAGTTGTCTCTCAACCCCCATTTGTGGTCTGTCACAGCCATCTGCATCAATAAACCCAGAACACATGATTATACCCTAAAACATGAATCCAGAACTGATGATTAAACCCCAAAACACGAATCCAGAACTGATGATTTAACCCCAAAACAATAATAAAAAAGCGTACCGGCTTCCCTCTGAGGTCCATTTTTCCTTTTAATACTTTGAGTTATTCTTAGTTTGTCTTAATTTTTCTAGTTATCCAATAATTTTTTTTTTCATTTATACATTATTATTTCTTAGTTTGTCTTAGTTTATTCAATTACAGAAATAGAGAACAAGATAACTTAGTTTGTCCCGTTACAGAAAATACAAATACAATAGTTGGGTTCAGATAGAAATTATACGGGAAATAATCCAAAAATATCTTCTTAGATATAAATCACACAGTAGCATTTGAATTAGAACAATTAAACAAACTCTGTATGTTTTAGCCTCGATTCCTTTTATTTCCACTCCGATGTTCTCCAGTCGATGTACTCCTTTTTTGTTTATTTTTTCCCTTCTTTTTGGGAAACTATACATGTTTACATACTTTAGCTCTTATTGACGGGGAAATAATCCAACGAGACATATGCGGCACTGGATAAATTGTCTTCTCATACGCCAAGTTCCACAGATCCAACCGATAATATTACGAGCAGAGATCATGATAATGAACATCCATATACCTATCTTTCTGCTTTAACAATTTCATATTTGCGGCTAATGCATGAACACAAGGATACTTGTCTATGTCAAAATGTCTGCAATCACAAGTTTTATTAACTAAATCCACCACATAATCCACACCATCTTTGCCGGTAACTTTGTATTCCAACTTGTAACTATTTAGCTCAGCAACAGCTAGTTTTGAGGCAACCACACAAATTTTGTGCAATATGTTTTCCACATAAGGCACAAGTTTTTCTCTCTCCAAACCCGATGCAGCTTCCTTCCTATTTCTGTTGAACCACTCACTAAATTTAGCCATTATTCCATCGATCATAGGCAACAATGAATACTTCTTTGTCACACGAAACACACTGTTCATCAACTCTACAATATTGCTAGTGTCTATGTTGTACCTTTCTCCAGGAAAGTAACACTTTGCCCATTTTCTTTGGCTGTTAACGATCTTTTCTTGAGTCACTAGCCCTTTCTCAAGATACACGACTGCAGTATGATACTTTACTTTGAATTCATTATACTTTTGCAGAAACTCAACTTATGTGTACATCCTTGCACATTCCATGAATTTTTCAGCGCATTCATCTTTGTTCACATGATAAACATTAGATTTTACATTCTGCGACATATGATATATACAATATCCATGGTGAGACCTCGGGTACACTTCACCTACCGCATTCATCAAGCTCACATTTCTGTCTGTCACAAAAACCAACTCATCACTATCCGAAATAATAGTTTTTAATGTCTCGAAAAACCATAGCCAACTTGCATTTTTTTCACCGTCAATTACCCCAAAGGCAATGGGAAAATGGTGATGATTCAGATCTTGAGCTGATGCAAAAACTAGCGCACCATTATAACCAGCCTTCAGAAACGTTGCATACATAATGATCAATTTTCTCATTTCTTGAAACCCTTCGATGCAAGCTCCAAGCGCGATAAATAGGTACTTAAACCTTTGTTTACCGTCCAATTCCAACCTTGACTTGGTACCAGGATTCGCCTCCTCAAGCATGTACAAGTAGGAAGACAATAACCCAAAACTCTCTCCTGGATTACCACAGACTTCATTAAATACTCAAAATTTCCCTTTCCATGCCGTAAAATATGACACTGACACACCGACTTTTGTTTATATCAGGCCTATGAGAACAGTAGGGGTTGGGGTCTCGAACTGACCTGGATAATATTATTTCAATATAGATGCCACTAAGCGTTGTGTGCCACTCGTACTACGGTAGCTGTTACTCACCCTCGAACATGTATGCATCTTATTGTATCTAGTAACTTTGAAACCATTAGATTTTATACCCGTTATAACTCTTAAATACCAACCACAACCTTCTCCCATAACCCCACATTTAGCCACCCATCGTTTAGTATCCGAGTTTTTAATTTTGATCCCAAAACATTTGTCATGTGAAGCTCTCTGTACTAAATCTATCACTATATCCTTAGATTCAAATTCTTGATGTAATTTTAGTCCTGTCCCGTATTCCCATGCTTCTATAGACGGCTAACTTCCTTCTACAGGATGTGAAACCTCTACATATTCAACGATCGCACCCCTTTCCACTGTGTCATCAACACCATCATCAAGACGGTGTTCAATACCAAGTTCATAATGGTTTTCAACTTCTGTATCAACACCGATATCTACACATTCATTAACACTAACTTCAACATCTCTTTCAGCTCTCCATCTATTTTTTTGGCACCCTCATCTCCAACGTTGACAATAACAACACTAGCATTAACACCATAATTCACACCAAATGAACTGTTTCTGCCTACACAAATATTTTCTACTACCTCCACATACAAAGCATTTCTACATAACCTTTTATCAACAACCGATATATAACCATAAAGGTCATCATCATCAAAAATATTTATAGGAAGACCATCATTCACTAACACTGGAAGGTAACTCAATTTCAGGTTCGCCATAATTTGATCTACCCCAATCTTCGTGCATACCTTTTTCACTAACACCTTATATGTTATCTCTTCATTAGACCTAAACATTATCGTGTAGATACGACGATCTTTTGAGTTCCATCGGAAATCATCACCGGTATATACTCCAATACTAAAATTTATTACTATCGTTGTCGATCGGTTGCTCATTATCCCCTAAAATACAAAAAACATCAAACCCCATTACCACATTAGACCATTAGAACTAGATCTCCAGCTGTGATACGATTAAAAAAAACCAATGTCCTAATCGACCCAAATATCCATTCAGGACATTCCGAACAACTTTTTCATCTTATTGAAATCCATTCGATTGAAATCCAAAACAAAATCGCCCCAATAACATACCCCTTAGATTGATTAGAACTAAACCACCATTTTATAATTAACTAACCTGAGTTTGGCTGAATCGCTTCAATGGTGGTTACCGGCAAGATGGAACTACGATGCAGAGAAGGAGACAGAGACGATGAAGAGCGTGCAAACCAGTCCGACCGCGAAATCAGAATCAAGATGAGGGAAGAATTGTGACTGGTCCCATATTTAACAAAAAAAATTATAAATACGAAAATACACTGGCAATATACGTAAAATACAGGAAAAATATAAAGAGAAGACGAGAGGACCTATACATAAAAGAAGAATATGAAAGAATAAAAAAAGTATGGATGTATAGATTTTAACTAAGAGATGCATTTTAGATTTTTGCTCCCCATTAGGATATTGCTATAGAAAAGGCCCATTTAATACGTGTAGAGATTAATCAAAACTGTTGTAAACAAAGTTGGAATCATAGTGACCATTTTTGTTAGTTATGAGTTGTTTGAACTTAAAGGAAGTCTAAAAATAATATTAGATTTGTAAAAATTTAAGAACATTTAACGGGACAATAATTGCTAACAATATGTGAATTTGTTATTACAAATTGGCGTTTTAAACTTTTAATACGTTGAGATTTTTAAAATCGTTGGAACCATGCTTCACGTGAGAGGACTGACGAGTCGACATGCAATGGCTAAAAGTAAGAATTGAAATAACATACTGCATACGTATTCAGACAAAGCTCATGTGCGTTCCATTAAAAGACGTTTATATCCCTGTGATGATTACTCTACACTTGACGATGATATATCTCGTTAATTTGAATTCTAAAGGCAAAAGCGTCAAAGTTGTCTCTTTTCCCGAGGTAGCAATAGCCAAATTGAGAAAACCGATAACTCAAGCAAACTCAGATTCTGGATAGCGATTTAACAACAGAGAAGTCGAAGACTCCAAAGAGCTGATTAATGTTGTTTTAGGCGCCTATCAATGGACTCACATTGTTCTACGAGTCGACTCGTTCTGTTCACCTTCTTCCTCCTTTGCTTTCTCGCCGGCAATTCATCGGCGACGAGGCCTGGTTTCGTGTACACCAGACACAGAGGACGATGCACGCCACAGTAATCAATCAAACCTTCAATTTAGATTTTTATTATGTTTCTTTGGCTGAGTCAGATCTGCCTCGGTGGTGTTTTGAGTTTTGTTTACAGGTATTGGAGCAGCGAGAGAGAGGCATGGCCAAGGATGGTGCCTGAGAGATCAACGGTTGAGAAAATGTTCGGAGTGATGGTGGCAAAAGAACGGTGGAGATCTGATCTGACACTGTTGGAATCAACGGCTAGGAATGACGAAGAAGGGAATGCGTACGGTGCGTTGTTGAAGCAGGGGATCGCAGCTCTGCTCAACTCTTACGCGAGAAAGAGATTCTCTTATAAACCATGGGAAGTGAAGACGATGCTGATTCAAGCCATGATTTCGGAGCCGGCGGCTCGCCGGCAAGCCGAACAGTTTTCCCTTGCTAACGTGGCTTGTGAGTTGTGACTAATTAGTTACTTTGTCGTATTTAGCTTGAATTTAAGCTTTTTGTCGTGTACGCAACTTTGATTCTCGCATTCTCTCACCCAAAATGCAAAAAGCTTCTCGTAATGATTTCAAAATTTGTCAGATTGTTAAGCTTTTAACTGGACAGAACCAACTAAACCGAATCCAATTAAACTGTATTCCAACTAACTCAAATCAAATTGCATTCAGCTAGAGCCGGGCTTAAACCAAACCGGACAATTACTGTTTTACTAAAACTGAACTAGCCCAAAAAACCAGAGCCGGCCTTAAATCAAACCAAAATGCGTATACATAATTAATCTTATTAATTAATGGGTCTACGAGGATGTACATTAAATGAGCCTACTGGCCCAATAAACAGAGACAAGCGTTTTCTAGTGTTTGGAAACGACGACCCTCATTTATTTACTAACCCGACACAGGGTATATCTATCCGTGTCTCTACGATGTGCTACGGACAGAAACCTCGTAACAGTTTTAAGGCAAGACTAGATAAATCTTCTTGGTTTGTTTCTCAAGTAAAGTTTTTTTGGAACTTTCCATTTTTCTTCCAAACAATATAAACCAGAGATATGTTGTTGTATAGTAATTAGTCTCATTCTAAATCAATCTCTTCTCGAGGGTCGCTTGGTAGGGTTTATTGCTGTTCTGTTTCTTCAAATTTACATTCTTCACAAAGAAGGTTGTTTGTTCTAACTTCTAATGGCGAGTAAAAAGGTGATTCGAGATTTACTGATCACAAAGCAGCCTCTTTGACAGCAATTGATGCTCCAACGAGTTCTGGTGAATATTTTGTCTTCTTTTTTCAAGTGTTTTTGATTACGAAGACGAAATTGGTTGATTGATCTTGTAATCTGTGTTTGATTTAGAGAACAAACACAAGACTAGGCTTTCTTCCTGCTGCTAGTAGGTTTGCGAGTCATCGCCGGTTCAGCGTTTTGACTTTTGAGCGAGTTCTCTAAGAAAATTAGAGGGGAAGCTGATAGGTACTGTGAAATCAAGAACCAGTGAAGAACATAATCGTTCTATTAGTGGATGATGTTCTTAGTTTGATTTTGTTTAACATTGCTGTTGTTGTTGTTGCAGTAATCCTGAATTTCAACGAACAGTGAAGGAGTTGAAGGAAAGAGCAGAAGAGTTGAAAGATGTAAAAGAGGACCTGAAAGTTAGGTAATTTACAATTATAATTACACTCTACTTAGAGATACGATTGTATGGTGTTAAAAGGAAGCTTATGAATGAAATGGATAATGCAGAACGAAACAAACGACTGAGCAGCTGTACAAGCAAGTTGATGGAGTCTGGACTGAGGCTGACTCTGTCGCTAAAAAGGTATGGTTCTAGTACACGAGAATGTTTCAAAGGCGATTTTGTTTAAATAATGCAATGGTTTTGTAAGCTGGTTTGTGTTTTCTTTGCTAGTTTTGCATATTTGATTTTCCTTTGTTAAGAATCTGCTTTCTACTCTTTCTGAAATCATTGGCTGTATATTGTAGTTTTGGTAACTAAATACTCTACTGATGGAAATTTCTTTAGTGAACTGTTACTCACTTTTTTTATATGTATCACTAGCCAAGTTTGTACATTGTCAAAGGCTAACGATCATCCCTTACATAACAGCTTTGACGGTGCAGGTCTCTTCAAGTGTGAAAGACAAGCTCTCAGCAGCCACAGAAGAGGAGAATGCAGAGTCAGCAAGTTCATCAGACACAGGAACTTCCGAAGGAGAAAAACAGCAACAGCAGCAGCAATCAGGTACTACAGAGGAGCAATATACATTTTTTGGAAAATTCAAGTCAAGCATTTATTCGCTAAAGGTATCCGAGGCCTTTCACATGCTCAAGGAAGCCAAAGTCCTTGACTTTGCAAAGATGGGACTTGACATTGTGAAGGAAGAATTTCGTGGAAGCTCATCTAAAAAGAAGCACCTGGAGTATACACCTTCCCCGCCAGTCACAGGTGAGAGAAGTATGGAAAAAGGATTCCCACTTTTTAAAATCCTTATAAAATAGAACAAAATTTTTTGGCTAAAAACTCAGTAAAGAAAAACGGAGGAAAGTACCAAATCTAGTTCTTTCATTCTCTAAGCAAAGAGCCTTTGGTCTCTTAGGAAACAAACAAACCAACAAACTTCGTTACACTTTGGAAACTACGTAAATATTTGTCAAAACTTATTCCCCATAAACATGGGAACCTACTACTTCCCGAGAGAAGAACGAGACGGGAAAAAAGAAAAGAATAAAAGAATTGGAAATAAAAAGAGTGAACAAGTTTTTGAATAAAAATAATGGTACATTGCAAAGCGATAGAGAGAGGCTTAGGTTATATGGTAAAAAAGATTTAAATGAGAGCTTGAACACCACTTTTAAGAATGTCTCTGAGCCTCCAAATGGCATAAATAGCATCTTCCCCTAACTCTGCTGCCTCAACTTGTTGCATTGCCCACTGGTACTGCATCGAGTGTATCGTGTCCTGCCCTCCGTCTCTGATTTCTCCATTCTTGTCGCGAAAGCAGTAGATTTCTTGAGTTTGGAACTGACGCTCGCACTCGGTTTCAGTTTCTTTTCGACAAAATTGGACTTATTCAAACTCAAGAAATCTACTGCTTTTCAATAGTGGAATATTCACGAGAATTCTATAAGCTTGAACGATAACTCCAAAAATTTAAAGGGCATATGAGAATGCATATAGCATATTATGAGAGATATGTTGTGTTATTCCAAAATGTTAACTCGTTCAAACCAATCTTTGAAAGCAAAAATGAGTTAAGTCATATAAAATTTTATATCGCTCAATTAATTGACCATACATTGAGAATGAATAGAGAAAAGAGAAACGTGATGAAGATAATAAATCATATGTTTAAAACGAGTGAACATGTTGTCTATGGTTTATTATTTTGCATCATTGAGAGAAATATAGATAGTATGAGTAGATATTAGAAACACATAAGACGTTTATGGAAGGAGATCAATTTTGTTGGTGATCTATATAATGTGGTCCATGGTTCAATTTTATCATGTTGATGAGAAAAAAATAGAGAACGAGAGAAAGAGAATATGTGTATTTTGAAAACAACGAGACATTTATGAATATAGATCAATATCTATAATATCCAACTCAATTTTTTGAAAAAGAGAAGTATAAGCATTGGTTGTTCTCTAAGTTTTCAATCCTTTTGAGAGTTTCGTCGCTTTAAGTATGCGATTTTCAAGACCTATATAAGGATATATATTTTGGAGACTGAATTTATGGATGGTTAGATTGGCTGAGTCGTGTGTAGTTATGAGCATCCGATATAGTCAGTTGTATGATGTTTTTGGATGAAATGAATTAAAAGCTAATATTTTTGGCGAGGACAGTAGCATCTATGACACATCTCATCTATCGGGGGACTGTATGTCTACTGCAATCTAATGGTTGAACGTGTTTCTTTAATTTTATATAATGGTCAGTATATATTTTGATCGCAAGTTAACATTTCGGATCGAAATTACATATGTAACTATCTAAATTTTTTATATGAGTATAGATATACAAAAATCGTATAACTAAAAAAGTTATGAACTCAAAATATATTTTAAGATTTGAATTTTGATAAATATAATTTAATATTATATATATGATGTCAATAAATTTTATTTTTAAATTACATATAGATGAGATATATATAAATACTTTTTATAGGTGAAGTTTTTTTAAATAACTATAATAATAAATAATAATATAAAATACTATGCGAAGCGCGGCTCACCAACTAGATGAATACCATTTCCTCTATTAAAACTATTGACAATTGACCAAACAATTTTTTTTAAATAAAGACAATATTAAAATAAAAACCCCTCAATAATAATTATGCACCTAAAAATGATGAGGATCATATATATTCAACACAATATAAAGCACAGTCTATACTATAAATGGTTATAACCATAACTTTATAATATACTATTAAATAAAATATTTAGAGAAAAGGGGACTACAACAAAAAAAACTACTCTCTCAAATTAATTATGGAAAAAACCAAAATTTATTAAAAACAAAACTACAAATACGCATAAAATGTTTGCATCTTCTAAGGAGGCCTACCCCAGAACCCACATGTTTAAATTAAAATTGTCATAATCCCACACACACACATATATATAATCCTAACAGGCCTAATTTTAAAAAACATAAGCTCAAATGAACCATTAATCACAAACCAAAACAACACAAATAATTTGGAGAAAGTTGTGAAAAGAATCGCCTATGATTTACCTTTCAAATACAGAAGACAAACAAAAAACCTTTCAATGGCCGATAGGAACAAAGATTTCAACAGAGTTGAATTCTACTTTACGAGAATTAAATTTCTTGCCTACAATTACATTCTATTTTTCAACCTAGACACCCACTGCAATAACTGCTACTACTACCAAACAAATGGTTAAATTTATTTTCATCATTTATGCAAACTATATGTGCTCTTTATCAATTTACATTACATTTCAATATGAACTATAAGCACACATGTACTGCTAAATTTAAGATTAAGGTTAAATCAATACCATATTTTACCGTATACCCCTAATCAAAATTCTGCCTGAAGGGTGGGTCACCCTCTAGTATTTACATATAAAAAGTAATATGGTTATCTCTTCTCATGAAGACACATCAGCATTTTCATACTCTAAAAAATTGACACATCAGCATCACTCAACTCATTACCTATTCTTCTAATCACCTCATCAACACTTTAATTCTTATAATAATTAACATTATTTAATATAATAATTTTGCAAAGAATTTGAAAAGTCAATTCTTTAGAATAATGATCTAAAACACTTTAATTTAATAATCTTACTCTTATTAGATTTATTCATATAGTTTATAAAATTAATAAAAATAAATCAAACTATTACTAATTGTTATTATAATTTATGAATTTAAATTAAAGAATTTCATGTTTATAAATAATATATTAAATTTTGTATTCATATAGTTTAAAAATTTATTAAAATAAATATCATAGTATTAATAATTGTTGTTATAAGTTATGAACATAAATTAAAGAGTTTCATGTTTATAAATAATAGATTAAATTGTGTATATATTATTTCAAAAATCTTTTGATTTATAATTTAAAGTAATTAATAAGGATTATTTCAAAGAACTGTCCATAAATCTAAAAATACATTTCTTAATTTAATATTTTCATTTTATAATTAGAAATATATATTTAATGTAAATAGGTTATATGAAAAAATAAAATTTATTTTGATTATCGTAAATTCGTATTCAAGCGAACGATGATTTGTTCAATAGTGAAATACTCACGGAAGTTTCTAGAAGCTTGAATGACAAACTCCAAAATTTTAAAGGCCATATAAGGATACATATTATGAGAGATATGTTGTGTTATCCTAAAACGTTAACATGTTCAAGCCAATCTTTGAAATAAAAATTGCGTTAAGTCATATAAAATTTTACAGCACTCAAGTCATTGATCATACATTAAAAATAGATGGAGAAAAGAGAATCATGATGAAGATAATAAAGATTATGTTTAAAACCGGTGAACATATTATCTATGGTTCACTATTTTGCAACGACGAGAGAAATAGAGATAGTACGAGTGGAACTTAGAAACATATAAGGTGTTTATGGAAATAGTTCAATTTTGTTGTGATCTATGTAATATGGTGCATGACTCAATTTTATCATGTTGATGAGGAAAAAATAGAGAACGAGAGATAAATAGAATGTGTATATTTTAAAAATATATCAGACGTTTATCAATATATATCAATATCTAATACATCCAACTCAATTTTTGAAAAAGAGAAGTCTAAGCATTGGTTGTTCTATAATATAACTGTTGAATCATTTTGAGAGTTTCGTTATTTTATATTATGCGATATTCAAAACCTACGTAGGGATATAGATTTGGAGATTAGATTTATGGATGGTTCATGGTTGGATTGATTGAGTCGTGTTTAGTTGTGGGTATCCGATATAGTCAGTTGTATGGTGTTTTTGGATGAAGTGGTTTAAATGCCAAAAAGTTTATGAATTCAAAATATACTTTAGGAATTGACTTTTAATCAATATAATGTAATATTATATATATGTTATCGATAAATTTTATTTTATAAAGTATATATAAAACCGTTAAAAACGAGATATACTAATACTTTTTATTAGTAAAATTATTTTAACAACTATATTAATATTAATAAATGATAATAAAAATGCCGCGCGGCTCACCCACTAGTTTGAAGTATAAGATTTTATCCGGACACATCACACTCCTTCTTTCTTCTCTCGGAAGTTTACTTGTTCTGGAACCCTAATCTCGTTGATTCGAATCTGGTAAGTCAAAACCAAGAAATCATTACAGAGATCTGACCCTAGTGATTTCTTCAAGGATCTGGAATCGGTGCGTTCTGTTCTTAGTTTGTCGATATAAAACATTTTGATCCGCCTTGCTAGATTTTGTTGTCTTAAGTTCAATCTCGGCGCGATTTAGAATCGGTGTGTTCTGTTCTTAGTTTGTCCAAAATAAAACATTTTGAGTTTACAAAAGACCTCTATCTATATATTTAGAAATGCATCAGCGATTTGACCGATGTTGATTTGTTGATTTACTCAGTATTTGTATATTAAATTTAGGGGTTTTTGTATTAGGGGTTGGATCCTTTCACGCTCAGTTCTTAGTTTGTCCAATATAAAAAACTTTTGGGGATTTTTAGGGATGATCAAGGGACACAATATATTCTACGACCGTATACATCAGCTGGTGGATGATCCTTCATCGGATTCAATCATTACATGGGGCAAAAGCAACAAGAGTTTCATCATTCTCAATCAGGAAGAGCTGATTCGCAGAAAGATGCTTTTGAGATTATTCTGCACAACATTCAGTCATTTTCTCTCCAGGCTTAAGGTTTATGTAAGTGTTTTGGATTTGCAAAAATTGATTGATTGTTTATCCCCGACCAGAGTGTTTTGAATGCTCTTGCTATATTATACATATATATTTGTTCTCTGTTGGTAGGGTTTTAAAGAAATTAAAGGATCTTCTGGGCTGTTAGAATTTGGTAATAAGAATTTTGTAAGAGGTCAACCTGAGCTTCTGACGGAGATGTATACAAAAGCTGTCATAAAAAGGTGTAGGCAAGGAGATAAAATGATCAAAGCTTATTATGAAGCCAAGGAAGTCAATGACCGCTTCAAAGATCTAAGAATTTGATCATAATCATCATCATACTTGCTTCTGTTGCAAGCTTTAAGTATCTTTTCATGGGTTTCTTGTATCAATAATTTAGTGGCATTTTTTTTGTAATTGAGATGATGCAAGATGGGGCTTTGCACAAACTATCTTATGTTTTGTGACAGCTAATGTTATGTTTGCTCTCTTATTGCAATCATCTTATTTCTAAATGATTGTTTTCACATATTCTTACTCCTCATATAGATTTGTTGCTACGTGCCAGAAGTATAGTAACAATGCAGTAGACAGAATACTCGGGCCACAAAGAACAGGTCCAGACGCAGAAAAAATGCAGATAGTACATTTTGTCCGCATATGCCTTATCGTAGGACTTGGGAATTAGTGTTTTTGCATATGCTAATTCTTTCTGGATTTTTAGATGCTGTAGAAATAGTCGTAACAAAATTTGAGAAAATTAGACTCAACTGGCATAAACTCTATACGATCGAGCCAGGCCTTGAGAAAAAATCCGGTTCGTTCAGTAACTGATTTTGGAGTCAATACTAAACTAAAATAGTTATCTCATAGCAAAAAAATCAGTAGCTAACAATCACCAAAATTGATCTCATAATTTGCACTAATCATAATAGTAATAATATGGAAGATATATTAGGGTGTATTCTGGTTGATTTGCATAGAGCTGGGAACATAAGAGCACCCAAGTGGCCAACAAGTTAGGTGCCTAGATTCTCCAAGCTCAACTATCTTCAAGTAGCCCTTGTTTCCAATGATGTAAGCTATGTTGCGAGTGGCAATACATGTATCTCTGTCTTTATCAAGAACCACAACCACCTTCTTCTTCTGGTCAATGAAGAAACTAGCACCCGTAAAACAGAAGTTAAAACCGGTGAGAGGTTTCATGTCAACCTTTAAGAACAACTTGTTCCACGACACTTCTTTGGGCTCAATCTGGCTGCTAATCCATATCTTCAATGTAATGACCCGTATCCGAACTAGAAACCGGTACTGGAAAATTTTTCGCTAATTTATCGAAGGACAGATAAAGGAGCTCGAGGAAAAAGGCGAAAGGACAAGCCTAGAAGACAAAGGAATATTGGTGACCAAGCTAAAAGAAGAAAATCAAGAAGAAGGAGTAGGATGAGGTTTGAGTAGAGAAGAACCGAGTATTAGAAGGAGCGGATCAAAGCAAAGGAGAAGTAGTTACCAAGTTAAAGGACAAACTTGGTGACCAATGTAAAAGGAGTAAATCGTATAGCGTAAGAGTAAAAGAGTGTTGTGTCGAAGAAGTTATAGGAAGTGTTGTGTCAAGGAAGCTACTCAATAGACTTGTTGAACAAAGGCAATTAGGAGGAGTATCAAGGCATGGAGAAGACTTGGAGACCAAGTCGCATTATCTTGTCAAGGAAGACAAGTAATTTCATAAGCAAAAATTATGAAATTCATCAAGGAAGGAAGATGGAGAATCTAGTAAAATACCTTAGAATTTTTACTAGAAGAGGAGAAGAAGATTTTCGGAGAGATTGTTCATCGCCGGAAGTACTGTTCATCGCTGGAGTTACTGTTCACTAAAGACTATTCACTGAGTATTTTAGTGTCAAAGGAGAATGGATTGAATACTGTTCGGATACTGTTTCAAAACACTATTCCGCAACACTATTTAATCCCGAGACTTATGGAGCACGAGTAATGCGAAAGTGGCGCATGTTCGCAAAGTGGCATCACGTTGAAGCTGGGAAGGAGCATGGATGCAATGTGTCAAGAGAATAGTGCCAGGAGCTTTGCATGTTCGAGCCTTGTTGAAGAAGACACGAGATGGGCCCGTAGATGTTGCATGATCGCAATGTGGCGTTGGAGACTTACACAACAAGACAATTGCATGCGAATGGCGAGGTGGAGTAGCTGCATGCGTGAGAAGTGGCTAGACACTCTGCATGATCGCCACACGCCACCATAATCGTAGAAGAGAAGACATACCACGAAAATTGGAGAGGAAGTCAAAGCCGCATGATCGCCATGTGTTGTGTTGCATGGAGAAGCTCGTTGCCTTTAAAACCGAAGCTTGCTTCACCATTTTCACCACATTATTCATTCTATCATCTCACTAGACGTTCAAAGCGCTACCACCTCTCTCTAGAACCTCGTGGGCTCCGAAGATCCAAACCGGAGAAAAGAAGGAGAAGAAGCCGCATCATTTCTGAAACCAAACCAAGAAGAAAAAGAAGATCAAGAAGATGGAGCCGTGGTGATGACGAAACCGTGAAGATCTAGATCAAAGAAGAAGAAGGAGAAGCCATAGTGAAGCTGATTCAGAGAAGAAGATAATGAAGCCGTGTTTAAGCTGATCCGAACCTAGAGATGGTGAAGCCGTGGTGATCAAAACCGAAGAAAAAGAAGAAGCTTTGTGATCTCCGAAGAACACAAAGAAGCCGAAGAAGATCAAGAACGAAATAGAGTTTTGGTGAGCCATTCCGAAGCTGTCAAAGAAGAAGAAGTTGAGAAGATCAAACCGTAAAGATCTTTTCAAAGAAGAAGAAGGAGCCGTAAAGATTTAATTCAAAGAAGAAGGAGTTGAAGCCGTGATATTTAAAAGATCATACCTCAAAAATCCAGAAAATCCATCCGAGGTTTTTGAGAAGAATCTGAAGACAAAGCCGAGTTAGTTCGTGAAGTTTAAAGATAATCTCAAAGATCTTTCAAACCGATTTTAGTAAGAAGATTCAAGTCCTAAGAAGATCCGTAAACCTCCAAATCCGTGTTAGTGTTACGCCGAGTTCAAGGAAGAGTTTGCATGTCAAGTTAGTCCTAGTCCACAAGTCATATCTCATCCTTAAACCGTGCCATTACAATGATCCATAGCAGGTGAGGCGTGATCATGATAGTGGAATAAGCAGCAGCACCTGATTCTCAATTCTCAAACCGTCTCCAGGCATCCAGTCAGTCATTTTTTCACGAGTAAAGTAAGTGCTGGGTACTTTTATTTTATTGTGTAAGTGTAAGTGTTGGGTGTTTTTGTGTGTTGCATATTGCATGGGTATTATTTATGTTTTATTGAGTGATTTATTGCTTGTCGTGTCTTCCGAGAATAGCTTGGAAGATTCTTGTGTGTAGTGTTACGGTAGTAGTAGGGGTAGTTTATGTTTAGGTGACCGGTGGATAATTAATTCTAGGTGAGTTAATTATTTATGTCGGTTTTAGAGGGGTAGTTTTAGGGGGTTTAGTTTTGGGTTTTTAGGTGATCGGTGAATAATGATTCTAGGTGAGTCATTATTCATATCGATTGTAGAGAGTCTAGAGGTTAGGTGGGTAGTTTAGGATTAGGGGGCCGGGTGTGGATCTTCTTGTGATCTTCGGATTTCTTGAGAGGTGGATGAAGCATGCCGAAGATACGGAGGAATAACCAGTGAGTTATCACATATAGCTACCGGGTTTGCAACCCCTTGGAACCGGAGTGTGTTCTTGTGGAAGTACATTCGCCGAGGTACAGAGGAGCAACCAGTGAGTTGTCACGTATTGATGTCGACACCGACTGTAGTGCCTAGGTCGACCTGTGAATCTCTAGCTGAAAGGTGGTCGAGGAGGAGTTGTTAGATGTGATCTCGGACGACGTAGTGGAGTATGGAGTTAGGTTTAGGTTTGATCGAGTCTTAGAGTAGAGTAGAGTAGAGTTTGAGGTGTTGAGGTTGAGTAGAGGTTGAGGTTGTGTTGAGGTTTGAGGTTGAGTAGTGTCACTTGGGATTGAGCCTGAGTGATACTTTTGTGTGTTGATTGTCGTGTCTCTCGAGAATAGCTTGGGAGATTATTGTGTGTAGATTGTTTGAACAGTGTCGCTTGGGATTGAGCCTGAGTGATACTTGTGTGTGTTTGATTGTCGTGTCTCTCGAGAATAGCTTGGGAGATTCTTGGGTGTAGATTGTGTGTTTACTTTTAGCTTCCACTTGTGTGCTTTGATTGTTTGTTTGATTATTGAATGGCTAACGTTTGTTTTGCAGGATTTATTTTATTATATGATTATTTGTTTGCTTGTGTGTTCAGCCTTACGAGTTTCATTAGGATTCTCATAACCGTTTGTTCGTTTTGCAGGATTAGTTAGTTAGAGGTTGGAGCACTAGGAACCGGATTTGTTTTCATTGCATTTGCAAAGAGTTGTTGTTTTATTTGAAAGTAGTATTTTGAAAATAGGATCTGAGCTATATCCGTATTTTCTATTGGTTTGAAGTATTATACTAAGTAACAAAGCGAAGGGATTTATTTTTATTTAAAAAGCATTCAAGCAGGGCTCGGGTTAATTGGTCTTGTCCGGACCGACACAACGGGCGACTACGGGTGGATGGTTGCAAAGCCGAAACTCATGGTCGGACGGGTGAATGATCGAGGGATGGTTCTCGTGAACTCAGGAGATACCTCAGGGAAACGATTGAACTGATCCTTGATAGTTCTAGTAGTCAGCCCACCTGGGTCGTCACTAGACCATATCGGCCATAGAGCGGTTCGGGAGCGTTACATTCAAGGTATATGGAGGAGAACATCGCTGAAATAACACCGCAAGCTGGTTTTCTCCAACACTGGATAGACCCACAGTGTCTCGAAACTAAGGGTGAAAAGGCAGACGCAGACGCGGTCCAAATATCTCCGTGGTAAAATCAAAACAGAGTAAGAAATAAGAATGATCTCCTCCTACTGGAATCTTGTCTCTGGCAAACCAGTAAATATTGCCTTGTAGAGAGATAAACCACGGTGAAAACCATCTAAAAGATTAATTATGTAACTACTAGAATAATTATGTAACAAATGATAGGTTATCAGTGCAACTACTAGAATAATTATGTAATATAATAGTATTCGATATATGTGATTTATTTCATTTGCTTCAAATGTTTTATATAAATTATCAAAATAAAATAAAATTTAATATATATATATTTTTGTTCTTTTTCATGAACTTTCAAATTCTAAAAAATTAATGAAAATGATTAATATTTGATAAGTTATCCACCATAGTTTAAATTTTCATTTTTCATTTATGTTTGAAATAAATGAAAATTTTAAACTATGGTGGATAATTTACATATATGCATATAAATTAAAGGCTATATTCTCTTAAAAACTTATATTGCTTAGTAGAGTTTGGTGATTCGAGTGTTTGATTTGTGTATATCTCTGCCTCTCACGTTGTTAGATTGTTGCTATAATCATTGTTTTAATTATTTTCTAGGGTGACAAATGACGATTTACAATCTACATGATAACTCTCTTTTTGAGTTTCTGCGGGGAATTAGACATATACTCGATAAATCAAGATCCCATTGGCTGAATCATATACCACTATACTATCATTCTTGATCCTTTGATAAGGGAGTGAAATCTGTTTATTGCCGTAGGGATACCATCCCAGGTAAATAATTAAATTGGATTTTCTATATTTAAAAAATAAATATAAGTTGATTTAGTAAATATATTTGAATAGTTTCTAAAAAGATAAAACATTTAGAGTACTATACAATTAGTTTACTTGAGAATTATATATTTTAACGTGAACTTTAGAAGACATTCTTTGTGAAATGCGTGGAGTAATATCTGTGCATATTTGTCTTTATTATACTTTTGAAAAACCAAACAAAAAGTTTATTTAATTACTATGGCACATTCATTTTACTATGAATATTGCATATATGTTTTAAAATACTTTAAGTTACCAAAATACCAAGAAGTAATGTTTATCTATAATTTTTTTTTTAATTGGTGCTATTTGTATTCAACCATACTTTATCAACATTTTAGATACTTTGTAGACATATGAAAACATAATTTTAAATGATAAATAGAATCATTCCACATCATCATATGGTTATATTAGAAAACTTTCTTAATTAAGTTTAATTAGTGTTGTCAATAGTTTTGGAGATGATTATTTTTCAAGGTTTTCTTTTAACTTCGATCAGTATATACATTTGAACAGTTTCATAAAAACAAATTTAGAGAACTAGGAAATTTCTTAAATATTAAATAATTATAGATTCTAACATGAGTTCGATTAGAAAACTACAATTGAACTTGGCAGTTTCTTAGTAAATATATAACAGGAACAAAAAAAATATTCCTAAAAACGCCAGTATTGTGTATGTATATGATAAAGTACAACCAAGTGGTGGCTTAAAACTGTTTTGTCGGTTTGAAAACAAAGACGGTATAGAATTGCATAATCCGCTAAATCTCTAAAAGCTTCCAAACCTCTAAAATAAGAACAACCTCATTGGAGTTGCCTAATAATAACCACAACTTAAACACACTTCATGTTGTGTCTCTACAGTTTAAATAAACACATACACAAACACAAGATAATCCCATGGCTGTTGCCTAAATAAACAAATGGGGTATGAGAATTGCAAAAGCCCTTAAAACCCCTAAATCCTATCACCCACGTAGAACAGTCCCATGTGAGTTGCATAATGATAACATAAACCTGACATTTGCCTGAATGTTCGAAACAAAGAGGGAATTGCAAAATCTTTCTAAAGCTTAACACATGCCTGAATGTAAAGTAAAAACAGTCCCAAATGAGTTGCCTACACATAGGGGGAGATGAGAATAGCAATAGTCCTAAAAGGTTCAAGTTTTAGAGCCTAAATAAACACAAACCAACAACTGAAAAGTTTCCAAAGCTGAACACAAACCAGTGTCTGCTTGATCTGAATGTGTGAGCTATAAAATTAATATAGTCTCGTACGAGTTGCCTGCTGATAACACAATAACACAAACCAGCGGCTAAGTGGTCTAGAAAGGGGAAAATGAGAAATAGCCAAAAGCCTCAAATGGTTCATACACACTAACTCGTCTGAAACAAAGAGGTATGAAAATTGCAAAAGCCCACAAAACTCTAAAATTATAAGTCACATTGGTGGTTGCCTAATGAAAACCCTTTTTTGGGTTTGAAAACAAAGAGGGTATGAAAATTTGAAAAGCTCCTAAAGCTCTGAAACTATAGCAGTCCCATTGGACTAGCGAAATGATATCACAAACTATGGACTTAAAACTGTTGTTCGGTTCGAGAACAAAGAGGGTATGAAAATTGTAAAAATTCCTATAGCTCTAAAATTATAACAGTCACAAACATCTATGCATGAAGCATTCTTTAATAAAAAGGATATGAGAATTGTAAAAGCTCTTTAAAGCTTAACATTTACGCATGAAGGTGGTAAAAGAGTATAATGGGAGTTGCTTAATGATAACAAAAAGAGAAAATGAGAACATCAAAAATAAAGTTCAAAGGGGAATAACAGAAGCTTTAGAGCTCATGAATATGGGAGTTTCCTAAACTGATAACACAGAACAGCAGCTTAAAGTTAATTCTACAGGGAGGATCTGGGAATTACAAAAGTGTCTAAAAAATCTTAATGCCCTTGAAAAGCTTCAAGCTTTAGAGCTCATACACACAAATACGACTAAATGTGTGCTTTAAGTAAAAGAAATCAAATGAGAGTTTCCTAAATTGCTAACACAAACCATCTACTTGAACCTGATTCTTTGGTTTAAAAACAAAGAGGATATAAGAATTACAGAAACCTCTAAAAGCCTTTAGTGTTAGAGCTCATAGACACAAGCATGCTTAATGTGTGAGCACTTTTGATTAGAATAACCAACGGGAGAGTTGCCTAAATTGATTAAGCGAACCAACGACTTGATTCATGGGAGTATGACAATTGAAAAATCCCCCAAAGCTTTTGTATTGTAAAACTCATAAACACTAACCAGTGACTTGATTCATATGAACTCCAAAATATTAACAGCCTAGTATATATGTGCATGAAATTGATAAACTCATATTTTACAAGTGAACTGAAGATGTTCTAGTTTGTTTTTTCAGGTATATGCATGAAGAGTTATTCCAACTCCGAGAAGATTTCAAGATAGGTATGTGTTTCTCCTAAATTTGTATTTAATTAGCTTATAGTATTGTTTATAAACTTAAAATATGGCACAGAATGCAGATATTGGCATTTGTTGGGTTGAATTCATGTAACTTCTCTCAGCCTCATCAACCAGCAAATCCATGTCATTTCCTTTCATCTCTCTGTTTTTTTCCAGGAACCTAAAAGCTACTCAGAACCTGAAAGTTAAGTAATTTACATTTGTAATTATTCTTGTAAACCCTATATATTCATTTAACAATATATTCCATCTAAGTAACAAGCTAAACTAATGAATAATGGATCTGTATATCTTGTGGAAAATGTCACCTGTTTCTGAGACTAGTCACTTGAAATCCGGACGATCAGCCCAGAAGTTGTCTGAACA
>CM051370.1:24290479-24365479 GCA_028015245.1 Cardamine occulta | reverse complement strand
GTTTTCAGGTGCCCGGAGCCAATGAGATCACGTATGTGAAATCTCATATCCAGAGGAGAGTATCTGAGCCGTTTCTTTTCAAGCTCGGCTAAGAACATCTCTTTATGTCGCTTGCGCTTTAGCATTGAGAGGAGTTCATTCCTTCCCTGATTGTTATAGACAGAGAGTAAGTAAGAAAAGGTTTAGAAGCAATAACTTGGGAGAAGAAATTGATAAAAATATTTTCAGAGGTACCTGCAATAGACCCTTCCACAGTTTACCAATACTTGGAATTGCAAACCAGTACATGTCTGGATCGATAAGTTGGCGTGTCTGAGATGAATTGGTATGTATAGTTAAAAGAGGGAAAGAGAAACATGGAGGAGCAGATTAATGGGAGTATAAATCTTTACTTACGAGAAGGCCTGCGTTAATTAAGAGAGTGATGTGCGCATCTTTCACCTTTCCGCCCAGTGACAACAGCGAAAACTGCAGTGAAAAGTATTGATAGCTTGTGAGAATTATAGACTCATGTAGACAGAAACACTTTAGTGAAGAGTAAAATGATTAAAACGACATACTAACTCATGATGGCCAATACTGAGTTCAAGTTTTGAATCAAGGACATGCTCTTTGAACCACTTGAAAATGTCAAGATCACTTTGTTTCTTCTCTTCCATCCTCTTCATGATTCGATCTACCTGACATATAGATTACAAAAAATGATAAAAGGATCATTGCTTATCAATGGTGTCCACAGATATTGATTAGCTAAAAATTGTAAAGACCACCTTCTCTCCAACATCAATGTAGCATACCAATAGTAAGAAATCAAAACTAATCAAGAAACCATTCCAAGAAACTAAAGCTAATGTAGTATACACAAAAAAATGTAGCCTTTTGAAATCAATGTTTGACAAAAAAAAAATGTAGTATACACAAAAACAACACCGTAGCCTTTTGAAATGCAGCAAAATACCAACCTGGTTAAGATAGTCATCCAAAAAGATTATGGCATGATCATCTTGTCCAGTGTTGAGTTTGAAAACACGAACAACTTTGTCCCTTCGTAAACACTGCACCAAATTCATTCCAAAAGAAATTTGTGAAGCCTAATAGAGAATGATAAATATGGGAAATTTGATAGAAGCCAAAATACAAAACATTCGACAGGCAAAGATACCAACAGCAATAGCACCAAAGTAGTTCACCCAATAAAAACCACAAAGATGAGAAACAACACCTTATAGGTACAATACAGAAGTTATAATTCCATTTGTTCAAATGCACATTTCGTTTATCCAAAGTTTTCATTTTTTCAAACCAAAATCACATATAGAAAGGAAATGCAAAAACCATACCTCTAATTCTCGATCGACTTGGGTTCTATCATTGACGCTACTGTATAATTGCGACTGTAATATGAAGGGTGGGACCGAAGCCTGAAACAGATTGAGCAGAGGAAGCTATAACAAGACATCAACGTGAAAAGACATCAACTTTTTAGCTTCTTAGCTAATGTTCCCACAGGTATCTAAAACTTGGAAAGAAATTAAGCGGCAAGACATAGTTTCAGAGTATGAGAAAAGTTCAATTTTTCAAGTAAAAGCGATTCAATAACAATTTGGTCAATTCGAATCGAACCAGATCAAGACGAGGAAACTGAGCTCGCATCATCCGAAGTGCCACAGAAGTATCACTAAAGGTGAGATCATCCTCTGATACGAAACAGAGCAACAACCAATTCGGAATTAGAGCTACATACAATTCTCGGAGTAACAGAAATCAAAAAGATTCAAAACTCACGGAGAAGACGACATTGATCCTCGGAGATTTTCTCATCTTCAATTGCAGCGTGACTACAACCAACTTCTTCATCCTCTTCCTCTCGCCGTTGTTTCTTTGTTCCAGAGGCGGACGATTCTGAATATGTCTTTCTCTTCATATTTTTTTTCTCTCACAGAAAAAAAAAAAAAACCGAACCTTAAAAAATAATCTATGTACAACTTTTTCATGGGCCATGAACAATAAACGGGCCTGAACCATCAAATAAATTTTCAAACCCATCAAATGATTTGGTGCCATGGTCAAGCAAAGCAAAAGATGATCCGGAGGCTTAGCCACCCAAGTTTAGTTTAGATTTCGTTGACGATTTCACTTCTTAGCTTCAACCTCTCTGTGGCTCATAAGCTTTCAAAGTAAGAACAATTTGGATCGTTTAATTAATTAAATTCTACATCTTTTAACGTTAAGGACAAGTAAATAGCTCTTAACTTACTATTTTGAAGACATACAAAGATTGGTTCAAGTCAACATTTCATTAAGAGAACATAGCATAGCAATTTAAAGGAACATCAAAAACCAACACAAGCAGGTGGTTTGCTCCTGTTTTAGTACTTGACAGGAGCGTTCTGAGTCGGTAAGAGACCAAATCGCTTCTTCAACAAGACTCTCTGCTTCGAATATTTATCGTCAGGAGAGAATCGGGCTGCAAAATACAACACAGATTAAGTTTTTTTCCTTGATGAATCAAAACTATAAAACACACAAAAATTTGGGTCTGTAAGCCTAGACTCACCTGGATGGGCAGATTCAGTAGCTAGCCCGAGTGGTGATTCCTTCTGCACAATGAGTTTGATTCATGTTTATGTATTAAGTAACATAGAAACTGAATAACAAGCAATCAAAACAAAGCTCAATGTGTATAAACAACTAAGGCTAAAACTAAACAAGCAAAAGCTTTATGTGTATCTTCCTAGGTTAAGATTTATGCAAACAAAACAAAAGCTTTATGTGTATCTACTAAATTTTTAACACTTTCTTAGCAAATATCATCAGATATTACAATCCCTAACAAAACAGAGATTCGTTTCCTAATCCTAGAAGATCATGAATACAAGTTAAGCAGACGAAGATGAGGAGAGTCAAAGTACCTTAGTGGTGTAAACCTTCTCACCCTTCTCGTTGATATAGCACTGAAGATACATCTTCGTTTGAACTTTTTATTAATCCCTGTGAAGATAATTAACATTAGAGAGCTGAGAAGAAAACGAAAACATAGCAGATTAAGATTCACAGAACACGATCTTACCTCCGAGATGTTTTCTGGTTCTGAATTTTTGGAGACGAGCAGCTGATTAGGGTTTCTCTGGAACTGAAGCAGAGGTTTTACGGCGACTCTAGTCAATATATATAAAGTTGTCGATTTTAAAATAGATGGGCTTTAGATAAACCACACAAGTAAGCCCAATAAGGGTTTACTAGTATGAGCCCAACTATAACTCCCTAAAATCCTAAAGGTGAATTCCGACATTCGATCTCCGGCGAAAAAGAGAAAACGATGAGGAAAGCTACAGAGACTCCGGCGAAGTCGAACGCAACTGTTAAGTCTCAGAAACCTCCTTTCAGACCTGCCGTAGATGATACCAAACCTGTTCTTCAGGACCCTGTAAGAATCTCTCTTTCTCTCTGTCCCATTCTTTATGTTTTTTTTTGTTATCCTTTGTCGATGCTATTTGAGCTAAAGATCACTGCTTTCGGATTCTAATTAGATCTCACTTGAACTAAAATGAAGTGGTAAGAAGGTTGGTTTGGATCAAACTGATTAGATTTTACCTTTTTGTCAATGTTCTTATGTTAAGTCTGGAATGTGAAAGTTAATTATGAATAACACAAGAGATCATTATGAATAAAATCAAAGTCAGAGTAGACTCCATTTTTTCATAATAAAAACGCCAATTTTGCTTTTGAGTTTTTAAGTATAGATAAGAATTTCAAAAAAACAAATTGGCAAATTTTACTTCATTGAGAAGCCATTACCAACATCCTTTTGACTACATTACAGTTACAAAGTGGATCATTTTCACCTTTGGAGATTGAGACATTGAGTTTTTTCCATAACTGAAATGCTGATTTTGTTTCGTGTGTGGGTCATAACGTTTTCTGCTAATCGTTTGAAATTTATATATAACATCTATTTGTGCCATTTGTCTAAGAGTAGACTGATTCTGGAGTGCAATGGTTCCTTAAGGCTTATTTACACAATACACGTTGTCTTGAATGGATTATGTGGATCTTAATGCAGTTTGTAATATTTAATTTTCTTTCTTAGATTCTGAGATCGGACCCAATGGAGACAGAAGAAGCTGTGCTGAGATTGCCTCCTTTTCCAATGATCAGACCATCTGAATCGTAGCCACCCGGATTAAAGAGGTTTTCATGTGTTTTGTTTGACATTTTGAGGTCGTTGGTGATTGTAAATCAAAAAGAGGATTTCGTGTCTCCTTTTTATAAGCTTAACTTACAATTCCATGCTAAGGTTTCTTTAGAATTGTCGTCTATGTTTTCATTTCTTTGTTGGTAGTTTTGATACTATTGTTGTTGTTGGTCTTGATTCAGCTATAAGATAAACTTTTGATTGATTAATCCTAATTCATCATGGGTTTCAATTCGTCAGTTGAATGGTTGTTGTAACGGACTCGGGGTTAAAATGGTCTTCTGCTTTTATCTGTAAATAAAAGTTTAAGTCAGATTATTATATTTTTTAAATAAAATCCAATCATAATGAAATAAAAAGGAAGAGAAAAAGTCTGCATGAAAGAATCAGAGAAAATTACGGTGAGAACAAAGGGATAGACATTGATCCTTCATCAGAGACATTCACGCTCATTCGTTTCCTCTCTTCTTCTCTTTCTCCTTAGCGTTTTGTCTTCTTTTTTCGATTGCATTTTGCTTTGTTTGTATTCCTGCTTCCGTTTGAATCTCTCACGTTATTGAGGTTATCATCGCAGATTCCGATTTCAGTTTCTCAGATTATTCCACATTTCGTAAGTGTTTTGATTTTGGAAAATCTTATTTATTATGCAGAAGCTGATGAGTGTAAAAAGAGTATGGATTCTGCAAAAGGTTGGTTTCAGAAACGGCAGATGCGTGGAGGATCGAGATATAAAGGTACTTCAGGTGGTGATGGTGGTAGTAATGGCTCTGGCGATGATCAGCCACCACCCAACGGCGTTGAAACTGATGAAGAAGCTGTCTCTAACACTACCAAACAAAAAGTTGCTGCAGCTAAACAATACATTGAGAATCATTACAAAGAGCAGATGAAGATATTCCAAGAGAGGAAAGAAAGGTACCAAAAAGGTTCAAATCTTTATTCCCAATATATTGAAGGAACTTGCTTTGCGTGATTTAGTTTTGCTTTTTGATATAAACAGGAGAAGCATGCTAGAGCAGAAGCTAGCTGATGCTGATGTCTCTGAAGAAGATCAGAATAATCTTCTCAAGTTTTTGGAGAAGAAGGAGACAGAGTATATGCGTCTTCAACGTCATAAGTTAGGAGTTGCTGATTTTGATTTGCTTACAATGATTGGCAAAGGTGCATTTGGTGAGGTATGTTTTCTTGATTCCATCCGTGTGCGAATACAAATTTTTCGGTTGTTTAAAGAATACATTGTTGTTGGTGTTGTTTCTTTAGGTTAGAGTTTGTAGAGAAAAGACGACAGGTCAAGTTTATGCAATGAAAAAGCTCAAGAAGGCAGAGATGCTTCACAGAGGACAGGTGAGAGACTTCTCTATCTAGTGCTACTTGATGTTCTTGCCTGTAAAAATTCATCCTTTTTGACTCCATATCTCATTTGTTTTCAAGGTTGAGCATGTGAGAGCAGAGAGGAACTTACTTGCAGAAGTAGACAGTAACTATATAGTGAAGCTTTACTGTTCATTTCAAGATGATGACCATCTTTACCTTGTGATGGAGTATTTGCCTGGTGGGGATATGATGACTCTTCTGATGCGCAAAGATACTTTAACAGAAGATGAGGCCAAGTTCTATGTTGCAGAGACAGTTCTTGCTATCGAGTCTATCCACAGGCACAATTACATCCACAGGTTCTGTGAGACTAAATCAAACACCATTACTTATTCTCTTGCTTGTTGGATGATGAGCTTATTTTCTTCTTTTTTTTTGCTTTTTGTAGAGATATCAAGCCAGACAACTTGCTGCTTGACAGATATGGACATCTGAGACTCTCAGATTTTGGATTGTGTAAACCTTTGGACTGCAGTGCCATTGGAGAAAACGATTTATCAAACAATTCCAATGGATCTACGGAGCAAGAGGCTGGATCAACTGCTCCAAAACGAACACAGCAGGAACAACTTGAACATTGGCAGAGGAACAGAAGAACACTAGTAAGGCTTTAAATTCATCTTTGAAAATTTCGATAGAGTTTCTCGCTCTGTATGCATTTGATTAACACATGAAACGACAGGCTTATTCCACTGTTGGCACACCAGATTACATAGCTCCAGAAGTTCTATTGAAGAAAGGCTATGGAATGGAGTGTGACTGGTAAGCAGTTGGGACTCTCTATTTTTCCTAGCTAACACTTCCATTAAGCCCATACTCTCATTTGAATGAGTCATCTTGATGGGTTTTAGATGCTACTCTTATGATGCATTAGTTAGTTAAAAGAAACATCCTGAAACAGTATTTGCTCGTATCATCTACATCTTGCATAGGACGCTAATGCAGTTTTCTATATGAAATGCTCTGTAGGTGGTCTCTTGGAGCTATCATGTACGAAATGTTAGTAGGATATCCGCCGTTTTATTCAGATGATCCTATGTCAACCTGTAGAAAGGTAATTTTTGAGGAAATAAAGAAAACAATCACAAGAATGGGAATTTTTATCTTCATCAAACTCTTGTTTCTGATTTTGGTTGTAGATAGTAAACTGGAAAAGTCATTTGAAGTTTCCAGAGGAAGCAGTATTGTCAAGGGATGCAAAGGATCTTATCAACAGTTTGTTGTGCAGTGTCAGACGTAGGCTTGGTTCCAAAGGTGCTGATGAAATAAAGGTGTCCTTGTAGCATGATTATGTATATCAAAGATCTCTCTCTATATATATAATCCAAAACCTATGAGATTAAAATGCATGATTTGTTTTTCTGCATTTGTAGGCTCATCCATGGTTTGAAACTGTTGATTGGGATACAATATTCGATATGGATGCAGCTTTTGTTCCAGAGGTCAATGATGATTTAGACACCCAGAATTTTGAAAAGTTTGACGAGGTAACTAATCTTTTATCCTTTGAGTTTGATAGAAGCATAACAAGATCCATTCAGTCACTATTAATACTATATGAACAAAGTTAATTGTTTGTTTTTATTTGGAAATGCAGTCTGAATCACAAACTCAGACATCATCCAAGTCTGGTCCATGGAGGAAGGCAAAAACCATAAATCCTTATCTCTGAACACAACAGAACTGTTTTCTTCTTCTTACGTTTCTTTTATGTTTGCAGATGTTGTCGTCAAAAGACATAAACTTTGTAGGGTACACATACAAGAACTTTGAGATTGTTAATGATTACCAAGTTCCTGGAATGGGTACACACTTGATCACAGCTGGTTCTTTCATTTGATTGCAATTAGTTTAAAAATGTTTACAAATGCTTTAATGTTGTTTTGCAGCGGAGTTAAAGAAGAAGAAAAAATCTACGGCGCGGCCAATGGTCAAGTCACTCTTCGGTACACAACAAGCTCTTTAGTTTGCTGCTTCAACATTTGGCTATTTCCATGTGAATCTTGAATGTTTTTTTTTTGTGTTTTTGAATTGTTCCTATAGATAGTGGATCATCGGAGACCTCGGATTCATCGGAAACAACGTCTAGACCGCCTTGTGATCGACCTCCTCCTACTCCTCCGATCGTTCAGGGAAGCTTTCTGAAACTTCTACCACCAGAACTTGAAGTGAGGCCAAAGCAAGAAGAATCCGAAGCTTGCTAAAACAGATGAGATCTGGTTTTTATTTGTCAAGGGTTGGAGTTGAGTTGTGTCCCAATGTTTTAGGCAGTAGCAAAATTACAAACCGACCAAGATTTAGAAAGATTATCTGTTTGTCTTTGTGCTTAACTGTTGCAATTCTTGATTTAGTTTTGTTCATTTACCATTTACTTGTACAAATGCTACTGCAGATTACAAGAAGCATCTGTCTAAATGATCGTTTTCACATATTTCCATGAGATCAAACCATTCAAATTACAAATCAATAATCCGATTGTTGACTTGAAATTAATGAGAGAATCCAAAGTTATTGAAGGAGCATTGTGTTCATTCATAATCATTCTTTTAGAGCATCTCCAACCCCACTTTATTTTTCCTCTAAACTCTAATATAGATTATAGAGTCAAAACATTTTTCAACTCCACTCTATATTCCACTCTATATTTGGAGTAATATTATTCATTACTCTATTATTGAGTAAACTTTTTTTATTTATAAAGGAGTCCTTAATTTTTATAGGCTTTTTTAAACTTAAACACTATTATTAAATAATTTTTTATGTAGTTAACTAAATTTAGATAATTTATTTTATATTTGCTCATAAAAAAGATTAGTAAACAATTATTAGCCCTTTTCACACTTTGAAATGCATTAGTTGATCATTTTCAGGAAAAACACTCATGATTATGCTTAAAAATCTATTATATTTTGTTATGTTTGTTATTGTTTTATATGTTGTGTAAGTAATTTTATTTATGTACTAAATTTTTCATTCCAATGATATCATAATTTTATTAGATTTTGATTTAAAATAAAATAAGTGAGTCAAATTTACAATTTTGACAAATAATGGATGATTTTTGAAAATAATAATTAAGTGTAGATAAGAAATATATTAGACCAAAACCACTTGGTTATTTTTTCATTCTTTTCATTTTATGACATGTATTTTCTGCCAAAAGCGTCCCAAAATTTTCAAAATAACTCTTCTTTTGTGACTTCTATGTTTTTGAAAAATCATAAAATATTTTTGAAAAATCATAAAATATTTTTTTTTAACGAAGCAAGCGTAAAATATTAAATGCAATTACTAATTTGAATGTGGACACAAAATTTAAAACTAGGTGTAAACATAATTTTAAGATTTTGAGGGAAAAACATGATTCCACAATTTATTTAAAAAATAATTAATTGTTTCCTTTAGATTAGTTAACTTCTTTCTTTTCTTTTTTTTTTCTTTTCCAAAATTGCATAATCGTGTGTTTAATGCCAAAATTATTAAATTGCGTATTCAAGATAAAATCGTTGATCAGCGATATTCTGTTAATACTGGGAAATCACATTTTCTTTCCAAAATGGTAAAACAAAAAATTCATGCAAAAACTGCAAACCATGGTTTTAATTTATAAAAATAAAAAGGTATTTGTTGGAAAAATGAAAAAAAATGTAAGAAGGAAGGTAAAATGAAAAATGGGCCGATGTTGAATTAAAGCCCAACATAATTAAAACGAGACCACCGTCTTTCGATATCACAACGGTCACAAGATCATATCGATCTATTATTAGTAGTTTGTGGATGATTATCATAAAATTTTCAATTTCGTTTTCTTCTCTGGAGTTTTTCCGAAGGTCATCATCATCATCATGGCCAGGTTTTGTTTGCTTATTTTGTTCTTTTAGTTTCACCTGTTTCTTCGGTTTAGGGAGGTGCTTGATTTTTGTTTTCTTCGATTTTGAACCCCTCCCTTTTCCAGATTTAGAACTTCGATTAGATTAGTTTTTCGAAGCAAAATCCAGAAGCCCTCTTTTGTCGCTAGGGTTTCTAATTTCAATGATAGGGTTTCTCTTCAAAGCTTTGACCTTTGTTGTTACAAATTACGGTTTATATCGAATCAAAACCCTCTTTTACAGAATTTGGGTTTGGGTTTTGGTTTGTTTAAAAGGTTTCAGTTTTGTCGTTAGGGTTTATCTTCAAAGATTAGACCTTTGTTGTTACAAATTATTATCGAATCAAAACCCTCTTTCAGAGAATTTGGTTTTGGGTTTTGGTTTGTTTAAAAGGTTTCAGTTTTGTTGTTAGGGTTTATCTTCAAAGATTTGACCTTTGTTATTACAAATTATGGTTTCTATCGAATCAAAACCCTCTTTAAGAAAAATTGGTTTTGGGTTTTGGCTTGTTTAAAAGTTTTCAGTTTGATTGAAACCCAAAAGAAAGGGACGACACATAATATGATTGTGCTCTGTTCGGTTTCTAAATTGGGAAAATGGGGTCCGATGTTGCCTAAGTAAGACTTGTCATATGAAGAAGGTTGGGTAATGGTTATCTTGCTGGCTGGGCAGCTTGATCAATGATCTGCTTAGATTTGCCTTTATTAAGGCTTATCTTATGATGTCCCAAGATGATAAAATCACCTCTCTGCATTGTAAACTCTAACATCTGGGGCATAATGATAAAAATAATTCAATGATCTGCATATTGATGGAGGATAAACTTCAATTTTCTGCTTATTGAAAGGAGATAAATAATGATGTCCGATGTTGTTGCCTAACTATACTTAATCTCTGTTGTAGCTCTTCTGGTCTGTGAAGGCACATCATTGTGCAACACTTGATCAGTTTGAGGCTCAGAGACAGAGAAGAACTATATTGTCTGCTTTATATTGATTTGCCTTTTTAAAGGCTTATCTAATGTTTTTCTCTGCTAATGATGATGTTCGATTGGGGAATTCAGTTGTATAGATTGGGATAATATCTGAAAGGGAATTATCTGAAAGAGAAATACATACAATTATCTCATAAAAGATATACATAGTTGAACCATGATGGGAATAAATGGTATCCAATATCGGGTATTCAAGTTTTGCTGGGCTGGGACAGCTTGAGAAACAAACAAAAAAATTCAAGGAGAAAGACTCCTGAGACTATAAAGTTCAATGTCTCTGCTTGTTGATGGGAGATAAATTCTTTTAATAAGACTTGTTTAATGATGTCTGATTGGGAAACACACACATATAAGAAAACACATCAGTTTCTGCCAATGAAAAGGCTTGTTAAGTTATGTCCCTCTATCAAAAAAATCCGAGTTGGAATCTCTGTGCCTAGCTCTTGTAGATCTTCTGGTCTGTGAAGGCACATCATTGTGCAACACATGATCAGTTTGAGGCTCGAGTAAGGCACTAGAGACAGAGACAAAGAGGGCACATCATTGTCTGCTTTATATTGAGACAAACGTGTGGAAAAATGTTCAAGAGATTGTGAAACTCAATGATCTGCTAATACTCTAATCTTACAGGTCTGAGACAAACTTGGTAATATTCAATATTCTGCATATTGATGGAGGTAAATAGTTCTTTAATAATATCTGAAAGGGAAATAGAATTATCTCCTAAAAACTATACATTGTTGAACGATTGGATGATGTTCCAAGATATTAAATTCAGGATGATGATAAACTATTCAATCTTCTGCTTGATGTTGGGGATAAATAAGCCTTAAAATGGTATCCAATATCGAAAATTCAAGTTTAATCTCTTGCTGGGTTGGGACAGCTTGAGAAACAAAACTAGCATCTTAATCAAATGATGTTCTGAGATTGAGAAAGTTCATTAGTCTGCTGCATAAGCTCTTGCAGCTCTTCTGGTCTGTGAAGGCACATCATTGTGCAACACTTGATCAGTTTGAGGCTCGAGTAAGGCACTAGAGACAGAGACAGAGAGAGAAGAACTACAGTGTCCGCTTAACAAGACTTGTCTAATGATGTTCGACTGAGGAGTTAGTTGTATGAATTGGGATAACATGAAACATTCAATATTCTGCTTTGATCTGCCTTTATTAAGGCTATTCTAGTGATGTCGGATATATTCAGTTCTCTGCTTTAAAAGCACTCAGCCTTTATTAAGGATGATAAATCGAAAAGGCTTGTTATATTATGGCCTTACATCAAGTTGGGACTTTATGAATATTGTAGCTCTTGTAGCTCTTCTAGCAAGTGAAGGCACACCTTTGTGCAACACTTGATGGGATCGAGGCTCGAGCAAGGCACCAAACAGAGAGAGAGAGAGAGATGGTGTCTGGACAATACATAGATAATATTCACATCTTTGAATACTACACGAATATGACATGTTGGTGATGGAGGATAAATGTTCTTGTCTGATGATGTTCAATTGGGGAATTCAGTTGTATGCCTTTATAGGCTTGTCCTGAGAATGAAAAATTCAAAATGTTCTGCTTAAACTATACTTAATCTCTGTGCCTAGCTCTTCTGGTCTGTGAAGGCACACCATTGTGCAACACTTGATCAGTTTGAGGCTCGAGTAAGGCAGTAGAGACAGAGACAGAGAAGAACTACATTGTCTGCTTTGAACTAAAGTTCAAAGTTTGCTTATTCATGGGAGATAAATGTCTTTTAATAAGACTTGTTTAATGATGTCTGATTGGGAAAACACATATAAACGTCACAGTTGCTGCCAATGAAAAGGCTTGTTGAGTTCTTGCTGGACTGGGACAGCTTGAGAAATAAAACGAAAAATCCTCAGCATCTTGGTGGGAAACAAATGTGCCTCCAAGAAGGCGCTTCAGATGATATACTAAGAATGAACAATATCAATAATCTGCATAATGAGAGAAAAACCAATATTCAATCTTCTGCAAATTGATGGAGATTAAGTTCTATGCATTTGCCTATTGTAAAGTTACTGGGCTGGGACAGGGAAATTCAAGTTTCTTCTTAGAAATGCCATTGAAAAGGATTGTTAAATTATGGCCTTACATCAAGAATTCAAGCTGGGGTTTTATGAATACTCTATGCCTAACTCTTGTAGCTCTTCTAGTCAGTGAAGGTACATCCTTGTGCAACGCTTGACGAGTTTGAGGCTCGAGCAAGGCACTGGAAATAGAGAGGTCATGTTTGGGCAACGTATAGAATATTCAGGGAAATACAACTCTCTGCTAAAAAATGTACATCGTTACATGGCTGAGACATGGAAATTCATTTAGCTGCTTAGATCTGCCATTAAAAAGGCTTGTTGAATTATGGCCTTACATCAAGAAATTCAAGTTGGACTTATAATTCTTCTGTGCCTAGCTCTTGTAGCTCTTCTGGTCAGTGAAGGCACATCATTGTGCAACACTTGATCGGTTTGAGTCTCGAGCAAGGTTATTATCCCCTCAAGTCCATGCGATGCTAAGGGACTAGTGACTTTGTCACCCATTTGTTGTATAAAAAGCTCATCGTCTCTTTTGATATAAACAACAACGTACTTGAGGTTTTTTCTAACTTTTGTTAACTATATATATATATATATATATGATTCTTTTATCAGAGGCAGGATTGGAGCTTTTGCGGTGCAGGTCCTCTTCAACAGTCCTCTTTGCAAGTCAGTAGCTATGCATTTTTGGATACATTAATGCATACGTTTTTATCAGAAAAGCAAAGGTTTGCTCTCTTTCTAAGGCTTGGTTTAGATGTGTTTTTTTCTTTTTTTCTTCTTTCTTTCTAAGTTGATTGTTTGCTTTATGATTATAGAAAACTCCAATTGAGCTAACACATCTTTAATCCTAACACTAATAACTAACATAAACACATATATACACGAATGTAAACACAAACACTAAACACAAACATAAACGAATATACACAAAGGAGACTTTGCATATATGACTCATCATACTTACACATACACAGACTTGTCAATACTTACAAATTTAACAACACAAATGCAAATGCATAGAAGAAAGTGAACCCTAACAAAAACAAAAGGCATTCCCAAAGACAAATATTTACAAACGGAAAATTTCTAACACAAACACACATGTAAAATTCAAAGCGAAATGCAAACATAAATTATTATTTTTGTAAACGAAGAAAACATAAAATGTTCAATGCACATACTAATGTGAATGTAGACAAAAAAATTAATTTAAAACTAGGCTTAAACACAAGTTAATGTTTGAATGCAAATATATTACGCTATTATTTATCCTTGGTGGTTTAAAATACTATCAGAAAGAATATCACAAGGTTACCATGCATGTTTGTAAATTTTAAGTGATGTTTTGGTTTTTGGATTTTGTAAACATAGAGAAAACAAAATCAAGAAGTTAATAATTTAATTTAAAAGGAAAAAGTTAATTATATTTAAAATAAACTGTGGAATCATGTTTTTCCCCAAAATCACAAACTTTTTGTGTGTTTTTTTCCTGCCAAAGTTAAAAAAATGTTTTGAACATCAAAATATCATAATCATGTATTAATGTCAGTATACCAAATCCGCATTCTTTCATTATTTTTTTGCCAAAATCGCTAAATATTCCCAATAAAATAACTGATTTGCGATTTTTTGCTACTACATCGAAATCACATTTTCACTGCAAAATTGTGAATTCACGTTTTCTTGTCAAAGTTACAGAATCATATATTCCCACAAAAATTATGGAACCATGATTTTTAGTGGAACTGCCACTTCCCTCTATAATCAAGAAATCATGTTTTCATACAACAATGGCAAAAACATGGTAACCCCGAAAAATGACAAAAACGTGTTTAGGCGCCTCCCTTTTTGTATTACTTCCCAACCCGCCATGATTCTTCTCCACCCTTAGGATGCATTAGCCGGTATAGGCGCCTCCATAATAGAGTAATGTTGGCAATACTTGCCCAAAAGAACTTGTGCTAGGAGGGAGTTTGGTTGAGTCATAATTGAGCTTCCCGAGCAGCGCATCATTGAAAGTCTCTATTTCCCTCCTCCTTAGTTCGAGTGAGTTTTTCCCATGAAACCCAACTCATCTTTCTCTTCCTCGGTTTCTTATCCCACCAAAACCGGGTAAGTGCGGATTGTATTTTCTTGCAAAGAGATAGAGGAACCTTGAAGCATCATGACATTTTATACGTAGGCATAGCCAAAAGGACGGCTTTGAGAAGGGTTTGCTTTCCCACTCCCGAGAGAAACGGGTTAGACCAATTAGAGAGGGTTTTTGGCGGATTTTATCCACTATACCGATAAATATTTCCCGCTTTCGTCTTCCAAAATTCTCCGGGAGGCCCAAATACTTCCCTATGCCGCCTTCTTTCTTTAGGCCTAGCGTTCTTTTGACTCTCTCTTTAATTCCCTTAGGGTTCTTAGCTGAGAAGTTTATTCCCGAGGTATTGATGGACTGTCCCGATGCGTTCTCATAACGACAGAGGATACTCTTTAGCTCCAAGCAACTAGCTTCATCCATTTTACTAAAGAAAACCGTATCATCCGCCAAAAGGAGATGGTTAAGAAACGGACTTTCCCTAGCAACCCTAACGCCTTTAAGAGTCCCTTCCCTTAGAGCTTTGTTTCAGAAAATCCCGAAAGAACCTCCGTACACAATATGAAAAGGTGGGGTGAAAGCGGATCTCCTTGATGAAGGTCGCGAGTCGGAGTAACTCTTCCCCTAGGAGCTCCATTGATTAAGAAAGAGTAAGTTACCGTTGAGACACCCCATTATCCAACCTATTCATACTTCATGGAAACCCATTCTTCTCAAGAATGCTTTCAAAAAGTCCCATTCAATGTGGTCGTAAGCCTTGCTCATATCCATCTTTACCGCCAGGGAACATCTAACCTTGGCTCCTGAGTTCCGTAAATAGTGAATCACTTCATGAGTGATCAAGACGTCATCCAAAATCGCTCTACCGGTAGAGGTATCAAAATGGAATGTCTTTGTCCATTTTGACCCGTCCAATGTTGTCCATTTTGATTATGGACAAAATATTGACCATGTCCATTAACGACCGTGTCCATTAACGCCCATGTCCATTAACGACCAAGCCCATTAACGCCTGGCTAAATGGACTGTCCATGGGCTGTCCATAGGCCAATAGTTTTTGGTGAGAAAAATGTGTTTTCGTATTTTTTGGCGGAAAATTGCGTTTTTGCCCTAGATTTTTGTAGCCCATGGGCCGCTCATTTTCCAATAGTGTCCAATCCGTTTTGTCCGTGAACGAAGTTGGGCGTAGACCATTTTGACCCATTCCGTAAATGGGCTTGTCCATAGACCGTCCATAATGTATTGGACATGGATAGACCATAGGCGGCCCACCCATTTTGACACCTCTACCTATCGGGCACAAATGCAGATTGGTGGTGAGCTATTAAGGCTGGTAGTAGTCTACTTGTTATAATCTTTGCAATTATATTGTAGTGAGTAGAACACAATGAAATTGGCTGAAAGTCTGAGACCTTCTTAGTTCACGTGACTTTTGGAACAAGGCAGATATGGGTTTCATTGAGGAGACCGTCGAGAGTGCTAGACCAAAAGAAAGCCTGAATATCTTGGCACACATTGTCTACAATGTATTCCCAATAGGTCTGGAAGAACCCCGCGGGAAAACCATCCGGTCTTGGGGCTTTGTCCGCATTAATACCTTTTAGCGTACTTCGAATTTCCTCAAAAGAAGGCACTTGGATCAGCTTTTCATTCATGGGAGTAGTAATAGAAGGCGTTAGAGATTCATTAATTATTTGAAGGTCATCACTAGACGCGGAAGAGAAAAGCTTTTGATAGAATCTAGTTACTTCTTCTGCTATAAGGTGGTCTTCCTCCACTTCTTTGCCTTCCTCATCTTCAAGGACCGAGATTCGGTTTTGGGCTCGTCGACCTCTAGTGGCTGCATGGAAGTAATGGGAGTTACGTTCCCCCTCTTTAAGCCACTGTATTCGACTTATTTGCCTTCAAAAATTATCCTCTTCCTTGTAGGGTTTCTGCAGCGCTTTTGTGATAGTGGCAATTTCTTCTTGCTTAGGGAGGAGATCAGCTGAAAGCTCCTTCTCGAGGGCTTCTTGTAGTTCCTAGATAGAGCGGATTTTATTATCTCTCGCCGCTTTTGTTTCCTAGCTAACACTGCCATTAAGCCCATACTCTCATTTGAATGAGTCATCTTGATGGGTTTTAGATGCTACTCTTATGATGCATTAGTTAGTTAAAAGAAACATCCTGAAACAGTATTTGCTCGTATCATCTACATCTTGCATAGGATGCTAATGCAGTTTTCTATATGAAATGCTCTGTAGGTGGTCTCTCGGAGCTATCATGTACGAAATGTTAGTAGGATATCCGCCGTTTTATTCAGATGATCCTATGTCAACCTGTAGAAAGGTAATTTTTGAGGAAATAAAGAAAACAATCACAAGAATGGGAATTTTTATCTTCATCAAACTCTTGTTTCTGATTTTGGTTGTAGATAGTAAACTGGAAAAGTCATTTGAAGTTTCCAGAGGAAGCAGTATTGTCAAGGGATGCAAAGGATCTTATCAACAGTTTGTTGTGCAGTGTCAGACGTAGGCTTGGTTCCAAAGGTGCTGATGAAATAAAGGTGTCCTTGTAGCTTCATTTAATAAACTAGTTATATGATCAGAGCTTAATTGAGTTGCGAGTTGTATGAGCGAGCTCTTATTAGTCATGAGCTAGCTCGCGAGTTACATATTTTTATAATTAATTTTATTTTATATATGTTATAGATACATATACAAATAAATATAAACAATAAAAAATTACTATTTTAATTAAGAAAATATAAATATTCCTTTATTTTTATACTTTATACTTTTAAAAATAAGGAGTTTTTTTTTACATTAAAATTTTATAAGATTAACATAGTAATATAGAAATAATCCTATTTAAATTTTACCTACAACTCTTTAGAAGAAAAATAATAGACAAACTTTTGTTTTACATTAAAATTTTAAAAAATTAACATAAGTAGATAATTTAAAAAAAAATTGGTTATTTGATTATATTTAGTATTAGCACGCGAGCTAACTCATTTAGCTCACGAGCTGACTCATTTAGCTCGCGAGTATAATGATCTGAGTTTGAGCTTATAAATATATGCTCATATAATAAATGAGCGAGTCCGAGCTAACTCATAAAATACACGAGTTCATCGTGAGCTAAGTCGAGTTGAGCGAGTTAGCTCATTTTGATACTCCTACCATACTTTTTAAAAAAACTTTCCCAAAATACTCAATTTGGAGTTAAAATTTCAAAAAGACCCAAAATAAAATTATCCCTAATTAATAATTGTTTTTGTTAAGTTTTTTTGTTTTTTTTCTTGGAGATTTCCTTATTTCTAAAAGAGACTTATTTTAACTTTTTCCAAAGTAATAATAACTCAATTACTAATTAACCCTTTTCAAGAAATTTTTAATCTATTACGAAATAATTGACTATATTCAAAAGGTATGTAAAACTCTTACCCTTCTTTTTGTTTTTATCTACGGTATTTGGTTATAAATTTCAATAGTGATAAGGACAACAAGTCTTTTGTTTATGTTATTTGATGGATTTTAAGAAAACATTAGTGCATTACTAATAGCCTTCATTGGACGTGTTGGAACGAAATGTCAATTAACATTAACCTCAAACAAAATGATCAACATTCAAAGCATTATAACCAGTTAACTCGATAGCGTGAAACAGCGGGGCTAAATTAAAATAATAAAGAATATAGAGGGTGCAAAATGCAATATCTATATATATAAACCACCTCATATTTTTCATACTCTAAAATTTTGACACATCACATCACTCACCTCATTAACAATTCTTCTCAATCTCTTATATTGTGACACATCATTTTTTTTGTTTGTATTTACACTTTAATTCTCATAGTAACTAACATTCTTTAATCTAATAGTTTTGAAAGAATTTAAAAAATTATTTCTGTAGAAAAATGATCTAAAACATTGTCAATTAATAATTTTACACATATTATATTTATTTATATAGTATATAAAATTATTTAAAATAAATCAAAATATTAATAATTGTTATTATAAGTTATGAACTTTAAGTAAAGAGTTTCATGTTTATAAATAATATATTAGTTTTTGTATACATTAATTCAAAAATATTATTATCTATAATTTTAAACAATTAATAAGGATTAGTTCAAAGAAATGTACATAAATTTTAAAATACATTGCTTAATTTGATATTTTAAATTTTATGGTAAGAAAAAAATATTCAATTTAAATAGGTTATATGAAAAAAACATGTATTTTGATTATCATAAATTGGTGTTCAAGCGAACGAAGAATCGTTCAATAATGGAATATTCACGTGAATTCTATAAGTTTGAATGATAACTCCAAAATTTTAAAGGGCATATGAGAATGCATATTGCATATTATGAGAGATATGTTATGTTATTCCAAAACATTAACTCGTTCAAACCAATCTTTGAAAGCAAAAATGAGTTAAGTCATATAAAATTTTATATCGCTCAAGTCATTGACCATACATTGAGAATGAACAGAGAAAAGAGAAACGTGATGAAGATAATAAATCATATGTTTAAAACGAGTGAACATGTTGTCTATGGTTTAATATTTTGCTTCATTGAGAGAAATATAGATAGTATGAGTGGATATTAGAAACACATAAGGCATTTATGGAAGAAGATCAATTTTTCTGGTGATCTATATAATGTGGTCCATGGTTCAATTTTATCATGTTGATGAGGAAAAAATAGAGAACGAGAGAGAGTTTCGTTATAACTGTTGAATCATTTTGAGAGTTTTGTTATTTTATATTATGCGATATTCAAGACCTACGTAGGGATATAGATTTGGAGATTGGATTTATGGATGGTTCATGGTTGGATTGGTTGAGTCGTGTTTAGTTGTGGGTATCCGACATAGTCAGTTGTATGGTGTTTTTGGATGAAGTGGTTTAAATGCCAAAAAGTTTATGAATTCAAAATATATTTTAGGAATTGACTTTTAATCAATATAATGTAATATTATATATATGTTATCGATAAATTTTATTTTATAAAGTATATATAAAACCGTTAAAAACGAGATATACTAATACTTTTTATTAGTAAAATTATTTTAATAACTATATTAATATTAATAAATGATAATAAAAATGCCGCACGGCTCACCCACTAGTTTTCAGTATAAGATTTTATCCGACCATTACTTGACACATCACACTCCTTCTTTCTTCTCTCGGAAGTTTACTTGTTCTGGAACCCTAATCTCGTTGATTTCGAATCTGGTAAGTCAAATCCGAGGAATCATTACAGAGATCTGACCCTAGTGATTTCTTCAAGGATCTGGAATCGGTGCGTTCTGTTCTTAGTTTGTCGATATAAAACATTTTGATCCGCCTTGCTAGATTTTGTTGTCTTAAGTTCAATCTCGGCACAATTTAGAATCGGTGTGTTCTGTTCTTAGTTTGTCCAAAATAAAACATTTTGAGTTTACAAAAGACCTCTATCTATATATTTAGAAATGCATCAGCGATTTGACCGATGTTGATTTACTCAGTATTTGTATATTAAATTTAGGGGTTTTTGTATTAGGGGTCGGATCCTTTCACGCTCTGTTCTTAGTTTGTCCAATATAAAAAAAAAATTGGGGATTTTTAGGGATGATCAAGGGACACAATATATTCTATGACCGTATATATCAGCTGGTGGATGATCCTTCATCGGATTCAATCATTACATGGGGCAAAAGCAACAAGAGTTTCATCATTCTCAATCAGGAAGAGCTGATTCGCAGAAAGATGCTTTCGAGATTATTCTGCACAACATTCAGTCATTTTCTCTCCAGGCTTAAGGTTTATGTAAGTGTTTTGGATTTGCAAAAATTGATTGATTGTTTATCCCCGACCAGAGTGTTTTGAATGCTCTTGCTATATTATACATATATATTTGTTCTTTGTTGGTAGGGTTTTAAAGAAATTAAAGGATCTTCTGGGCTGTTGGAATTTGGTAATAAGAATTTTGTAAGAGGTCAACCTGAGCTTCTGACGGAGATGCATACAAAAGCTGTCATAGAAAGGTGTAGGCAAGGAGATAAAATGATCAAAGCTTATTATGAAGCCAAGGAAGCCAATGACCGCTTCAAAGATCTAAAAATTTGATCATAATCATCATCATACTTGCTTCTGTTGCAAGCGTTAAGTATCTTTTCATGGGTTTCTTGTACCAATAATTTAGTGGCTTTTTTTTTGTAATTGAGATGATGCAAGCTGGGGCTTTGCACAAACTATCTTATGTTTTGTGACAGCTAATGTTATGTTTGCTCTCTTATTGCCATCCTCTTATTTCTAAATGATCGTTTTCACATATTCTTACTCCTCATATAGATTTGTTGCTACGTGCCACAAGTATAGTAACAATGCAGTATACATAATACTCGGGCCACAGAGAACAGGTCCAGACGCAGAAAAGATGCAGGTAGTACATTTTGTCTGCATATGCCTTATTGTAGGACTTGGGAATTAGTGTTTTTGCATATGCTAATTCTTCCTGGATTTTTAGATGCTGTAGAAATAGTCGTAACAAAATTTGAGAAAATTAGACTCAACTGGCATAAACTCTCTATGATCGAGCCAGGCCTTGAGAAAAAATCTGGTTCGTTCAGTAACTGATTTTGGAGTCAATACTAAACTAAAATCGTTATCTCATAGCAAAAAATCAGTAGCTAACAATCACCAAAATTGATCTCATAATTTGCACTAATCATAATAATAATAATATGGAAGATAAATTAGGGTGTTTTCTGGTTGATTTACACAGAGCTGGGAACATAAGAGCACCCAAGTGGCCAACAAGTTAGGTGCCTAGATTCTCCAAGCTCAACTATCTTCAAGTAGCCCTTGTTTCCAATGATGTAAGCTATGTTGCGAGTGGCGATACATGTATCTCTGTCTTTATCAAGAACCACGGCCACCTTCTTCTTCTGGTCAACGAAGAAACTAGCACCCGTAAAACAGAAGTTAAAACCGGTGAGAGGTTTCATGTCAACCTTTAAGAACAACTTGTTCCACGACACTCCATTGGGCTAATTCTTGCTGCTAATCCATATCTTCAAGATATATGGAGGAGAACATCGCTGAAATAACACCGCAAGCTGGTTTTCCCCAACACTGGATAGACCCACAGTGTCTCGAAAGTAAGGGTGAAAAGGCAGACGCAGACGCGGTCCAAATCTCTCGGTGGTAAAATCAAAACAGAGTAAGAAATAAGAATGATCTCCTCCTACTGGAATCTTGTCTCTGGCAAACTAGTAAGTGTTGCCTTGTAGAGACAAGCCACGGTGAAAACCATCTATATCCCAGTCCGGATTGACATCTAGAACCTTCCATGAATTTGAGTCAAAACTGTAGATTTCAAACTCACGAAGTTGGGGACTCGTTCTCCAGTCGGGGTGATTGAGAAATCTCAAGACTTTGTGCTCCTTGTTCTTCATCTCGCAGCCCAAGGCGTACTTACCCCATTCGTGGAAAGAATTTTTGGGTTGGAGGGACAATGTTTGGGCGGAACAAGGGTTCCAAACAACAAGCCTAGATATGTCTTTGGTGGTGCATAACAATAAACCATGGCAGTGAAAGATATTAGATATGTCGACTCGATCAGCATCGTCTAGGCTAATCAGTTGACCTACACGCTCTATACAAGGATTGCGGAGATTGACGCTGAATAAAGAAACCCTGTAATCGAGCATCATCACCACCTGAAACTCCTTCCTTTGCTTCTTCTTTAAGGATGTGCCTCCTTTTAAAGGACACATCTTTGGATAGAGTGTTCCACTTTTTGCATGTAGATCGCAGTCCTCTCATAGATGTCACCGGAATCCTAGACACCACCTCCTCTGCCAAATCCCTTGGAAGATCGGCAGGCCCGTCTCTGGCCCATGGCAAGGTTGGCATTTGCCATGGGCCCTTTCTAAATTTCAAAAAAAAGTTTAGGGGAAAAAGAGCCCAAAAAAAAAATTGTAAAAGGGTTTTAGCCAAATTTCAAAACAAATCTTAAAAACAAAGGCTAATAGACAAAAAAAACTGTAAAAGGGCCCTGCAAAATTTAATTTGCCTAGGGTCCTAAAATCTTATGAGACGGGCCTGAAGATCGGACAGCATCGTCCTTCTGAATTGAATTTTGTTATGGAAAAAGTTTTAGGTCAACCTTCTCTTTTCCTTTTTCACTTCCTTGTTAAAGACACCCAAATCCAATGGCCCAAGCCCTAATTAAAAAAATTATTCTCAAGAGAACAAGTGGCAGTCCAAGACTCCAAGCTCCAAGATAGCAGCAGAAGGCATTTTTACACCAATGTTTAGCAGATAATTTTTCATCATTTCGTAAGAAACAAGAAATGAGCGTATAAGAAAACCCTAGTCGTGGTACTTGCTGGTGTTTAAGGGCTTGAGGATGGATATCAGTGACGGAATAATCCGGCGATTATGGTTTTTGAGTTTGGATAGTCAAGAGACGTGGAGGTCAAGGCTTGCTCGAAATACAGAGAATTTTTTTTTCTCGAGTTGCTAGTTCTTGTAATGGGTCACGCTCACATTTGAATCTCAATCACCTAGCATAGGTCCGGATTCAGTCGCCTCTGTTAATAATGTTCAGGACTTAGCCCATCGAGAGTATATTTGGATTCTTAAGGGTTTTAAACATGATTAGGCCGATCGGGACCAGGCCTTGAGAAAAATTCTGGTTCGTTCGGTAACTGATTTTGGAGCCAAGACTAAACTAACATCGTAATCTCACAACAAAAATTCAGAAGCTAACAATCAGCAAAAATGATCTCATAATTTTCACTAAGAAAAACAAATTCAAAAATGTGATTATGATGATAATAATAATTAAGAAATCAAGCAGTGATCTCCCTTTTTAGCTTAGCAAGCTCCTGCCTCACTACACCAGCCCTCTGCAAAACAGTATTCTTATATTAGAGACTTCACTACATTTCTTCATCATAGTCGATAACATCAAGATCATATTATTCCCAAACTCAAGCACATAAACATAAACGAAACACCTTAAACACAAACTGAAATAGATAGCTGATGTAATACTAGTTTCAATGGATGGATGCAAATGAAACAAGTAAATCAATAACATCAAGATCATATTTAGTTATTTACACTATACGAAAAACCTAAATCCCAAACCAAAAACTACACACACCTAAACCCAAGAGGATGGTGAATGATGTACCTTGATTTTGGCGACCATGATCTTGAACCTGTCAAAATCATTGAGGGAAGCTCGTCTCTTCTGAACAATAAATTTCCTACCCCAAGAACTCTTCTCCCACTTGTTCTTCACATCTGCATATAGTAAGTTTATATGCTCACCAGGTTATTACAAAACCTCGAAAATACTAAAATAAGATGATAGTTATATTAAAATCGGGAAAAATAGAATAGATATGAAAATTACCCTGTTTTGGTCGACGATAACAACGAGCTTTCCATAATCCTCGCCGTAATTAACAAGCGCCACTCTCCCTATCTCCACGAATCTCTTAAAACCCTTCAAAACACACACACAATAAATCCAAAATGAGATTCAAATCATGTTCTGGGGAAAATGAAAGCATTCTAATGCATCGATATTATTGAAGATGAACATCACACACCATTTTCGCCGGCTGGACAAAAACGATTCAAGCAATTGAGCGGCGAAAATATTTGTTTTATCTTTGCCGTAGAGATTATTAGGGTTTTTTTTGGAATAATTTAAAAAATTAGGCCCACTTATAATTTAAAAGGCCCATAAGCTTATTATACGAAACCAATCGGTTTAATGTTTTTAAATTGGAATAAATTCGGTTTGGTTCGGTTAAAACGGCAAGTCCTAGAAATAGAAAGATGAATAAAAAATCGGAATCCGGCAGTTTAGGATCTCAATCTCTGTCTCTATGTTTGTTTATTCTTTGTAAATAATTTTTAAATTGTTTTGGGTCTCCTCGGATGATGATGATGATGTTCCTCTGCTGATTTTAAGATACTAAGGTCATCGCAAAAACCATTTATTTACCTTGTTCGTGTTGCTGCTTTTACATATTGTAAAGTTTTCGTTTTTTTGTTCATCTTTATAGTGGTCTGATGAATCCATGAATGATTTTAATAATGTAGGAGATGGATTGTTTATAACGAATGATTAAGTTTGGTTTGATAACAAAAACAAAAAAATAGAGAAAAAGATTTGAATGTTTTGCTGTGGATTTATGTGGAAATCCGGAGGAGAAGATTTGCAAGGTTTATATCCAGTTAGACAAGAATGTCAATCAGATGTTCCAAGGACCCGTTTTAAATCAAGGGTTTGTGTTTTTATTATACCTCTATCAATCAATCACCTTGTAGTAGCTAATGAAATGATTCATCTTGATATGTTATGTTCAGGCTGGAAAGACTCTAAGTGCTAGAAGATGGCACGCTGCGTTTACCGAAGATGGCCATTTGGATATGGAAAAAGTGCTTAGACGTATTCAGCGTGGAGTGAGTATATATATACTTTGTTCTTCTTCTTCTTCTTCTTCTTTTTCTTCTTCTTCTTCTTCTTCTTCTTCTTCTTCTTCTTCTTCTTCTTCTTCACTTGGATTCTTTGTTAGGGAATTCATCCTTCGATCAAAGGCGCTGTTTGGGAGTTTTTGTTAGGATGCTATGATCCAGACAGCACTTTTGAGGAAAGGAACAAGCTCAGGAATTGCAGAAGGTACTATGAAATTGCTTGATGTCTTCTCAATCATTAATTTCTATATGCTTGTAACATAATGGCTAACTTTAAATGCATTGATCATCTTAAGGGAGCAGTATGGTGCATGGAAAGAAGAATGTAAGAAAATGGTTCCTGTCATTGGTAGTGGCAATTACATCAAAATGGCTGTGGTTTCAGAAAATGGGACGCCAATAGATGAATCTTCTGTTGAAAATCAAGGATGGGTTGTGAAAAACGCTATTACAGATGAGAGAGTGCTCCAATGGATGCTCTCACTGCACCAGATCGGTAGGCTCATTACATATATAATATATCTTATTTGTCTTCTTATAACATGTTTTTATGTATTCTTGTACACCTAATTAATATGGTGAAATTTGGTTTGCAGGTCTTGATGTTGCGAGAACAGATCGGTATCTCTGCTTTTATGAGAATGATAGCAATCAATCAAAACTATGGGACGTTCTTGCCATATATACATGGTTAAATCTTGATATTGGTTATGTTCAAGGTAAGTGTACTTGCTGTTAACGATTAATCTTTTGAAAACAAATAAGAAACAGAAGTGATTCACTTTGTCTACTCATATGTAGGAATGAATGATATATGTTCACCAATGATAATCCTTTTTGATGATGAAGCCGATGCTTTCTGGTGCTTTGAGCGTGCAATGCGAAGACTAGTAATAACTAATAACCTATGACCATAACTTCTCATACTTTATATCATCACAAGACTGTTGTATTCACGGTTTATTGGTTTTTATTAAATTTCAGAGAGAAAATTTCAGGGCAACAGCAACATCAATGGGTGTCCAGACTCAGCTTGGTGTGCTCTCACAGGTCATTAAAACAGTTGATCCTCGTCTCCATCAACATTTAGGTAAGAGTGCTTTGCTGTTATAAACATACTCTCCTTGTTGGTGAGCTAAAACGTTTTAACGTGACAGAGGATCTCGATGGTGGGGAGTATCTGTTTGCTATTCGGATGTTGATGGTACTTTTCAGGAGAGAATTCTCCTTCCTTGACGCTTTGTACCTTTGGGAGGTAATAACACTACTTGTTCATATTCAAAACTTTCTGCATTTCTTCTGTTGGTTCTTGTTTTTAGTTGCTGTGGTTGTTTCTGAAGCTGGCAAGATCTTGCTCTTTGTGTTTATGATGTTTTTTTCGGGTAACGTGAGATGGATTATGATTGCAGCTGATGTGGGCTATGGAGTACAATCCAACCATGTTTGCAACATATGAGGAACTAGAAAACCGAAACACCGCAGCATCTGATCCCAAGTTACTAAAACGGTATGGTAAGTTTGAGAGGAAATACATAAACAGTGGGCAGGACGAGCAACATCGCAATACCCTTGCTGTATTTGTGGTTGCGAGTGTTCTACAGACAAAGAATAAACGTCTCTTGAAAGAGGCTAAAGGCTTAGACGATGTTGTTCAGGTCTCTCTCTTTATCTTTTCCATGTTTCTCTGAAAACCCCAAAAAAAAATGTGTTCAAGTTTATGTTTTGGTTTGCAGATACTAGGAGACATTGCTGGTAATCTTGATGCCAAAAAGCATGTAAAGAAGCGTTGAAGATCCATGAAAAATTCCTGAAAAAGGTTTCGTTTTCTCATTTTGTAAGTTATTGAAGATGTATTATAGATTTATACTAATGCAGATGATGTATGTTTTTTTGCAGGCTAATAGATAAGCAATAAAGATTTGCTCAAAGCCTTCCACTTGATGGGTTTATATATCGACAGATACTAATACAGTTTTTGATCAGAAATTTGTTCATCGCCGGCCAGAAATTTCTTGAAAGGTTCTTTCTGGATGGAGATGATGAGAATGCTCTGATGATTATTTTCTTCTTTCATTTCTTCATTTTCTGATGTTTGTGTATTTTTTCACATTTGTCTCTTTTTTTCGTGCATGTGTTTCTATTTTGAGAAAATTTACAAAATAGAAAAATATATAATTTTAATTATGTAAACAGTAATTTGTTAAGTTTAAGATACATACACAAATTTAAGATGAAACTTACCACTATTTTGTTTTTTTGAGAAATATTAATTTGGTATCCTCGTAAATGAATGTATCAATATTTAATCAATTATATTACATCCTAAAATACTAAATGATACATTTATATGAAGGCCCCTTATGGTTGGTTTATTTCAAAAATTAGAGGTACGTATATATACCAAAATAACTGAAAATTAACGGTTTAGTAGTGGTTAAACGACGAAATTAAAATATCTAGAACATTTTTAACCCATTTGTTGTTATGGTAAAATCTCTCATTGCCATTTTCTTAATTACGATGTTGTCCATAAATATTGAAGTTTTTTTTCTTTTGGAAACAAAAATATTGAAGTTTATAAAGATAAAATTAGTTTTTGAAAAAATAAAAGATATAATCAATTCTATGTTTACGATTACTCATTGATGGAACAGAAAAACGTATGTCTGTGTACTAATTCTAAATTTGATTGTTTCTGATAGTAATAGATAAACAAATCCCAACCATCAGATTAACGAAATTTTTGGTTTTAAACAAATAATTTTCCAATCCTTTTTGCCGTATTACCTTTGTACTCTCTCCACCCATCATTGTAACAAACATTTTCTCAGTTTTCTTAATTTCTTCGTTTGATGTTTTTTTCTTCCCTCCTGAAAAGTCTTAGGATTTTGTAGGTAAATTTTCTATCTATCTTTAAACTTTCCTTTTACGTTTTCAATCCGTTCTTTTTGATAGAATAATCTGTAAAAAAGTAAACCTACATTTTTCTGAGATGAATTCTTGTTTGTCTCCGAAGAATATTTTGGGTTCTTGAACTATATATATGCAATATTCTTCTACAATTGTTTATCTCTCTCATTTTGTTTTCCTCAGTTTGTACCGTCACCACCTTCTTATTCTATGAGAAATTTCAGTTTTGAAAAACTAGTTTTCCGTGATAATAAATATTTTTGTTATTGAATAGAATAGAATAGTTTTCCCTTTTTTCTTATTTATTATTTAAACCCAACAAAAAAAAATCATAGACCAAAAAAGAGATCTATGCAACTCGCAATGTCAAGCTCCAAGATGAAAAGCCTGTTGAAAGGGCTACGATACATTTCTCAAGTATTTGGTAAGTTCGTCTTCAATCTCTTGTTTTGTCATCTTTTTTTTTTTTTTCTTATCAAAGTTTACACATATCGTTTAAATTAGAAAATAAGATGATTAATCTATTTTTACGTTATATAAACCTCGAACTCAGTTCTGCAATACTATGATGTTGTTATACATTACGTAGAAAATTTGCATGCATGGAAAGTACATTTGAGGGTGAATATATATAGATTGTTGAATTAATCTAGCTTTTTTTGGTGTTGATTAAAAATGATGATAGAAAGTGAAAAAGAAGAAGAAATAGAAATCGGAAATCCAACGGATGTAAAGCATGTTGCACATATTGGTTGGGATGGACCATCCGCTAATGCCACCGCACCAAGCTGGGTATGTTCGTAATTACTAACTACTCGAAATTTCTTCTTCTTTTGTTTCTTAAAACTCGTAATTGATTTGTTTGGTTATGTTGTGATTTGAAAGATGACTGAGTTTAATGCTGGCGGGGGATTCGAATCTGGTGAAGGATGCGGAGAAGATGATTCCTCCGTGCAATGTATGTCGGAATATGGTGGTCGGTCTAGAGACTTACCAAAACTACCAAAATCTACGAGGAAATCAGCTTCGGAGAAAGGTTCTCCAACAAAGGAACAATCTTTAGACAAAACTAAACGTCGGTCTTCGAAGAAAGGCACATCTTCATCATCATCGTCGAGGAGACACAAGGAAGTGTCAGAGCAAGAAGAATTGTCTTCATGGCCTCGTGGATTACCGGAAATTCCGAAGAAATCGAGGAGGAAGAAGAAGAAGACGAAAGAAACCATTAATGGAGGGTCATCAAGATCCACAAGAAGATCTGATGTTGATAACATGTCGGAATATATGTCTGAAACTGGTTCCGTGAGATCTATGCCTCAATTCGACAATAGAGATGATTTTTGAAAGAGAGGAGAGTCAACATAGAGACTTTGCTGCTCTCCACATGGCTCATTTTCTTTGAACACACCAATGTTAGATTTTCTTCTTCATTCTTGTAATATTATTTTATTAATTATGCAAGGAGAATTTTGGACTAACAATATCCACATGTCCGTTTTTTTCCAAATACTATCAACGATTGTTGTATACATTACAACATCCCATTTCGACCATCTGATTAACCATAGACATGACCCGACACAGAATAATCCATCGACCAATGAAACAGAAGATAGTTGTTGCTATATGCAACAGTGAGGGGCAAACTTTTGGAAACTGTGGATTAAGAGTGAATGTAGGAGAAAAACTTGAAACCAAAACAAGTGAACAACATTAAGTTGGGTTAGATACAAAAAGATGAGACATTCCGATTAAAATCTTTGGATCGCACAAAAAAATAATGAGACCAGTTCATTATTGATCTGTTCCGAGGAATTGATATCCGCAAGAAAGTGTAATTGTGCGCGTCAACCATAAAACAATTGACAAACTGAGCTTTGAGAGATTATTGAGCTAATGCTTTAACCGCTTTCTCAGCTGCATCATCCAAATCATCAGCCGTAATGAGTTTCATTCCACTTTCCTTGAGGATTCCCTTTCCCTGTTCAACATTTGTTCCTTCTAGACGAACCACCACTGGCACTTTCAGTGACACCTGCACACAAATCCATTTTATTTTTCAGTCATGAATAATAATCTTACTCCATACCAACTACTTTGCTAACAAGGTTGTTGTTCCTCCTCACCTCTTTTGCAGCGTTCACGATTCCACTAGCAATCACATCACACTTCATTATCCCACCGAATATGTTCACCAATATTGCTTTCACTTTATCGTCAGATGTCAGAATCTTAAACGCTTCCACCACCTAATTTTTGTTTGTCACAAACCTCTAATTAAAACCGGGGTTCAATCCACAAGAATAATGATTCTCTAAAGTGAAGAAAGTAATTTTTTTTTACCTGGTGCTCAGAAGCATTTCCACCAACGTCAAGGAAATTGGCGGGAGTTCCACCATGTAATTTAATGATGTCCATGGTTGCCATGGCCAATCCAGCACCATTCACCATGCAACCAATCTCTCCGTCTAAACCAATGTAGTTCAGGTCAACTTTCGCAGCAGCCACCTATGAGAAGCAACACATACTTTTCCTTTTAACATCTGTCTTCTCGACTTAACAACATAACATAGATTTCTTGATGATACAAGTATAGACAGAGACCTCTCGTGGATCCTCCTGTGTTGGATCACGCATGGCGAAAACCTCTTTTTGTCGGAAAGCAGCATTATCATCGAAGTTCAGTTTGGCATCAGCAGCTACCAATTGATTAGTGGATGTCTCTGCAAGGGGGTTGATCTACAAAGAGAAATTTGGGGGTTCAACAAATGATTTTGATTACTGAAAAGAAGAGTGTAGTAACAAGACACAGAGAGAAAACTTACTTCCAACATTGTGCAGTCACTCTTGCGGAAGAGTTCGTATAGCTTCTTTACTTGTTCAATCGAATCTTTTCTGTCAGCAGCTTTGGGAGCCAGACCATCCACAACCTTAGCAGCATCTTCATCAGTGATTCCTGCAAATACATCAATTGGTACCTACGCAAAACAATGAATTGAGGGGTCAAAAACCCACATGAGAAAGAATCACAGAATGATATGTACTAAAGATTAGAGCATCATATACGAACCTTGATGATCATGTCAGGGAACTTCTCAGCAAGATCTTCAATGCTGGTACCACCCTTTTTACAGGCAATGATCAACTAAAAATAGGAAAGGAAAGTGTTTTAGATATTGCTGACAGGGAGTTAGAACCGCATGCCTACAAGTAGAGAAATGAATAGCAATTCATCATTTGCATAGTAGCATGCATACCGGTCCAGCAGATTTACGGTCCAGAATTATGGAAAAGTACATCTCATTGACGAGTGACAATTTCTCACACAAGTAAACCTGCTCAAAATGAAGATACAAACAAGTTAACAGCCAAGAAAAAACATGAATAAATGCAAATGCTAAAGAATTGAAGAAAAAACACCAATAATGAGCTTCATGAAATAACTGTTAACAAACCTTGCTAACGACTTTGCCTTGAGGACCAGTTTGCTTAGTGACAAGTACTTGTCCTAGCATCTTTCCTACAAATAATAAGAAAATTGAAATTGTGCTACCATGAAAAAAAGACTTGAGAAGGCCACAAACAAGAAGTCCTGAAAAATACCAGCAATATCTGCAGCCTCATCACGTTTAACAATGTGAACACCACCCTTAAGGCCACTCTTGAATGTTCCAAGACCTCTTCCACCAGCCAAAATCTGGCTCTTAACAACCAACTATATCACAAAAAAAAAAGGACACTCTTCGATTAGAAACCTAGTAATACAGAGTTAAATGCAATAAGAATCACGTCTCAAAGTATAATAATTTACCTCGCTTTCATTAGGGAAAACTTCGTTTATAGCCTTTTTAACTTCATCCAAAGAAGAAACAGCTACTCCTTTTGGTACATTAACTCCGTATTTCCCCATTAACTCAGCTCCCTGATTTGTATCAGAAACATCAATACAACAACCAAATGTTTCATTAAACCCAGACAGATTCGATTTCAACTAGTTCTTAGTTTCAAAATACAACAACTCCTAGTGATAACACCGCAATTCTATCTTCCCATCAAATCAATCACTGGATCAACCCCAAAAAACAACAGATCGTACTCAAATTCCCACTTGAAAAACGAATCTACGCAACTATAGAATGAAGAGAGGAACCTGATACTCGTGGATGTTGAGACGGCGAAGCTGTTGCTGTTGCCATTTCCCGCCGACGGAGAGAGATCTGGAAACGAGTTTGTTCACCAATCCTCTCATCGATCGATTTGTCTTGGAAAAGAGAATGAGAGAAAAAGAGAAAAAGAGAAAAAGAGAGAAGAGAATAATAGTCGCAGCCTATGATCGAGTCTAACCCTAATTTTCCTTCTTTATGAATTTTCAATTTAACCCTCTTCTTTTCTATATCGCCGGCTCATTAATTCCAAATATTTTGTCTCAATCTTATTGGCAAAATTGAAAAACAAATACCATTTTTTCTTTATTGCAAATTCTCTATCCTTTTTAATTCACTAAAAAGTCAAAACTCTCCCATTTCACTAACAAAAACACATTTATTTAACCTTTAAGTTATCAAAAACTAATTTGATCAAGTGGAACAAAAATAAACAAATGGGTACAGCAACATTCTCCATCCTCCCTCCAAACACCATGAACCTCGTCAGTACGAAACCGCTGAGTAAATGTGGAGTCTTGAATACCGTTAACAAATGCGTAAGCGATCATCGCTCCATTATTGATGCGGTCATCTGTTGCAAACAGCTTACCATCACGTTCAGAGCACATGGACCTCATCATCTCCTGCAAACGCTCATTGCCACCTAATATCAAAACGTCTTTCTTGTCACAATGCACAATCGCTCTTTCTGTTATCTCAACCAACATTGCAAACACAGTCTCCACTCTAAAATGTCCAAACGTTGCATTCGAAAATTACTACTTATAGCCTTACTTGAAGAGAATAGCACAAGTCTGCACTCGTTATTCTTGAGCTTCTCTTCTGCGGTAGTTTTTATATAACTCAAGAATCCACTAAACTATACATCCATACCTATGATCGATAATTTTTCTCCTTAGTGAGCTAGAAAGACTACCAACACTCAATTAAATGTCACAGGGCTCTTAAAACCTTTAAAAGATGTGAAAGCCAGGACTTGGATCATTAGACAGCTTCAAGACTCTAGCAAACCGACCCAAGCAATTACAAACAGCAATATCAATAGTCTCATCAAAAATCCGGTATCTACCTCCACTATAGTCAATCACCTGAGTGTTCCCATAAAGAACAAATGGATGATCAGCTCCAGTAACTACTCTCCCCATCTCAATATGAGCTACACAGGATCATCACTCCAGCGATTGGCTTTTTCCAAAGCTGCCATAATACTCTTAATGACAATGGCTTCAGGAGTTACTTAACAAGTTTCAAGAGCTGACTTAACTAAAGGAAGAATGTGGTCTAGATGGTGATATGCAATCTCTCTAGGAAGGAATCCGTGACCAGGCAGTGTCATTTCTTTGATTTAGCACACAAAACTCTCTGCACATAAAACAACAAACCAAAGCAGGTAAACATAAAATGAAAACACAAATTTTACTTGCCTTCATTCATACAGTTAGTTTTAGACAAAAATTACTCCTTTTCATTGATTGGTATTGGTTTTGGTATTGAAAGAGATCCAACAAGAGATTTGAATAACCTAAATTTCTTTGTTGAAAGATCCTTAAACCCTAGAAATTTCAAAATCTAAAACCCAGACAGACACCAACACTAATCGACTTAAGCTCTGTATTTTCGACAACATTTGGAGAGTCTCCAAATTACAGGTAGAACGCAACATCATCAGTTCAAGGTAATTCACATTAAAGAATTCAAATAAATTTAAGAAAATTGAAAAACAAGAATCCAATGAAGAAGCTACAAACGTTATGAATCAACGCCATAACAAACACAATTGTCCAACCATATATAAAATCGAAATTCTCACCTAAGAATTCATGAAAACCCCAAAACCCAGGAGAAATTTTGAATCGAGAAGAAGTGAAGGAAAACAAATGTTGTCATAGGATCATTATCCCCGTTCACTTAGTCCGTTGAGAACCAAATGAAATTAATTATTTCATATTTCATACTAAAGTAGATTTGAAAATTCTTCTACTAAAAGAATTAATTTGGATAGAGAGACAAAGATATAATTAGACTAATTTATTGGCGGGTTGAGCCAGGCCCGTGCATTAGTGCAACGCATGGGCGACTCGTAGAAGCCCAGATAGCAAGCTATCTTAGTGGGCCTCTTCCCTTAAAAAATAGAGTTAATATCGTGTGGACCGATGGCCCACATATCAGATATTAAACTGATAAGAACAGATACTACACTTGATCTTAGCCAAAAGGCCGAGAAAGGTATGAATTACGACAAAGGCCCAGCTTCCTTTTTATAACCAAATGTTTATGACCAACGTTCACTAACCTACCGATGTGGGACAAAAAGTAACATGTTGCACATCTTTGCTAAAGCCTGAAGGAGACATACTAAAGCTCTTATTTGGTCTAATAGGTCTCTAAAACTCCACCGAAACACAGTTTTGTGATCTTCCATCTCAAGAAAGCTCTTCCTCCATTGATGGTGTCTTGTATGCTTTAGCCGCGGGGAATCTTATTCCTCTAAACCAACATTCAGGCGTTTGTTCCGGTTTACCTAAACCCATTTAATTTTGCTTCTCAAGATCATCAGCAGGGTCTTTCTCTGTTCTTCTATTTGTTCGGTCATGTCTACATTGTTGTCTAGTTTTCGTTTTTTTCCAAGATTCCTTTTACATTTGTTTTGGATATTCATAAAACTTTAGTCCGTAAGATTCTTTTAACAGGACAATAAAAAGAATCTCATATATGAAAGGAGGATGTACAGTACATAATAATAATAACCTATTTAATCTAACTGTAACTTTAAAATGAAAATGTTTTAGAAAGCACAATGCAAAATATGGTACAACCTTGTCACAGTAGATCAAGACGATGGCTTCAAGTTCCTAATTGCAGCAGCCATAATCTGAGACCATTTTCACACATGAAAACGGAATCAGACAAAGAAAGTCATCTACTAAATGTAATAATGGTTTAATGTGAAAAAGTATACATACCCGGGCAGTTCCAGGATCAAACCTTCTTTCACCAATACTTGTATTCCTGTCCTCTCTCCTTCTGACTACACTTCTTTTATCATCTTCCACTCTGCTGCTGCTTTCACCACATCCATCTTCACCCACCTGTGTGTGTTTGTTCATGCTTCTTGTTGTATAAGTGCGGTCAGGCTTTCCACCAGAACCAAGACCCGGGTTATCTAGGGATTTTTCATCCTTTTCACTAGCCTTACTCTTACTTCTTGTTGTGTAATCATAGGTATTATCTGTTTGGAGAATTTGTCCCTTCTTCGAGAATTGTGTAGCCGCTGCTTTTGCACCAGCGATTGCAGCTGTGAGACTAGTAACTTGTTCTATCTCAAGTGATTTCTTCTCTTGTACTGTGCAGGGAACAGAACCGGGTTTTAAAGAAAACGGGTCTTTTGGGTCTGGAAGAGGGAATTTCACCATAAAAGAGTTTTGAGGAGGCATAAGACCTCTAGCTGCTCCTACATAAATCTGTTTCATTTAGAAAATACATTTAAGTAACTAGAACTACTATCTTATGCTCTACTCTAAGAACTCCCAATTCTTAAGGTTTTAAAGAACAGCACGACGATTACCTTATTTTCTAAGTTATAGACGCCCTGGTACCCGCGCATCTCAAATGGAATAATCAGTTTCTGGAGAAGTTGACAGAATCAAATGTTAAATAGCTAATCCAAACAAAAACTGTCAAAAAAAAAAAAAAACGAAAGAATGAAGTGAAATTCACCTGTGGCTTCTCACATAGCCAACAGAAACTGGTTTGTCCTTCAAGCCTCACCTAACAGTTCAAATACAACAAACAGAAATTGGTTTACCAACAAACAGTTTTTGAATTTTGCTTAGAACCATAAATAGTGAGCTTTTTTCTATGTCAAAGAATAGCATATAGCAAGAACAAAAAAAAAAAAAACTGTTATATACCCCTTGAGGTAAAGCATCCCAGTTCTGCAGCTCATCGCAAGTGACACAACCAACAACCTCAACACATCCTATACAAAAAAATATGATCCAAGCAAATCAGGTCTTACTTATATACTATAACATAGAAATTGCCTTTCAAATACAAAGATTAGTAAAAAAAAAAAGTACCAATTAGTCTTGAAACAGGGTAATGTTGGGGAAATTGAATATCAGTGATGCCATGAACAGCATAAATTTCACGGTAAAACTCTTCCATTGCTTTGATAGTAGCTTCATCAGGGACTTTACTAGCAGCGTGAATCCATAGACGCCCTATTACAAACATGTTTATTCAAACCAACTATCACAATCTTCCAATTTCAATTATTCAAAAACCAGTTTCTTAATTAGGGTAAATACCTCGAATCGGAGCTGGCCACGACCTGCCTTCGATGCGCTTGATACCATGGACCAGAAGCGAAGCCCATGGCTGATGCATCGTCAAGCAAGGGTTCTTATAATTCCCACGACTCATCATCCCCTACACTAAACCTTATCGAATCTGTTAATTTCTACCTTTTATCCACAAATCACCAAAGATTACCGCCAATTGCGCGATGCACAAATTCTTTTTTTGTCAAACACCTAGGAAAATAATTTGAATCGAGAGAGAAAAAGAGAGCGTTCGATATTTTCTTAAAAGGTACTTTTATTAAACATTGATTAGAAATTTAGAACATACATTAAGCTAATTAAACATGAGATTAAAAAAATGAACACACGCAAGCCCAACATTATTAAACATAAAATTAATTATCACTGCTCTTCTTGATCTTTCTCCATCCGTTCCACTCCACGATTCTCCTCTTGAGTAAAAGCTACTCCTGCTTCTGTGTAATAGACATCACACATGTTGGCTGGTTCAAGTAACGTTAAAATCTTATTTTGTCTCGTAGGACCACATTAAAAAGTTTCTGACGCTAATTATAATCATTAAAGATAATCGAGGAGATTAATTATTGGATTAAGGTAATCTTAAAAATTAAGTTGTGAAAGAAAAGAAAATGTTGATTACTTAGGTTTAAGTACCTAGTTGTAACATAGAAACGAATCTGCATGACGTAGAGCGACCAAGTTTTTATATGTGTTGTTTAGATCAGACACGTTAAAGCAGCAACCTAGTGTCTGAGTTTTGGTTGTTTAATAAGAAAAAATAATGGTGACCGACCAACTAGAAAGTGCAAGAGGTAATTAGCCTTTTAGGGGAAGTTATATATTTCTCATGCAACTACTTTAACCTATACAATTTTTGTACTCACAGTTTCACTTTATTAGCTGCCCAATCCATATCAGTACCATGCTTTTTAATATATGGTTATTCATTATTCACATATATACTAATAATCAGTTTTCGGTGGACCACATGTCCTATAACTCTGTTAAAGTTAAACACGATTACTTGCTTATAGCAATAATGCTTTAAAGTTGTCTAATTCGGATGAATCGACTTTACCAAATTAGTATTGTCAAAATCTAGTCCTGATGATATACCGAACTAAGCATTAAATCTTAATTCATCTACCGTATAATTAATAAGTTAAAAATAAATAAATGCGGACCACTCAATCAATTGTACTATAAAGTTACGACGTTATAGGCGAACTATAAATCTTAGCAATATCTCAGACTATACTATCGAATGCCACAACATCACACTCACAAATTGAAGACCATATCGGACTATTGGAAATACACTTTTTGTTTAGAATCTCAAGATCACAACTCCAAAGTTACGGTTGGATAATTCATGAGTAACAAAATTATCTAATACTAAACACACACACAATTCCAATAATATCAGATATCAACGGGGGAAATACTTTGTTTTGTCTTCTTCATCGTCAACGCATTGGAAGAAGAGAAGATGTTGTTGTAGGTTTGATTAATTTAACGTGCAAATTCAGAATTTATAAGCTTTTGGGACTCATCCTAAGTCATAAACTTATAATCGCATTCTATAAATGGAGTGTGCCCTTTCAACCTCCACATTAAATGTTTAAATTATTATCGATAATTAGTATAAAGCTAAAGAAAATAGTACAGCGCATCAACATTTATGTTGTTAATTGGGTGATTAATGAATTTAATGTTATGTTTGTTAGGGTAGTTTACATATTATGTATATAGTATATCTTTGTATATTTTCTTTAGCTTATTCTCCAAGCTTCCTCACTTGTATAAATACTCTTATAAAGTCATTTAAAATAATAAAAGAATCAACTTCTATATCAGAGCACGTTCTCTTAACCTAAAACAAAACTTTCATTTTCTCGTTTTTCTTCTTCTTCGTTCTTAACCTAGCCGCCGCAACTACCAACGCCACCATAGCTACCAACGCCGCCGCCGCTCGTACTTGATCATGTATGTGACCTCTGAATCAACGTCAACAGCTCTCGCTAATCTGGCTGATCCGGACACAACCATACTCTCCATGAATATGGCTGGTATTACCAAGCTCACAACTACGAAATACATGTCGTGGTGTCTTCAGCTTCGCTTGTTGCTTGGAGGGCACGCTCTCTCCGCTTACATTGATGCCAACGCATCGATTCCGTCTCAAACATTCACAACAAATACGGTTGTCTCTGTCAATCCCAAGTACACCTCTTGGATAAGACAAGACCAACTCATATTTTCTGCCTTGCTTGGAGCGATCTCAAATCCACTCCAATCACTCGTCACCTCTGCTTCAACGACTTTGGAAGCTTGGGAAATCCTTGCTCGCACGTATGCCACACCGTGCACAGAGCGAAAGGCGAATTCGTCGGTATGAATGTAACGCCATGTATTCGGAAAAGAATGGTCTTGATGAAGTTGCTCATATTCCTCGTCATGTTCGTCGATATATGAAAGATCTCAAGAAACGTCAAACAGCGGAAAAGAGAGCTCAGAGCGAGGAAGAGAAACGCTTGCGAACCGAATATCAGTAGGCTATTGTAAATGAATGTTCTGATATAAGCTCGGCGAAGAGCGAGATAGCTCGCAAAACTTATTAACGTCTTTATAGATTTCGAAAATAATGAGAGGTAAATTAGGAAGATTTAGAATCATTGGAATTCGAGATATCAAGATATATATCGAGATCTCCTTTGGGACATTCCAACCGTCAAACTTTTTCTTTAAATATCCCAACTACTGTGTTTTAGCGATAAACCAAACATAAATTCTTGATAAAGAAGAATTATTTAAAAATGGCTAATGCTCCACAACGGAATCCCTTTACGAGTTTGATGATGGCAATTTGCCCACACAAAGATCCCGCCCTGGGTGTTCGGTTAATTCGGGTTATCCGGTGCGGTTTGTTCGGTTCCCCTAAAATTTGGTTTACGAAAAATCATGCCGAATTACACCGAATTAATTTAAAAATTGGGTCGGTTCGGTTCTTGGTTTAATTGGTTCGGTTTTAGCAATTTATTTTGATTCCGAAAAACCGATATTTTAAAAAATTCGGGTTTTTTACACCGAATAAGACATACTTAACAGTTCGATTACCTTACAAGTACAACCCATTACAAGTACTGACCATTACAGAAGCTCATATGCACATTACATCAAGTTTTATGCATTACATCAAGTTTAGGCTACATTACATCAAGTAGCGATTACAAAAACATCAAGTAACCATTGAGTTAGTAACTTCTTAACAAATACTTTAGACAAATGGTAAGAAGTTAGTAACTCTTACCAAAGTTTTTCGTTACTTGTTAATAAAAGCATGCTTACCGCATCAAAAAGGGCAAAAAATCAGCTTCTAAATCAGTACATACCTATATAGTCAGAGTCTATTGTTAAGGCTGCATATCCGCATCAAAAAGGGAAAAAGAGCAGCTTCCTACCTACATGAAGACGATGAAAGAATGAAAATCTGAATCATATCAAAAACTTAACAATCATCACAAACCAGAACAGATACTCAAGTAGTTAACAACAATCAAAAGCTAAACAATCTTTATTCACAACCTTAGCACGGCACAAGTAGACAGAAACACAAACCTAACAATGTCAAGCTAAACAATATAAAGTCTAAATCTTTACACAGCAAAAGGCACAAGTAAACATAGCAAATAATAAGGCACAAGTAAACATACCTGCCATACTATGAAGGAGCTGCGGTTGAATTCTGAGAATCATGGAGGAGGTGCTGTTGAATTCCGAGAATCTACACAAGTAAAGGCATAGTCAAAGTTCAAAAAAGATTTCAAAAACTCAAAACAGATTAGCAAACAAAGTTGTACTTACCAAGAGATTCAAGAAACATATAATCAACTCTATATCTGTTTTCATATGTTTAAAGAAGAACAAAAAACAAAGATGGGCAAAATATCGAATGCGAATCAACAAAGGATACTACTTGCTTGGTTCTTTAAAGGCGGGTGAAAAACGTCTTCACATTTGGGACAAAATAACTTGACTGTACTTGCTCGAGGGATATCGGATAGACCAACTGGTAAACAAGGCTGGCCACGACAATAAACTCTTGGGCATCTTCCAAATTCATTTTTTCTGTATTTTAGCCTCATAGAACCGAGTCCGCTGTCTGTCAAAATGTAACGAGCATGAATCATTCCGTATAACATCTCAGCTGCTGACTCAATCAATTCGTTATGTTCCTCTGTAATGATCTCGCCTGTTCAATGCCAAATCAAGCATTTACAAAAAAAAAGAATCACAAAGACATACTAATAAAGACTTACCATCAGAAGAAGATTCTTCGTCGAGAATCAAATCGAGAGCGTAGTCGTAGTAAGGAACTTGACGGCTGAGTTCACACAAGTTGAATTATCTAGAATGTAATTATCATCGACTTCACATAAGAATTTGTTGGCACGTACGTTACAGAACCAGGAAATCCATGAGCTTTCTTCTTTGTCGGAACCACTAATCTCTGATTCTTCTGATGTATCTATAGCTGAGAAGATTTGCTCGAATCATGAATTAAAGCTGCGTTTCTAGCATTGATTACATGAACATAATACTATAGTTGATTGAAACCATTGCTTGAGCACAAAATTTAACTCAATTTGAACGAATCAGGAACAAAAGGCGAGTCTAATATCAGGAAACCCTAAATACCGACTCGAATCGATTCAACCAATGTGCAAGTTACAATAGCGATTAGAGGGGAAAGTCGAATCTCACCGTTGGAAATGTTAGTCGGAGCACAAGGAGAATCATGCATCAACACGGACTTTGCTTCGTTTATCAGTTCCCAATCGACCACCTCGGCTTTCGATTCAACCATTGTTCCTCTCTCCGTAAACATGATCTAATCTGGGACTGTCGTCGGAGATACAATCCACGCCGGTGGATCCAAAAAAAAATTACAAGATGGGATGAGTTTCTAGGGTTTTGGATCCAAAAATATAAATTACGACATTACTGCTACTGCTACTGCTACATACCCATTTTGTGAGATTCAAGGTCTACTCAAGTTTTGAACTACTTAACCAATCTACCGGACTTACAAATTATGCGAGACAAGAAAAATCCCAAGGAAGAAACCGAGGGGTCGATACTCAATTCATATACACTCCAATTTACCTATTTTCTCTAAACTCTATATACTTAGTAATTCTATTTTTATTCTATATTTTACACTACAATTACTCTATAATAAAGTAAAAAATAGAAGAACACATTGATTATGGTATTCTTCTAATGTATTCTTATATTTTTTACTCTAAAATATAGTAGTTTTTATCTCCAATATTTTACTCTATTTAGAGTTACTCTATTTTAGAGTAATTGTAACTCTATATATAAGAAAAAATAGAGTTACTCTATATATAAAGTAGTCTTCTCTTTTACTTTCTTTATAATAGAGTGAGATATACAGTTATATATCTCACTCTATTATAAACTATAAGAGATGACTACTCTATATATATAGGAACTATAATTTTTTCTTCTATTTTAGAGTTAAACCTTTTGTTTTAAACTTTAATTCTTTATATTTTGAATATTTTTAGTTTATGTTCTAATACCACTCCTTTAATTAAGTAAAAACATAAATTAAAAATAAAAACATAAAATAAAATTAAAAACAATCAACATAAATTAAAAATAAACAACATAAAATAAATTAAAAATAAGCAACATAAAACAAATGTGTTAATTGATAATTTATGGGAAAGATACACTAATGGTGATATTTAATCTAAAGTCTACTATGTTTTATTATTTTAACTAGAGTATGTACCCGCGGTACAACGTGAGTCAATATTTTCTTAATCATTATAACAAATATTTATGTTTTACAATTTATTATCGTGTGTTCAATTTTTAAGATATTTTTAAATTTTTAGATTGTGTTCGTTTAGTTATTATAACTAATTTTCTTTTAGATATGTAATTTCAACTTCATTAAATTATAAAATGTTAGTGTTGTTGGTTGCTTGACGTATATATCTGTTTTAATCTTTTGTGCATGTCACTGTTTTCTTAAACATTGTAATAAATATTTATATTTTATAGTTTAATATTTTGTGTACAATTTTGCAGATAACTTTTAGATTTTTAGATTTTTAAATTTTTTTCGTTTAATTTTTATAATTAATTTCTTTTCGTTATATATAATTTTAACTTTATTAAATTATTAAATGTTAGTATTGTTGATTATTTAACGTATATATCTATTTTAATATTTTATAAACCGTTCTTATGTCGAAATCTGTCCTGGTATATCCAACATGTTAGCATATCGTCCCGCGGTTTTAATTTTTATAATTTCAAATAATTAAAAGAATTTTAACTAACAACTTTTTTTAAAAAAATATTTTAATATTCTCTTTTTGTAAATATTCAAAGTTTATATATAAACTCTTGAATTTTTTTAATATATCACATATTATATTTCATCAACTTATACAATTATTAATATATACATATCTATATCACTTATTTATTTTTATTAAAAAATTGATAGTCTAGGGATTGATATGTCAATTTGCGGATAAAGCCTGCTAAATCCGTGGTCTACTATTGGATTATCCATATTATCTACTTTTGAATGGACATAACATAATTTCACCCTATGATAGATCTACTTAGACATAGCTCATAGTTTTATAGGTCCGATTGATACTTCTATTGATATGGGACGTTGAACACTGACTTTGTTTTCTTATTGATTGAGTAATACAGTATATATTTATTTTTAAAACCTATCTTATTGAAATTTCTACAAAATAGAAATATTTGTTACTTATAAAATTTCCTGCAAAAAAATGCATTTGTAAAATGTATTTGAATAAGAACATATGTTAAAAATTATATGCATTATATAATGATTTATAATAATTTTATAATAAGATCAAATACAATTGAAATGAGAATCATAATTATTTTTCAAATATATTGATTTAAATTAGGTAGATTGATTTTTGGCAATTTAAAATCAATGTTAGTTTCTATAATATTGCTAATTAAATCTGTTTGGATTCCTGATTTGTTATTTAATTTAGTATGTGTGTTTGGAAACATGTTTAGTAATAATAGTGGTAGATTCGTGCCCGCATGTCAATTATTTTGATAAAAATTATAGTTTTTGGGTTCTTTAATGTTTATAAATATTAAATTAATTGAAATATAAAAAAATCTAACCAAATGAAAACCAATACAATTGTCAATCTTAAATATAATTAGTTTTCCTACCAAAACTAACCCGGTTCCTGCAAAAAAAAAAAACTCGACTCTGTAATTTTTTTAACAAATTGCAAATCCGTAATTTTCGCGAAAATGAATACTTAGAAAATTTTCTACAAAAAAAATATGAAATTTTCCGTAAAAAATATATTTAAATCACAATATATGTAGAAAAAATAAACTTTTATTAATTAAATGACTTATGTAATAATTCAAAATAATTTGAAAATAATATCAAATAAAAGTGAAATGTGACTCATAATTATTTTTCCAATACATTGATTTAAATTATGTAGACAAAATTTTGAAATTAAAATCAATGTTAGTTTCCATAATATTGTTGTTTTAATCTGTTTGGATACACATATAACATTAATTTTAATATGATTGCTTGGAAATACCCTCTTAGATTGACTATTTTTTAATAGTGTAATAGATAGATATTATGTAATGTATATTTTTAATATAATGAATGTTTAATTTAAATAATATGCTAATTTATGGTAATTTGTGAGAAATAAAAGATATGGGGTTATGAAGAAGGAACATAACATGGTTAATTAGCGAGTAGAGCTTATCGAAAGGAAGCATCGTCAAATACACTTTTTCATTTTCTTCATCTTCAGTATATGGCTCATAATTTTGCTTATGTAATAAATTAGTTTCTGAAGTTTTGTAATGGCTTGATACTTGCTATTGTAATACCAATTGTCTAATGAAAGTGTTTAGAAGGAAAAAAAAGATATGGGGTTAAATTGTAAATTTTTAAAATAAAATATTTTAGTGTTAAAATAAAAATAGAATACACTTAAGAATATTCCTTTTTAGAGTAATACATTAGAGATAAACATTACACTATTTTAGAGTAAACAATAGAAGAATACATTAGAGATGGTCTAAGCATTTGGTCGAAGTTTATCCATAGAATTTTTAATTGATCCAAAATTGTTCATCATCAGCTTTGAGTCTTTATACTTTTAAGAGTTGATTGTATACATGATAAAAGCTCTAAATGTAATTTAGTTTTATTTCACCTAAACACTAAAATCTAGAATCTCATTCAGTTTACATCCGGAAAAATTAGACAAAACTCCTTGCTCTTATTTTTGTTTCTTCCTAGAGAGAGCAGAGAATCTGAAAGTTTTAGGAAAGAAAAAAAGCATAGAGAAAGAAGGAGGCCTGAAGAAGACAGAAATTTCTAACTCTAATAAGTCAAACTCTACAACACTAAATCCACAGTTTTATCATTGTTTCTCCTTCATTCATTGTTTCTCGGACGCTTTGGCCGCGGGGAATCTGACTCCTCCGCGCTTGTTTTCTCTTCTTCTTCCGGTTTGTCAAAACCCATATTTTGCTTCTCAAACATCATCAGCAGGGCCTTTCCCTGTTCTTCTATCCGAAGTTGCATTTTTCTTTGAATCTGAAACCACATCAAAACAAGTCCATTTTCATGCATACTGTTTCCAACTTTAAGGAATACAAAGATAATAAACACCACAAAGGTAGGAGCAGTTATATGTTCATCACTGTACCTCGAGCTGCTCATGTAGTTGCTTCTGAACTTCCATCTGAAGTCGCAGAGCCTCTGTGATATCTATCCCACTGCAAAATCAATAATGACAATTTTATAAGAATAGAATAAATGGTGCAGCAGTTGTGAATTGTCATGTTACCCCACCGTTTTGTATCCAGAGACGTCATTTGCTCTAGCGGTGTCAACTTTGTCTCTGGCGTATCTGCTAATCATCAGAGGAAATAATCTTTAAGTAAAAAATCTGTGGAAAGTTCAACAAAAATCATCAATAGAAAAAGTCTGCTCAGATTGTAACTAAGGCTTAAATGAGTCCTTAAAGAGTTTTGTTTTAGTCTAGGAAATTAGAAAAGATACGCACACAAACAATGTCGAGAGCCTTTAAACTAAATGTCAAGATAAGAGTAGAGTAAGATAGATCAAGAAGAGCTGATCGAATTTGTATATATTAGCATATGAAGATTCATCATAAAAGAGGGGATTCAGTATTTACCTTCTGATGGTTCTGGTATATATCTAGCTGTCCTATATTTCTGCAATATAAACAAGAAAAATTGTACATGTTTTACCAACAGATTATTATGAGGATTAGCATGAAATTAATGTTAGGAAGAAAGAAAAACTAAACCTGCAAATGACTTTTGACATGGTATATAGTCAAGCCTTCGACTTTCATATGCTTTAGCACACCCTTAGGAGTTGCTCCTGCATTAAAATAAGACACTGAATCAGAACAAACAGAGCTTCATCATCGTCAGTTCTATTCAAAGTTGAGGATCTTGGAAACAAGAAGCAGAGAGAGAGAGAGAGAGAGAGAGAGAGAGAGGGATGCTCACGATCACTGCCACCGAGCTGGTTAACAGCTTCAACAAAAGCCTCATGAAGTTCTGGCGTCCAACGCATACGTCCTTTAGCTGCTGCATTATTATTACTGTTGCTACTATTGTTGTTGTTGTTGTTTGAGGATACTGTCCTAACAAGTGGTCGCAATTCCACACAAGGAGAAGGCTGCTGCATAACAACTTGGGGTTGTTGAATCTGCGAATGCATCGTTGGTTGCTGGACCTGAAACAATATCTCCTCGTAAAATATGGGTCTTTTCATGTTGTTTTATACCATTAGCTATAAAACAGTGATACTAGGAGGCAAGAGAAACACAATATGTATTGCAAGAACTCAATTTAGAGGACGTGAAAAGTAAAGAGCATGGAACAATATTAACAACCTGTAAAGCTGAGTTGATGGGGTCAAGTAGAAGATCGTCCAAGTCCAAGTCAGTAGACAATAGAGGATCATCATCAGCAATTAAGGGCTCATGAAATAATGACCAGTCACTTTCTTTGTGAATCTCATCAGATGCCAAGATGCCACCATTCTCCATTTGATTGGTTTGAATAGAAGAATCCGAAGAAAAATCAAAAATATCAGGGAGTGAAGAAGGATTCCAATCTGATGTCTCGGGGATGAAAGAGTTATTATGGAGATCATTTGAATAAATATGACCAACTGCTCCACCATTAGCAGAGAGGAGATGATAAGGCCTTGTCATGAGTTGATTGTGTTCTGGATTGAAGGAAATGTTTGCTGATACTGAAGGGTTTGGTAAAGATGGTATTGATGAAGAAGTGTGTGCAAGGTTACTTAGATCCCTCGGAATTGACCTTAACGGGCGAGTCCCCATTGTTGTTCTAGTAAACAAAATCAAATTCACATGTGTAAGATTCTGCATTAATTAAGAATCAATCAAGTTTCTGAATTACTCAAACCTTAAAAGTGAATTCTTGGTGATGCCAAAATGGGAGCAGCACAGAACCAACCAGCTCTTGCAGCTGCTACAAGTAAACAGATTGTAAGCAAGGAAGCTTTTCATCATGCAAAACTCAATCAAGTTTTTTACTATTGGATGCAGATAATTCACCAATAAATTAAAAAAAAAAAAAAAAAAAACAGGAAAAGCAGAATCGAGAGAAGAAGCAGAATCATAGCCAAAGCAAACCACATTATTCAACGAATTAGCAAAACCTCAACTAAACCCTATCGAATCTAAATCCACCAATCACCAAACATATCGTTAACTATGCTCCTACCTAGAGATGATCATATTCCAAAATCGAAATTCTCACCTAAAAATTCATGAAAAGAATCGAATCGAGGAGAAGTAAAAGAAGAAGACTCGAAAAGCGAAGCGAAGAGCGTTCGAAGGTTAATCTTCAACCGGTACGGGAGGATAAACCGGGATCCTTGTACGTACCGGCGATAGAGTAATCGCTCTGTGTTTTTTCTTCTTTTCCTCGTTGGCGTCGAGATGGTGGCTGTGGTAAAAGAGATGATCGATTAGTCATCATTCTCTCACGGCGCGTGCAACGAATTTCATATTGGACCCACATTTTTCCTACGTGGAATGTTCTGAGTGGGCGACAAATTTTTTATGGTGGGCTGCACTTGGGCTTTCTCTTTTTGTTTCTAATATAGCCCAAAGTGTTTTCCACTAATTGTGTTTTTTTAACAAAAAGATTACATAGGTAAATGATGATTTTGCTCACAATGATCAAATATTTGAATTTATCCACAGGTTTAGATAATTTTTGGAAACTGGGATACAGTTACAAAGATACTGCACTAGTTACAAATATTTGATTTAAAACAATTTAGCTGGAAAAATTTAAAGAATTGTTTTCATTTCACCAAAAACAATATTTTCAACGAAATATAAAATATGTAAAACCCAAAACCCTACGGAGCTGCTCCGGGTCGAATTAGTGAGTCGGGTCAAAATCCTCGAAAACTCACCTGAGAAAAATGTTCGCGAGGCGACTCACATCTTTCTTCAAAGGATCCTCAACGTCAAGGTACTCAAAATGTTGCATCTTCTCTGATCCAGAACTCCAATTCGTTTCTGATTTTTGCTGGTTGAATTTGCGTTTCTTATTACATGTAATCCAATTTCTTCGACTTTGATTTGCGATTTTGCTATTAGAATCCGATCGATTTACCTCAATCCATTTCATCTCGATCGCGATTTCAAAATCTCTCTAGTTTTCTAGACGAAGAAAGATCCATGCCCCTTTTGGTAAAATGATCCTTACCCATTTGACTGACCTATTGAGTTGAGTTTCTATGGAAGAAAACCCGATTCGAATCGAAATTTGGATGATTTCTGTTATCTATGAACCCTTTAGTAGTTAAATGTGCTCAAGTAATGTTTTTGGAACAGCTCGGACAAAGATGGAAAGTTAGGCTCTTTTGGTCGAAAGGCAGTGTCTTTTGTCTTGATTACAGTCACTGGAGGTGTTGCTTTGAGTGCTCTCGATGACCTTTCTATTTATCGTGGATGTAGCAGGTAAGCATATCATCGTTTCATCAAAAAAATGCATTATCTTTCCAGTTAAGTTTAGCTATTGCAATGTACATATTATGTGTAACTTCACTGATAGTTGAATTGTGAAATCGGTTTTTGTGTATTTCATAGTTTTCTTACTGATTCTGATCAATTGTGAGTAGGCTTTATGAGCGAGTGTCTAAGTTGAAAGCAAGTGATTTTTTTTAGTTTCGACAAAAAGTTAAACCTTTGTTGAAGTGAGAGTTAAGACCATTGGAATAGATTTCTAACCTCTGCAGCTGCCAATTTTAGCATGTGTTGCTAGCAATGGGACGAGTTTATTGATATAAGGATCAACTTCGAAAGTCAGTAAAAAGAACTGAACTTGTGGTGTTAGTGATATATGTAGTTCAGTCAATACTGTGTCCTTATTTCCATTTTGAGCTTCAAGCTTATAGACTGCTTTAGTGGAACTGTCTAAGCAAAAGAAGAGAAAACCTTATGCTTGAGAACACCTTTTTGGCATTGCTTCACTGCACCCAGCAACGAAGATATAGTGTGGCTTGTGTGTGTTTCTATTTATCTTGTGCTTTTGCCGCCACATTACAACTAATGATATTTTCTTCGGCCTGTCCTCACTTTCACTAGGAATCGGTTAGGAAGGCGTTGTAATATCCAGAACAATCATCTTTAGGAGTTATTTTTTGTCAACCATCTTTAGGAGTTCTATATGCACCATTTTGTTATTTTGTTACACATTCTATCAATGCCCCTCATAAATATCTCTATGCTCTTCTGCTTGTATCATTAAGTCTGTAACTTGAAATGATTTTCAAGAATGTGATATTTTCATTGGCGATTTCTCATAGAAGTCTTTGTATGCTCAATTTTTCAGCAAGGCGATGGAGAAGGTGATGAATAGCAAGGCGATGATTGAAGCCATTGGAGAGCCAATTGAAAAAGGGCCATGGTACAATGCATCACTAGCTGTTTCTCACCAAAGGCACTCAGTATCTTGTTCGTTTCCTGTGATTGGACCACAAGGCAACGGAATCTTGCATCTCAAAGCCGTTCGCAATGGAGGTAAAATTTCTCAAAATCCACCAGTCTCTTAGGACAAATGCGTGTTAGGTGTCTGCGTTTACCATATTACTCACTCATTGGATCCCATTTTTGCTTTTCTTCACAGAAGATAGCATGTTCGGGTTTCTCCAGCAAAGGGACTGGGAGATTCTGATAATGGACGCACTTGTCCACATCCCTTCAAATGAAGGACCCCAACAAACCTTGAGAATCAACGTTTCTGACATTGTTGAGCCTTCGATTAGTACCAACGATAAACCTTCTGAACCACAAGAGCCAGTGAAGAGCTAAGAAGAGAAAGAACGCGGCGTAAAGTAGACACGCTTCTTGTAGCTCATGGCTAGGATTTTGTTCCATTCCATAATATCTTGTGTCACAAGCATATCAAACAGAAAATTGAATCTTTTATTTACTGATGATAAACATCTTGTTTAGGACTATACAAAAGTCAAATACATGATTGGTATTAGTCTGGTGAATAACAGCATTGTTTGGGGTTTCGGACCATTGTCAAAAGGATCTGATTCCTCTCCAAACAACAACATTAGAAGAAAAAAACTCATAATTCACTCCATTTTCTTCACTTGTATTTCGTCTCTCATCTACATTCAATAAAGATTAGTTTTTACCAGATTTGTTGCTATTTTCTTCGCTTGTTAAACATAGTGCAGCAGTCTATAGAAGACCTGTGTAGGTTCCACAAGGAAACTAAAGGCACAAAGGAAGCAAAGGTCGGCTTTGTCTTCCCTACACACACGACACTGACGACAGAGTATTCATTCTGAGTCGGACACCACTACACAAATGGCCACCTAACTCTTTTCACTCAAATTATTTTCATTTCTTTGATTTAAATTTGGGGTGTTTTAGTATTTAATGTGTGGGATTGATGCAAAACTTATTATACGCCACTAAATGGAGCCATAGTATTTAATGTGCGGGGTTTGATACTTTCTATTCTACCCTTTTTGTCACGCACTATTCCTTGAACTCAGGCTGCCTGATAGTTAGGAATGCTATTTCACTCTCCAAAATTTAATTTATGCGATTTGCAACACTTTTCACAAATACATTGTCATTTGTAACTTGTAATCATGCATTTGTTAGGATTCGATTCGAATCTAAACACAGATGTCAAATGAGAATGGAACACGCAAAGAAGTAAGAGTGCTGTATAGGAAACAGAGAAGAAAGAAGAGACAGCACACAGTTTACGAGTTCGGTGCCGTATACAGCACCGATTAAGACTTATCCACAAGTTCCTTTATCAATTTAGATTCATTTTAGAGTAATGGCAGGTCACAAATCACTCACACACTCGAAGAAGAAGCTCACAACTCGGTTTATAAACACACCGACAAGGAGAATTACAGAGCATGGAGAAAGGTCAAAACTACCCCTACCTGTTTTAACAAACCTCAACAACTTCGCACGTGGCTCCCACGTGAGTTGTCAATACTCATTAACCGAGATTTGAAAGTCTCTAGAATCTCTCTGCTTGAATCAGAACCGATTCCAACACAAGATTTCATTATGCTTTTGATTGGCAACACTACGAAATCACATAAAAGTTTCAAGTAAAAAGTAACATTATAGCATAATTAAACATAAGCAGTGACATCAGTTAAAACTTGAAATTAATAAGAAGAAGTCACCATTTTCAAGTTTTAACTGATGTCACTGCTTATGTTTAATTATGGTATAATGTTACTTTTTACTTGAAACTTTTATGATACTGATACAAAAAAAATTCAAATAAACTTAACTCTATGAAACTGAAGAAACTACATTTGACACCAATAAAACAAAAATAAATCTTTTTTTGGTCCGTATAATAATAACCGAAAACTATAATCCCAAACCGTAACAAAATCTGGGTCCTCTTTTTTTTTACTGTGTCTTATCTCTCTGCTCACTCTTCCATGAATTCTTAGCTGCATCTGCTGAAATAGTCGAGCCTCCATTCCCGTCGCTGCTGCTATCTTCTCCGGGCTTTGGTTTGGAGAAGAATGGATCCCACACGTGGCCCCCGACTTCTCTTTGACCTTCCTCCAGTAAGGCATACTTCCAGCTGTTCTCTTCCACGAAGTTGTCATACTCGGTTCGACCCTCAATCATGTCTTTCCTTAACCGAGTCACCTTGTCTATCACAGCCTGTACCGAGACATCAAATGCATCCTTCTGTGTCTCCAGTTCTGATCTCGGGTCTGCGTAGATCAGCCTTGGGATGAGGTTAATGACATTCTCTCTCATTATCTTGACCTGCTCGGGTGGAATCTGAAGGATTCGCTCCTCGATGCTAATGTTTCTCTTCCGAATATCATCCTCGGGGATGAAAACCGAGTAGGTTGTGTAGTTCTTAGGTAGATGCCACGTGTACTGAGTGTAGGCTGAGCCCGGGTGGAAGAAGACAGGTATACAACCAGCAAGCATCGAGTCAAAAGCCGACCTTCGGGTGTAAGAATCTCCCTGTGGCTGCAGACAGAACAGAGAGCTTTGAAACATTTGCATGATGCTGCTCGGTGCATGACATTTACTCTCCCCAAAATCGCATTCTAATAATTTACCAACATTTGAGTTTCGGCATTGATCAATGATCTGCCCTCTGATGGATTTCGGATTGTCCGGTCGTGGAGCTCCTGCAAACGAGAAAAGCCACTTCCTTTCCAGGTTTCTCATCCGGTCTTGCCACTCAAACACCTCTGAGTCCTTTGCTGGGTGGAAATAGGTTGGGTACGGGATCCCAAAATCATTTGCGTTCCATGGGCTCGACTCAACCACAAGCATAGACATGTTCTTGGCAGCCGGTAAGAAGAGAAGCTTGTTGCCCCAATCATGTTCATCTTCAGACAATCTCCTGAAATCCCATGTTATCCTACCTGCCACAAGGAAATGATCTTTTCCTCTCATTATTTCCCACTCAGGCCGTTTCATAAGCCAATCAACCAACTCAAGCGAAGCAGCATCCCTGGTTGAGATATTGTATCCCCAGAGATACCTAGCAACATCGAATCCAGCATAGAACGGCACAAAAATCGCAGCAGCAAGAGAAGAATCATATGTCAAGCATTTGTACTGCTTCATCCTGTTGCTAAATATCACATCAACAGCAAACTGATTAGTCGCGTACCATCCTTCATCCGAGAAGACGCCTTCAACATTCTCAAGCGGCGGACCAAGACCAGCATTGGTAGTGAACTTGCACATATTAGTCCAAAGACTAAGCTTCTTACAGTCTCTAAGCATATCCTCATTGAACCTCGAAGGTAGATCATGAACATAAATATACTTCCCTCCACACGGATCACTCTTGTTATCTACTGTCTTCAACGCTCTGATAAACTTAAACTCCTGTTTCTCACTACCGCTATCGACAATTCTAGGCGGCTTAAAAGTGGAACTAGAGTTGGCTACTGGAGCAGGAGGAAGTATTGGTTTATTGTTAGTAACTAAAGGCTCTTTGGGAGGTTTTGATGGAGGCTCAAGTGGAAATTTATCAACTCGAAGAGAGATTGATGATGATGGCTGAGAATGGTCATAGCTAGGTTGTAATTGGATCTGTTTATCAATGTTACTGCTTCCTAAGACAACAAAATGGAAGTACAACAACAATGCCCAGAAAAAGAGTGATAAAGAAACCAGCAAACAGATTCTATTAGTCTGATTTTTCCCATTTCCCTTCTCCATTGGCTCTGTAGAAGCAACTTCTGCAGAGCGACGCCTCATAGAAACCCTCGGAATCATAAAGAGTGTTCAAGATCACAACATCTATATACAATAGATCAACTAAAAACCCTAACTTCCCAAAATCCTAAAGAGCAAAACAAAGTTTTTGGAACGAGATCGAAGTAACTAAAGCTAAATCGTAGCGGAGGAGTAAAGAAAACTCCAAAAAGGAATCGAATTTGAGAATGCAGAAGTGTACCGACAAGGATCCGAAAGAGACGGAGCTAGGAGGAAGAAGAAAGCTATTAAAGCTTCTGATCCTGAAAGATCTAGAGATATGTGAAAGAGAAGATTTTTAATATCGGTGATGCGAGATCGATGAATTTTGACTTGGTTTTGAGCTGGTCTCATCACCGTCAAAGAGGCGGAAGAAGAGAGATTAGTGCTGTATATGTAATGGAAGGCGCACGTTAGTCGTACAGCTAAATTTGCGCCGTCAGTTTTTTTTTCTAGTTGTCGGTGACCAGTGTGACCTTGCCACGTAAGATAAACATGTGCTGACATGTCGGTTTCAAGTGCCGATGATGTCATCTATATACCTCTTGGACTTTTTGACTAAACTTAGCTAATCGCTTGAAAACGTGATTCCAACGAGCGTGTGGGAATGAGTCCACGTGTAATCATGAGAGTGGTTGATAGTGTAAATCACAGAATTTGATGCTAAAACTAAACCAGACAATACACGTTGTAACATGATTACTTCAAGTTCAAGCCCCATTGTTTAAGTATTTGTCCGCTAATTAAATATTCCGATGAGTATTTAATTCTTGACTAATTAATTTAAATCTTGTGTAGTAGAAATTAAATAAGAAAATAAAAACATCATTGTGTTGAGACTTGAGACCAAATATATTTCATGATGACCAACTAATGATGACAGTAACTCAGTAAGCATACAGCAGATGATTAGTCTTTACTCTTTTTTCAAATCTACATCTCATAAATAGTTTAGTCGTACTTATTAATTATTTTTATGAGTAAATATTTTTGAGCCAATTTAAATCTTAAGTGCTGCATCTGTTTGTTTAAATTCAAAGTTAGAGAAAAATATAAAGGAATCTTTTTTTATTTGTGTCTAGTTATGGTGGTAAATATGTTCATAGAGAAAAATATATTTCTACAAGTACAAGTTTATTTTCAATAAATGACTTTAATTATTTTTATTATGTAAGGTTATTCTTTAAATCAGAATATCTAAAATCAGAAAATAGATTGCTACGACTACAAGTTTATTATCAATAAATGACTTTAATGCGTAGGGTTATTCTTTAAATCAGAAAATATATTTTTACAATTACAAGTTTATTGTCAATCGAAATTCTTTAAATTACTCTATTTGGTCACATGGATATGGGTATTTGCTTTCGGTCCATTTGAATATCCGGAGAGAGAATCTATCAGTGGACTGCACCTCCCTTAGAGGATTAGTTTCGACATCTTTATAGGTCTGGGATCTACCCCTGAATTATATATAAAAAATGTATTGTCAATAAATAACTTTAATCATTATTAATAGGTAGGATCATTCTTTAAACTAGAATATCTAAAATTTGATTAGAAGTACCAAAAAGAGTTTATGACAAATGGAACTTTCACCGTTTTTTTAAGTAGTGAATAAATAACTAAATTAAACCTAAAGATAGTTAAAAAAAAACTTAAAACTTTTTTAAAAATAGGTTGTTAATATACATACCAAAAACTTTGCCTGCCTATGTCGGGACTAGTTGTATATTGTTGAAATGTTCAAGGAGAGGACTTCACTTTCATATATAATCTCTCGAAGTCAATAAATTAACAAAAGAGCAAATATTGTTGAAAATAAAAGAGGAGCAAATATAATAATTAGAAACTTTAATAGGGTGGCTTGTGCGAGTGGGGAAGTTTGTGCTCCCCCAATGTATAACTCACATGGATACCACAAATGAGATTGCAAGAAATATATTTACTCCTTCAAATAATTGAAGGGAGTAATGGACTACCATTAAGTTTTTCTTCCAACAATAAAAAAAATTCACTTTAGGTTCTTCAATTATTTGTTACAATTGGTGAACATGCAAGGGTGATTGCAAAAGCTGGGAATGAATATTGTACAAATTCTTAATTAAGAAATATATTTTCTTGAAAGATTCTTCTAATGAGATCGTGGTCTTCTTGTCATCTAATGGGTGTATGGGCAAATGCATATTTACAAAAGAAAGATTCTGGCTAACTGAGAACTTTTTTTGGGGTAAAATGTTAAATTGTATACCATGCTAATTGATACTTACTAGAATTTTATTCATCAAATCGGGTACTTAATAGTTATAATCGGGGGTAGTCGAACTTATATACTATCCGGTAGCCTCGTGAGTCGTGATGTTCGTCACGTTTGCCCCACTAGACTACTATGGAATTTGCATGGTTGGACTATAGCAATCTTCGTTCGACTCGATATACAGAAAAAATGTGAATTAACACAACGTAATATGTGTTTTTGACCTTTCGTAATAGATATAAACTTTGTGGAACAATATCTAAAATTTTAGATCATAGATAACTAACGAATCGAGGAAACAATTATGGACGAGATCGTTCTTAGTTCTTAGCATGATCAATATCGATTCATGGGAAGAGCTATATGGAACCAGTTTTCTTCCGGAACCAAGAGGATAGCAAAAGAACGAGTCCTAGAAAGATGTTAAAGAGACAGACTAAGCATAACCCAATCTTAATCAACCTCATCTCCTTCTGTCTTGATCCGTCGTCCCGGGTCATTTTAACGTCTTCGATATGGAGATGAACACCAGGATCTCTTAGTTCAACCTTGCTACGAAACAAAGCTGAACCGCACGTTGCTTGAACATTGCTATTCACGTAGATGTTGATCCTGCAACCACTTTGACTCGCTATGTCTACATCCCTAGGTGCTACCATCACCGCCCCGACATTTCTCCCGCTCAGGTTGATTCCACCCATGCCGGATTCAGGACCGGGATAGTCTCCTTCATCTTCCATTTTGGGACAAACTGCAAAATGAGTGTCCTATCCTATCCCTTCAATGACATGATATGTACTCTATATGCTTTGCTTGGTTCTTGGGGTTTCCTAAAGTTCTTTACTTTTTTCTACACCTAGAAGCAAAGTGCTATACTCTACGATTTGCATAAACTAGATTCCCTTACCTGCCCTAAAAATCAAGGGAACCCAAGGCCTTAAGATGGGTTAATGAATATCAATGTTTCATTACCTGTAGATAATACTCTCTTCTCCATGTAAAGGAAACTTCAAATTACTCATGGTTTAACCTCTATTGCATACAGATACAAGTTGAAACGTTTTGCCGTAAGTAAAACATACAACACGGAGCTATATGGAACGCAAAGACGAAAGCACATGGCTTTACTTGTACTCAAGAGTAAAGTAGCACATGGAGTTTGAAACGAACCATAAACTGCATCATTCCTAAGGGACCAAATCACCCCATCAAGAAAGATAATGTTCCCCTCTCTAACTTATAATGATATTGATGGGTTATACATTTTTTCCAAAAAACAACAAAGAGGAGGACCCATGTTTTTATTGACAGAAGTAAATGAAAGGCATCAACATACCAAATCTGGTTTCTGCGATTTCATTGTGACACTTGCATGGAAAAATTAGTCCAAGAAATGAGATATGAGCAGAAGCAGCGTCAAGGGTAGAAGTCTGTTGGTATCTTTTCACTAACAGTAGAACCGAAGTTAGGACCACCCTTGCGATATTGGATAAGATACTCGACTGGATATCCCTTCAATTTATGAGGGACAAGGTCCAAATCTTGAAACTTCAAGGCTGAAATAGCCATGGTTGAATAATAAAGAGTGAGATTCAATTAGCTTAAGGAAAAAAAAACTCATTTCACTCTGATGAATAAATGACTAACCCTTGTCAGATACAAGTGTATCGGTTGTAAACGCGTTGATCTGATCGAGATTGAAGATCTGGGGAGAGGGTAGAGGGAACGGGACTTTGTTCACCATGAAATCTCGAGGACCTGCCATTGCCTGGAACAAATTGTGACATAAATGAAATTAGTATCATTTGAAAAAAGAACAAGAATTCTAACAACTTAAGGTTCTGTGGTTTAGATTAGCTTCAGATATTCTTTGCCTGAAATCATAAATGGTGAAAATTTTGATCTGTTACCTTAGCAATTGGAAATGGAAGCTTCACATACCGAGGCCATTCACGAATCATATCATACATGATCTCTGCCTGCAAGGAACATTTGAAAATCAAATTCACTGGGCTGCCACAGTGACAGAGAGAATGAAGGACCATAAGAATTTACCAACTCATGAGAGGTAAAGACATCTGGACCACCCAGCTCGTAGGTTTTCCCCATGCTGGAGCCATCATCCTTTAGAGCTGCAACAATTGCAGCAGCAACATCCACCACATATACGGGCTGGAATCTGCAATGAAGTCATAGTTAGAGATAGAAATGGATCTATATTACAATTTGCCATGAACCAGTGCACAAAGGTTTTAGGCCATACTTGGTAGTCCCACCACCTATGAGCGGGAGGAAACCATATTTTTTAACGAACTGTGACCAGGGGTTCAAGATTCTATCCTCTGTACCAATCATGGTCGCAGGTCTCATGACTGTGGCCTAGGAAACAAATATACATTAGGAACTGACTAAAAGCAGTGGACTGATGACAAAATGCATAAATAAGCCATCCCAGGTACATAATTGCTTTCAAAATTTATAACATTTTAGGATTTAATTATATAACATCATATACGGGCTTGCCAGTTCTACACAAGAAAAATCTAAAGGATCTACCTTATATCTGAAAAGAAGTAGGATCCTGACAATAATGTCTAAAATAATAAGATGATAATTATGGAAGAGAGTCCTGTGAGCCGAAAGCTAGTATAAGCTTACCTCAGGCAGCGCGTTGAAGACCGCTTCCTCAGCAGCAGCCTTTGCCCTCAGCATTCTTGAAGGAGACGATGCTGAAGCTCCTAGGCAAGAAACTTGGATATATCTCATTATCCCACCATGTTCCTTGGCCACCTGAAACAACATATCAACAAAGCCCCAACCAAATTAGACATAACCAAAGGAGCAAGCCATAGCAGATCCGATCGTATCATTTCAGAAGTAGGCAACAATCTGAGGAGCAACAAAAACCTCTTCACCAGATATTATGGAGACAATGTTTTCAGGATTCAAACACATACCAATGCAAGTTTCTCAGATATATGATGATTTGCCTCCTCAAAACTGAAATTCCTGGTCTCGTACTCTCTTCCTGAGGATAAGAATAAATATCATCAAAAAAGTAAAAGAACAGTGCTGCTTTTCAAAAGTTTTTACTATAATTACTAGAACAAAGTAAGATAGAAAAAAAAAACTACCAATTAGATTGATAACCACATTAGCCTTTGCCATGACAGCCTTAATCGAGTCTTCATCTCTTGGATCAAATTTCATCGGTACCACCTGCAACACACATCAAATTTGTCGGCCCAAAGTATAATTTTTGTAAAAATATATGTTTTCGTGACATACCCTTAAAAGCATTACATTAATCAAAAGAACATATTACCTGTCCTAAATCTCCCATCAACTTGAGATGTCGAGGAGAGTCCTCTGAGCCTCGGAAAGGAACGAGCACTTGGGATCCCATTTTGGCTGGAACGAAAGATACATTTAAAATACGAAAAACCAACAAATGGAATGGAGCAACTAGATACCAATGTTAAACCCAACTCACCTAGCTGCTGCACAAGATAACGACCAAGAAATCCTGTAGCTCCAAATACAGTAGCTACAATGCCACTGGCATAAGCAAAGGAGACGTTAAGATCTTCATATACCAACAGACCAGAAAGCTCTCAAGAAAAATTCGCTATACTAAAGCTACCAAACCCCTACACATTACTCCGTAATGGTAATTAATTCACAAAATCTATTTTTAAGCTCAAAACTAAACAAAGACTAAGCTTACTTAAATCCTAACACACTAATGACATTTCTCCTTCCCATGACAACACTCCAGCATTTCTATAGGAACCAAACCCTCGAAGAGATAACGTAGAGAGAAATGACATACCTAACGGAAGATCTCCCACCGGTACCCTTGCGAGCGAGATGTCCCACGCCCTTAGTAGCGAGGGAAGACGAATAGCGACGATTATCAGTTCCATTCACTGAAGGATCACCATTAAAATCAGAAGAAACACACAAAATCATTATATCTTGTCAGTGCGGGATTAATAAGAAACCTAAAAATTCGAATCGAAGAAAATTAATTGCAGAAACTTAACAGTGATTTGAGACTCCATAGAGCGATCTGAGACAAGAAGATGAATAGATCGAAGCTTCTCCGGCGAGAGGCCGTTGGATTAATCTCCTGGAAACTGCTTGCATCCTCTTCCTCAGTTACACAATCGATCGAGGGACAACAAACACAGATGAGAGAGAGAGAGAAGAAGAAGAAGAGAGAAATGGAATAGAATGATTTGCTGACGCGATGATAAGAAAATGGGCCTGGTCCTAAGCAAAATCTCAAATGGGCCTCTTAACGATAACCCATACTTCACAAATCACAATACGGACAAGTAACAACACACTTAAAAATGAAACCACGTCGTTTTTGTATTGGATCGTATTACGTAAGCCTTGGGGCCCATGGTTTATTAAAACGGCGTCGCCAAGAGTCCATTGATGTTAGTGTTGATATTTTTAGCTATGCTTACAATAATTGTTCTTAAAAGTTTTTTTTTTTTCTATTTTAAATCCCATGCCGTAAACACGTCTAATTAGAGCTGTCAACTATGCCCATGGCCCGCGGACTTGGACCGATATATAAAGTGGTGGGGCGGACCTGGACAAAACGGTTAGTGTCTATAGAAGTGTGGATGTTGCGAGCATGGTCCGGGCGGACGGCAGGCAACGCGGGTCAGTCCACCGCGGGTTGGCGGGTTCCGCGGGTTCACTTTGAACTTTCCTTTTGACAAAGAGATTTATGTCACCCACTGATGCTGCACTAGTCGAAGATCCTTCATTCCTGCATAATAGCATATTTTCACCTCGTTATTACAATATCTCATAATAAAATCTGAACATACTTATTGAAAACAATGGAAAGATTAGTTAACCAGAGATTTTGAGTTCCTTTTGAAGTGTTCCAATTGTCTAAAGCTTTCGTCTTAGCTCTGCAACTTCAATCTGTAGACACAAGAAAAAAATCCATTTTCTATAACTGTTTCTTTGTAAACTAAGAAATCATTGTTTCTAATTCCAAAAACATAACCATGATCTCCAACAGCTAAGTATTCACGGGAAAAACAGAAACAATAATCTTTTTCCATTCTTGATAAGTTGAACTCTAGCACACTTGAACAGCTAAGTTAGAGATCATTCATCAAATATTCATATTATTCATCATCAAATCATCATCCATCTATCATAGAGTCACACCAACTCGATCAATAGACAATGAAATCAGAGCCACATTGAAGCATATCAAAAACCATGAACAATAGAAGGTATAAGATCCAAATGACATGATCTGTTGATCACACGGGAGTTTAGATCCATTCTTGTAACACCTGAGTTATTAAAATTTTCAGTGTCAGAGTCCTGCTGGTAATTTGTATTCTTTGAGAAGATCTGGTAAACTTTTCAGTGGTTCCTTGTTATTACAGTAATTAGAAACCAACATTGTTATGAACATTATGGAGAAATGAAGGACCAACCAATGCAACCCAACTCGTCACACTGTCAAGTATTGGGGGCTACAGTTTTCTGAGAAGATTTGTTGGAAAATCACAGAACCACAACTCAGAGTTTTATGTGTTATTTCATATGGTTAGCACTTATTTGGCACCCACGCTGTTAGAAGTACTTCAAACCAATAGAAGCGGCATTCTTCCCATTTTCTCAACTAAAATCAGACTCAATAGACCTTGAGGTATGTACGAAAACAGAACATATGAGCATAAGTATCATCCCTGGCAAGAGTTTTCAAGAAAGAAATAAACTATGTCCAAAGACATACCATGATCACTGCAAGAATATTACCTCAGAATAGTCTGTTAAAATATCCATCTCTGCATCAAGACCCTCAAATTCACACAGATGTCTATGAGTGAACGAGTCTTCTGCTCTGAAAACAGGACTTGTCACAAATTCTAAAAATCTATAAGCTCTTAAACCTGATTCTTATTTTCATAATACGGTAATACCTTAACAATCCAACCTGATAATAATATCAAACACTCAATAAACCATAAAATTGAATCGCATGCACATTTAACAATGAAATTGTGACAAATCGCAAGAAACCCCCAATTCAAAAAACAAAGATAAACACAGACTAAAACTCGAAAATTCTAACAAGGAACATCAATTAGCAATTAGAAAAGAATCAAGAAGTGAAGAATCAAGCAGAAAAATAAAGAAGAACAGAAGTATAGAATCGAAGATACTCGCGGGTGGGTATGAACATCCATTTAGGTGACTGCGGTCCTTTGCGGGTGGACCCGCGGCGGTTGGAAGAGAAGGCAGGTGATGGCGGGCACGGCCAGGCGAACGCAGGTTGGCCCGTCTGACAGCTCTACTCTAAATATAAAATTAAAGTTTTTATTAGCATTGGTTACATGTATATAATTAACCAAAATATATCAAACACACAAAATTGGAAAGACAGAAAAAAAAAAGATAAAGTACGCAACAATTGGGAAAAGAAGGAAGAAATACACACAATCACACAAGATAACCTTACTAAAGTGTACCAAATCAAACCGAAGTTGATAAGTCTGACATTAGCAAGTTTTTTTTAATATCAAATCAAATTAAACCCAAACCAAAAAACTTAGGTTTATTGGCAGAAAAAAACGTCTTATTATTGTATTTCGAATTTGTATCTTATTTACTTGTGAAGCAAGTAAGATGCTTTCTCCTAAATAACCTTATATGCTTCCTTCACAAGCTTCTTGTTGAACCGTAGATTCAGAACAAAGAGATTTAGGGTTTTACGAGATGGAATCGGAGTAAATATGTGTTTTTATTGATATCGTGATAAACAAGTAACAAGAGACAATTCGGGTTTTTGAGCAAAGAAGATAACAGCTGTGAAATCTAGAACTTAGATCTTTTTGGTGATTTTTGGATGTCTTTCAATGTCTCGAGATTTCTCTTTTTATATTGAATCTACGACGGTTTGAGTTGGTTTTGAGCCTTGATTGGGATTTTTCTTGTTTCTTCGTTATTTATTTTTCCGATTAGAATTGCCTTTTTTCTTAGGTCGGTTCTTGTTTGTCCAAGTCAGCAAAGTCTTCTTAATGGGCCATAGTCGATTTGGCCTTTAGGCGAATGGATCTTGATTCGGGTTAGATTTATGGTAGGGTGCTAAACCTGTTACCAACAATTAGTCCACTCCCCAGTTCATCAGAACGAGTGTTGGAGTTTTGTAAAAGTAAAATAGATGACCTGACGTGAATCAATATCTATTCTTTCAGAAGCATAAATGTTCGGCTTTGCAACTTTCGAAGTCGGCTTATGACGCGTTATATGTTTTGGTCGGCTTATGATACGAGTTGGAAATCGGTTTACTCTGTATATGATGCGATTTTTTTTACTAGATCGGCTTACTCTACGATAAGAAATGTGATGTGGCAAGCGACAAGATATTTTCGAATATTTTATTTCTAAAGTTACCTTGATTTTTGGGATTTCGTATCTTTTGGGCAGTTTCTAGGTCAGAAATCGAACAATCGTGCAAGCCGGAAACTGAAAGGTCACGTTTTCCTTATAAATAGCAGGGGATTGGTCTCATTTCTCTAATTCTTCATCCATGACAAAAGGTAGACTCTCCTCTCTTCTCTCTCAAAATTTATTTGCTGTCAAATCATCTATTTGTTCTAGTAATACTTCACCGCGAATTGGTAAGTTTTCGGGTGTGATCTTCGACATCTGGTTGTTTATTCGATCAATCTTCAAATTTTCACTGCAATGCCTACGAGTCTGACGAGGAAGAATCAGAAGAAGAAGAAGAAGAAGGTAGCTGCTGATGCTAAATTGAATTCTCTTGAAAGTTCAACTATTGTAGCTCGGGCAATAGCTCGTTGTTACCGAGCTGATTGGTCTAGTCGTCAAATAGAGATTCCCAATCTGCGAGATGAAATCGTTCTAGAAGGTTCTCTATAGATGTCAATAATGCTAAGATTAATAGCATCAGTTGTGCGGTGATATAAATAAAGTGAAGCTTGTGAAACATAAGTGAGGAAACTTATGTCAATGTGTGATTGTGCTACAAGATCATAGCAGTTTATGAAGAAAATCAAGACAGGTGCGTACGACAATGTCGACAGTGCTATTCAGCATGGAAGTACCACATGTGCTGCTGTATAGTGAAGTTAAGGTTATAATACTATGGATCTGTCTTGGAATGTTATTGTTGAACCATCATGGAGAGTTGTTGCTACTTGATCATAAAAGCCTGCAAAGGTAAATGCATAAGTTGGGATCATTCAGTGAGTGTTATGACTAACAAAATCATCAATTTAAGAGAGACTGTAAGATTTTACTGCAACTGTTAAGGTATATTATTATGATGATCATATTATTACATCTATCAGCTTTGGCTTGCATTGCTCAAAGGTTGAATGTTAGATGAAACATAATGCTTGAAAGTGTTAATGAGGTTCTGGTCAAGCAGAAGTGTTATGAACTCAGTACTGGTTCTGGTCTTGTCTTCAGAGAGTAGCTTTTCTGTGTGTACGACAGGCTCTGATCATGTTTCTATTGGTGACAGCGGTATCTCATTGTTGAAGGGTTAACTAGTTATGAGCTAATTTCATATGAATCATTATTACTAATGGCTTGATGACTAGTATCTTGTTTGGTGTATATGATTTAGCTATGTGTGAAGTTTCTGCAGGGTTCAACAAATTTTCAAGTTTCTGCAGGGTTCAACAAAAAAGTTGTGTAACGCAACATTTTCAAGAAAGCATCTAGGGTGAAACAGAGCAGAAGATAACGTCTAAAACAGAGCAGAAGACAAGCAGAGCTTGTTTGTGTCAAAACAGAGTTAACAAAAGAGCGCTCAGTTATTGAAGTTCAAGATAAAGATTCACTTTCACTAGTAGTATAAGATGGTCGGGATCAATCTGAGGTATAATACTCAGAGTTGTGTAACTCCGATTCAGTTCTGCAAGGTTAACTTAAGTGACATCTGCAAGGAGATGTTTGTCGGGATCAATCTGCAAAGAGATGTGAGTAACTCCGGTTAAGTTGTAACCCAGAGAGCTAAAATGTCTTGTAGGTTAAAGTTGGGACATCACTATTAAAATTCAAGAAGTTTTTATTGCTCTCATTCTTAAACTTTGAAAGAATTTATATGAAGATCTGGTATTTATTGAAGTCGAGTGTACACCAACAGTTGTTTCAAAATTTGCAGTTGTTTTCAGTATTCATTGGTTTACTGTTTTACAAGCAAATTACGATGTATAAGCTGTCAGAAGTGGTTCCTTATTGATGGTGAAACAACTTCTTCTAAGGTGGTGGCAAAGGTGTTTCACAGGTGATGTTGTTGATGCAACATGGGTTATATAACTGGGTAAATATGAATGTCTGCAAGGAGCTGAAACTACAAAGGGAAAAGATTCGGATAATATGAGTTTTTATCTTAGTTGTGCACTAAACTAGGGGAGGTAAAGCCTTTGTGTTGTTTGACATTTTTGATAATGAATCTAGTAGCTTGGTTTAAAGGAGAGCAATAATTTATCTACAGTGTCTTGGAGCGATGATCAATTTATTGTTATGCGCTTTAATTGCTTAAGTAACAAACTAAGCTAAAAATGGGGAGATTGAAGATGCCAGTTCGTATGAGGTACAACTCAACCATCAAAGGGGAGAATGTTAGTGTGTGATGCTGCTGAGTTGTATAGTTTTGGAATATGTTATGATACAGCACATGCGGCAGAATCTGCACTGATGTCGTGATAGCTTAGAGAAAGATTATGTATTATCATACAACTGGTGCGATAGAAGAAACATAGACACTGCGACATAATCTGCACAAATATCATGACAGCTTAGAGAAAGATTATGAGTCAGTATTGAAGCTTGAAGATCATCTAAGTGCAAAGTTACAAGGTACGCTTGAGTTCTAAAACTCAGTAACAAAGGGGGAGATTGAAAGTATATTTGTAACTGGTTGTTAGACTCAAGATGATGACACAGTTTAACAGATGATGCAGACTGCACTGCAACATGGGCGAGTTTGTTTGTGACACGAACTGCTGAAACAGAGGTGAGTGTGTGTGATACAAGCGATGATACATATGGCATCTGTGAAACGTCATGTAAGTGTGTGTGTGTGACACAACCGTGCAACAAAGGTAAGTGTGTGTGACACAACTGTCTGTTTGTGACACGCGTGAATATGGGCTTTGGCTATAAGTGAAGCCCAACGAATTGAAGAGTTGATCCATTACGAAAGAAAAGTGCCACATGGGCTTCGAGATCATTAGAAGCCATGTGGGCCATGTTTCAGAGTGAAGTCCAAACTTGAAGAGTTTAGGGTTTTTGTTCAACATGAACATATAAATAGAGCGCAGCTGTCACAGAGAAAGGTTGCACGTCTAGATTTTATTAAGAAGCACACAGGTGTGTATGTGTGACGTCGCCCCACCAGATAGAGAGATCTGTTGGTAGTTTTGTTAAGAAGCTATACTTGTCGGAAAAGACATTAGGTGGTAATGTTCTTCCATTGTAATTCTAGATAAACGTAGTGTTATATCCAATTAACAACGGTAGGTTGCTGTCTTTTCTAGTGAATGATTTCTAGACGTGGTCCCGAAGATGTAGGTTAATCGAACTATGTTAACAAATTCATGTGTCGTCTCTTTATTTTATACCTGTTACACTCGCCATACTCTCTCATCTCACAAATACATGGATCTAGCATATAGTTATTTCAAATATGGTTATGTCTATTGACTTGACCGCCACCATCTATTCTCGCCGGTAAGGCAACGTGATTTTCCATTGCGGCGAGGTCACCGGAATGCGGATATTATATAATGCCGATTAGTAGTAGCACTCTTAAGTTTATAGATATTACAACCTTTGGAGAGAAACTGCTCAGGTAGGTTGAGAAGTTTGGCAAGCCAATCAAGAACAATCATTTCAAGCTCAGTTGCAGCTGGTGAATTTATCCAACTAAAACCAACAATGTTAAGACCAGCACTCAACATCTCACCCAAGAATCCAGCAACACTGCTATTAGAAGGGTAATAAGCAAAGAAACTCGGGCTTTGCCAATGCGTCACTCCAGGCAATATCTTCGCCCGAACATCTGCAAACCAAGATCAGTTTTACGGTTGCATAAACAGGTTTAGTATCTATGTTTATTAAAAGAAAATGCTCCAAAACTAGAAATGGGTATTCACCATCAAGAACTTGGTCCAGCGTTTCAGGGTGGTCAGGTGCAGAATCAGGCAAAAGGTTATGAAGATAACCAGGCTGCATCAAACAAAGTAAACTCAACATTTTGAATGAACCATAGAGATTTTAAACACATAAAATGATGAAACTTGGTACAAGCTCCACTTTCAGTTCAAACAAGACCAATGTGAAGATTAAGCCACTAGAAATGCCAATTTTCTTAAACCCTAGACGTAGACATATAGCCAATTTCTCAGAAATTAAGTATCTTGCTATAAATTTCAAAACTTTTTTTTTCTCATAATCCGAGTTCTTCTATACAAAAGATTGAAACTTTATCAAATTGGTTTTAGCAGGAGAAAGAGGAAACAAAAGAAATGACCTGAACTTGGCTAAGAACAGGGAAATCTTCGATGGTTTTGTAATAATCAGCAATGAAATCAACCATTCTATGTCCGTATTCTCTCAATTGCTCTGAATCCATTGGCTGTAACACATTTCTACTTCCATTTTCCCTGAAGAAATAACAAAAACTCAGAGAAGATTCGTTTGAAAATTATGACAACATTGGGATTCCAAATTCTTCATTGACTTACATTTTGTTTTTTCTTGCGACGCTTAATTTGTTCTGAATTGGTTTGGGTTTTCAGTTGGAGTAGAGATCTCTCTTATTTATAGGACCCCGATTTTTTTTTTTAATCTTTTTTTAGGTAAAATAAATATTTTTGATAAAGAAAAGTAATAATCAAATACTCTCCAGGGATTATGGTATCCACCCAAATTGAAATCGTTATCACTACAGTTATGAGAAATGTTTTTTTGTTCATCTTATCTCACATTTTTTATTTATTTTTAATAACTCAACATCAATTTCATTAATCCAAAAGAATAGAACACAAGTCTAGTTTAAACCACATAACATGAAACTGAGAAGCTCCAGCATTTGTAGCAATGGTGTTATTAGTATAGCCCTAACTTTGCTTTTCCGTGGCTCAAACTAGAATCTACAAGATTTGGTGTATTATCATACTCAAAGATCATTTTGTGATCATATCCACACACACACAAAAAAACATCGGATTCTAGAGCTGGAGTTAATTCAGGGCAGCTCAACTATATTTTAAAACCAATCATATGCCACAAATCTGTTTTTGGAAATGCCAAGAGCCATCGACATATTACATTTGAAATAGTTCCCAGAATGCTCATTGGATTTGTGGTTTGGTCCTAAAGCTATTTCCTTGTAAACTGTAAAGAAATGTATTGAGATCTTTCCACAAGCGCCATAGGATTCAAAGGAAATCCATTCCTCTCATGTTCTAATCTTCACATTATATTGCCCAAATGAAAAAAAAAAAAAAACTTCACATTACAACATTGCCCAAAAATATTACTCTTATCTTTTTCGTTAAACTATGAATCAGTCAAAAGTCATATATATATATATATATATATATATCATCAAATCAGCTTGAAACGAATCACTAAACAAAATTTCGAAAGTAACTTGTTAGATATTTGATATTTCCTTGGATGATACTCCAATTAAACCGTGATACGTGACACAAACATGCATGTCAGAATCATTCATGGAAAGATCGATGGAATATTCGGTTTCCCGCATGAACTTTAAGCAATGTGAGCTATAGTACTTCAATCTGCACATTATATGTTGTATACTAAAAAGGGTTAGTAGCATAAATCACTACTAAGATCTTTGTACTATTTCTTCTATCAATTAAACTTTAGGATCCTTGTACTATTTGTTTGTGTGCCTAAAAATCTGGTTTTAAAATTGATGTTTATGTAAGGAAACGGCCACATATACTCTAACATAGTACATACGAATACTAATGAAAATAACCAGAATTTACTTGTAATAGCAAAACTAAAATGTAAATGACATGAACATGTGCACACCTCCTCCTATCTTGGTTAGATTGGCAGACTAGATATCTGATACTGTTATAGCACCTAATCAACTTTTTAAGTTTTACCTAACTAAATTTTGGCCATTTCATTATTTTCCTTCGACCATCTCATTTTTATTAATCAATATCAAATATTCAGATAGAGATGGTTTCAACTTAAACCGATGAAGCCTATTACTTATCAGTGAAAACCAAATTGAGTTATGAAAATTGTTTTAAGTAGACTTTTTAGCTTTTCATTTTTAACCAAAAAATTGGATAGCCTAGTCCGATCAAGTTCCAAAAAATTCGGTCATTCCTATTAGATTTTTGGACATCTCTAGGTTTACAATTATTTTGGTTGTTCATTTTTTGGCAGTTAAAAAAAATTCATGATGTTCTGAAGTCTGAACGATCCAAAATGTGAATTCATTGGTCGACAAAAATAGTTTTGTATTGTATGGACGCCTTTGGATTAAACAATTATAAATCTTGGAAAATTTAGAGAATTAAATATTATTTCTCATGATATAAGATAATATTTCTTTGGAAAAAAAAACTTGAAAAATACAATACTTGCACTAGCCAAGAAGTATTGTTTGGACAAAAAAAAATACTAATCATATAATTAGATGAATCGTGAACCACAACAACTCATTGTTAAAAGAAAAAAAAACATATGAACATAAAAGCTCTTGCAAATTACCGCACTTATAAACTTTTTTTTTTTTTTTATAAACTTGCGAGCCTCAAGATTTACATTTGGATAGCTAGCATATACGACATCAAGGTGGAACTTAGACTCTCATACACATGCAATCCAATTCTTGATTTAGTATACAAGCCATCCACTAGATAAATTCTACAAAAAAATTGATCATTCTTCTCATTTGAAAAAACAACTCTTCTCAAAATTTATCTCTTGTATTTTGAAAAAATTCTATCGACTTGCACCGAGATCTTGCTCAGAAATCGACAATCTTTCCCGATGAGGTGTAAGTGTGTAACGTGAATCCGTTTTCTAAATTTCATCTTTCATTTTTTTTTTGGGTTTTCACCAAATTCATGATTAAAATATTAATTTTAGCATTACGACTTTCTTTATGTATACATAGAAAACTCAGTTTATTTGGTTCCTTATAAATAGGACGCTGAATTCAATATTGAGTAAACTTCATTAGTCTTAGGGGGTGATTTTCTTTTCATTTGCCTAGGTGTTTTTAGTAGGTTACATTTCTCGGTTAACCGTTCGGTTACACTGAACCGAACCAAACCGTGAGATAACCGAATCTATTTTATATAGTTGCCGATCGGTGTAACTACCAAAAGCTGACGGACGGTATTGGAAAACCCGGCATAGTAAAATCAACGAGTATTAATGGGCCTTTATGTTGAGACCCAATTTATATTTATATTTATTAGAAAAAGCCTTTATTAGTAGGCCCAATATAATTATGTATATGGACTTAACCGTCACCATCTATTCTCGCCGGTAAAACAACGGGAATTTCCATGGCGGCGAGGTCACCGGTCATTAAATAAACTGAATCCCAAATTAAAACTCTGAGTAGATTCCAATTTGAAGAAATAAGCAATGGAGGATGAATTGGAAGGTCTCCGAGCTCATTTTCCTCTTTCGTTTGGTAAGTCATCAAAGGTTTCGGCGCCAATCGAAGCCATTCACAACGCAACTCGCCGCACCGATGCAGGCAACGAAGCCGGAGTTTCGTCGGATTCCGCCACGAAGAAACCTAATTCCGGTAAATCTGAATCCGGATTCCCGTCTCTGTCTTCCTCCTCTGGAACCTGGCTCCGAGCTGTTCGCGGTCCGAATCGTAACCCTAATAGCTCCAGTCTAGCTCCTTCCGAAGATGATGTAGTCAAAGGTCCACCACCACCTCCGTCTAAACCGATACAAGAAGAAGAGGAGGAGGATGACGGAGTTATAATGGGACCACCACCGCCGCCACCAAAGAGACTCGGGAACATTAATGATTCTGATGATGATGAGGATATGATCGGTCCTCCGCCGCCACCTCCGGCTGCTGATGTTGATCCCGAAGAAGATGAAGATGAAGATGACGACGATGTTGATGACACTGAGGAGAATCGTTACAAGATTCCATTGAGCAACGAGATTCAGCTCAAGGGACATACAAAGGTATAGTAAACAATCTAAAACTCTTGTTTTTGTAGCACTTTCATGGAAATATTTTGAATTCGAAATTGAACAAATTTTGTTTGGTGGAATCAGATAGTTTCATCTCTAGCTGTTGATAGTGCTGGAGCTAGGGTTCTTTCAGGAAGCTATGACTACACTGTGCGTATGTACGATTTCCAAGGGATGAATTCTAGACTTCAGTCTTTTAGACAGATCGAACCATCGGAAGGTCACCAAGTTCGTAGCTTGAGCTGGAGTCCCACTTCTGGTCAGTTTCTATGTGTTACTGGCTCTGCACAAGCTAAGGTATGGTTTCATGAAAAAGTTTATTTTGACTCTCTTGTACAATTCTTTGGCATCTATGAATTGCTCATACTCTGTATCTTCTTTTGAATTTTCAGATTTATGATCGAGATGGTCTTACCCTTGGTGAGTTTATGAAGGGTGATATGTATATTCGTGATCTTAAGAACACTAAGGGACATATTTGTGGATTGACTTGCGGAGAATGGCATCCAAGGAATAAGGAAACGATTCTGACTTCGTCGGAAGACGGATCTTTGCGTATATGGGATGTTAATAACTTCCTAAGCCAAACGCAGGTATTGTTTTCCCTGTTTACACATTCACATTTACAGTCTTTGTTTTACCTATGAAAAATCGTTGTTTGATTTACCTATGAAAAATCGTCATTTACATTTAATTGTTTCTTGGAACAGGTTATAAAGCCAAAGCTTGCTAGGCCAGGCAGGATTCATGTTACAACCTGTGCTTGGGACCGTGACGGAAAGCGTATAGCTGGTGGCATTGGCGATGGATCTATACAGGTAATGATTCCAAAGGCTTGCTCTGATCTCCTGATTACATTCTGTTTGGGAAAGTTTGTGTTTAACACGCTTAGTCTTAGAATACGGTAATGATTTGTGGAGATGAATGGTCTTATATCTTTGTTGTGTATCGATCCAGATTTGGAGTCTCAAGCCAGGATGGGGAAGTCGACCAGATATATATGTTGGGAAGGCCCACACTGATGATATAACCTCTGTAAAGTTCTCTAGCGATGGAAGAATTTTGTTGTCAAGGAGTTTTGATGGCTCTCTGAAGGTAAACCTTAGATAGTATCCTGTTTTTGACCAGTTTGCTCAGCTATAGAAACTGAACTCTTTGTTGAATCTTGATCAGGTGTGGGACTTGCGGCAGATGAAAGAAGCTCTAAAAGCTTTCGAGGGTCTCCCTAATAATTATGCCCAAACCAATGTTGCCTTTAGTCCAGATGAACAAATCATTCTGACTGGAACATCCGTTGAGAAAGAAAGCACAACAGGAGGCTTGCTCTGCTTTTACGATCGCACCAAACTCGAGATTGTTCAAAAAGTCGGAATATCCCCAACTTGCAGCGTGGTACAATGCGCTTGGCACCCAAGGTTGAATCAGGTAACTTACAACAACAACAAAAGCAGTGTTCCCTTCCTCTAACATCTGATTTTTAAACTTGACACTAAAAGGGTTCTATTGCTGTAGATATTTGCAACATCTGGGGACACAAGCCAAGGAGGAACTCACATTCTTTACGACCCAACTCAGAGCGAGAGAGGTGCATGCGTCTGTGTCGCACGTGCGCCAAGGAAGAAATCTGTAGATGATTACCAACCAGAACCAGTAATACATAATCCTCATGCATTACCATTGTTCAGAGACGCACCAAGCCGTAAAAGAGAAAGAGAGAAAACATTGAAGGATCCTGTTAAAGCTCACAAGCCTGAGATTCCTATGACAGGACCTGGTCATGGTGGAAGAGTTGGGACTACTGGTAGTAGCTTATTAACACAGTATCTTCTCAAGGTAAGGATCCTCGGTATCTTGTTTGGTTTTTTCGATTTGTGGTATTAGTGATTGTAATAATGTATTGAATTTTTTTGCTGTTTTTGTGTGTGTTTGCAGCAAGGTGGGATGATAAAAGAGACGTGGATGGAAGAAGATCCAAGAGAAGCGATATTGAAATACGCAGAAGTTGCTGTTAAAGATCCAAAGTTTATTGCACCTGCTTACTCTCAGACCCAGCCTAAGACCATCTTCGCCAAATCTGACGATGAAGAAGAAGGTGATGCCAAAAAATGATTAGAATGTTTCCAAAATACTACTTTTCTCAGCCACCATTTCCTTGTATCCTGTATAATGATCATATCATGGCACTTGAGAACAACAGAAAAAAAAACACATTTATTTGACTGAAATTGTGGATCATTTATACCGTAAACATGAGATTAAATAGATTTGATTTGGGGAAAAAATGTCAATCTTCTATACTATTAAAGGGGAAGCACTAATTAGAAGTAACCTTTAAGTCCTAAGAATATTCCATGAAATGCCATTAGTTTAATTATTTTCTAAGAGTAAAAAAAAAATGTTCCTGGGCAAATTGGGAAAAGTGGTTTATAAGAAACACGCGGATCTTTCAGAAGTTGGGCAACCTGGATGTTGGTGTCGGATCTTCCAAGCACCTATCAAAAAATTCAAAACTTATTGTTAACATTGGGTATAAGGAGGCCCAATAGAAAAATCAACATATCCGATCCATTCAATCGGATTAGTTAACAAACAAAAATAAAATCTTAAATAAATATCCTAAATATTCAAACAGAAATAAATACTTGAATTCAGAAAATCTTAAACAAATCTGGAAAATATTCAAACGTATACACTAATTTCAGAAATAAAATATATTCTTAACAATATCAAATCCAAAAATTTAAAATCAAGCATACACCTTGAATATTTATATTTAAAATTTTCTTTAAACATAAATTATTTGATTTAATCGTATTTATCCTAAAATCTTTCCACAGACTCTAGAAATTGTATAAATATATTATATATTACTTCACGTACATATTAACAACTCACAAAAAAAACAACTTTCAGAGTCAAAGATTACGATTACGATTACAAATTTTAAAACAATTTCCAATATCATACCATAGTTAATATATTTACCATTTATATGCAACAAAATTCTACAATATATATGATTCCACTTTTTTAATGAGATATTAACAGCTATAATAAATAATACCAAAATCGTGAAAGATAAGTAAAATAATTGATTAATATGAATATTCTAAATCGTAATATTATTTATCTGTTTAGATTTTTGAGGCTAAACCTCAATATTTTAACTCACTTTTGTTCTCTACAAATTAAAGCTTCGTTTTCTTTATTCTCTGCATAATCATCTTAATTTTAGGAAATTTTAATGTCGATGATTACTAATTGACTCATGTTTATGTACAGGTATATTGAATGGACGATGTTGATGGTGGTGTTGTGTTGCTTTGGTCTTTCTATTCGAACATATGTTTAACATGTAAGCAATTTTTTGTTCTTTCATTTTTTTTTTAAGTTTATGATGATCGATGAAGACTATTGTGGTGATGGTGATGTTAATCGATGAAGACTATTTTTTAGGAAGATTTGAATCGAGTATCTCTTCCGGCTGTTTCAAGTGTGGGTTTATTTGTGTTCATGTTTATAATTTTATTTAAAGTTAGTATTCGTGTCAGCATTCAAGATGTGTTGGCATAATTGATTGAGGTTATATGTCGTAAGTTATATAGTACCTACTAAAAACCAACAAGTACTCAAATCGAAAGTGAAAGAGAAGGCCATACCTGAGAAAAAAAACCAGAGCTTTGCCCGAAGACAGAATCCGAGCCACTGCAAAAGTCATCTTGAACAGTCTAAGACGTATCAAGCATGTATGCCTTTCTCAAAACAAATCTAAGAAACCATTAAAAATACTGACTCAAAATTTAGATGAACTCATGCTACTAGAACATACTTTAAACGCAGGCAACAACAAATAGTATTGAAAATCGAAGAAGCAATATAAAGACAAGGACAGAGCTTATTTTCTGAATACAAAAAATGTTGAGATGGAGAAGCGAATGATTGGACAGAACTCCGGATACAACAAATTTCCAAACAATATGTCCAAATTAAAGAGAATAAGAAGACAATACCTTTGAAAGCAAACTTGCAATTCACATAACATTTATAACATGCAAGTGTAGTAAGAGTCTGGGCAGTCTGAATCAAACAAAGACACAGAACAAGAA
>CM051370.1:24265379-24290379 GCA_028015245.1 Cardamine occulta | reverse complement strand
AAAAAATCACATCTTGCTTTTGAAAGTAGAAAGTAAGAGTCAAAGAAACAGACCTTAGTGCAGAACATAGCAACGGCGTTTTGATTAACGAAGGAGACAAGAACATATGCTCTGTTGCATCCTGCTCCTATGAACACTCTCTTTGCTTCGATTTTGCTTTTATTCCGACATCTATTATCAGAAAGAAACAAATATCATCAACAATACTTTTCACAACATATCGATTTAGGAACTCGAAGAATACATCGATTGACTAGAAATTTAATGTTATAAGAACTAATTGTCAAATTACAAAACATAGTAAATATAAATCTGAGAAAACTGGCTTACATAGATTTATTAGATTCTCAACCCCAAATGCTAAGAACCAAACATGCAAATTAACCGTTGGATTCTACCAAATCGTGTGAAGATGAAGAGTGATATACAAATTTGATGAATTACTTTCAAATGAAAGAGATTCATGTATGTATAATCTGAGAGGATTTTGTAGAATCCAAAGTTCAGAAACAAAAACTGAATAATCAGACAAAAATTATGAGCCAACAATTATTTTGGGTCTATGTAACAATAAATTAGCTCCACGAAACTATTTAATAAATTGACTCATCGGCCAGATAATTTAATTTCAACTAAATAGTAAATAAATAACTTAATTATTAAACAAATATTACTAATTATTTAAATAATAAATATAGGTTTTTAAATAAAGAAAATTTTATATTACATACAATTTATAAATATCATATTCATAAAAACAATATATATTGCATGAAAATTTCTACGCTACATAATGTGGTATATGATGCAATATTCTCATTTGTAACCGGATTAAAATAAACCAAATACTGAACTAAATATCAAACCGGTAAGTGTTCAGACTATGCGTGATATACTGATTATAAAATTTTTTTTTACAAATATAACCTCACATGTTCATGCGGATCCAAATTTATTTTATTTTAAAAACATGATCATTGTAACTTGATACGATAGGCATATAAAATCGAATATCGGAATCAAAAATAGCATGTACGAGACGGGGAAGGGTAACTTGGAAAATAAAATAATTAACCAAACTATTCCCAATCAAATACATAATGAAAATTTTGCGTAATGAAACGAGATGGGGATAGGTAAATTCAATTTCTAAACTCTCACTAATTTGGGTAAAAGTCGTCTCCGGGACATATATTTTGGAAAATTCACATATTTTTGACAAAGTTTAGAATTTTTTTGAGAAATATGAAAACATTTATATAATTTCCATCACAAATGGGAACTGCAAGTATCGAATATGATTTCTTTATTTAATCCCTTACCCAAAATAAAGATTTTCAAACGAATAATTTATCAAAAATAAACGTTTATGTGACGGAAAATTCACAATGGATACGGGATTAGACGGATTTTCTGTTCCAAAATAAACATGCTTATTTTTCAATACATGGTATACCTAATCACATGTAATTATTTCTAAACTTTAACCAAATTTGATTTATGGCATCTAAATTTTACAAGAAACATAACTAAAATTAAAATACAATAAATCTCAAATAAATTTGTCTTATAAAATATAATCCCGCATGCACCTGTTACAAGTTTACAAATATAATCCAGTTGACTACAAGTTTGAAACCAGAGGATAAAGACTTGGCAAAGTTTTGCAAACTATATATTATTGATACAGAATATGATGTTGAAATTAAATGAGGAATTTTGAGATTAGATTGTAATCATATGAAGGATTTTTGCTAATTAGTACATATTATATTTTCATTCTTATAATTTGTTTTTAATGCACGAAAGGAAAATAAAGATTTCAAAGCTAAACCAACAAAAAAAGTCTTTGCTGCGGGATACTAATTCTAAGAGCAAAAAATGAGGGTCAATTTTAATTTCTCAAGTTTATTCATAAGTTTTGTTTTTAATTTTAGTTTCCAAATTACAGTGGTTATTAAAGATCACGAATAATACATTTGTTCCCACTATTTTCAGTTTTCAATTTAATAACATTTATATTCTTAAAAATAACAAATTAAATTTAAAACAAAATATATAACCATGATGAATCTGAATTATTATTCTAATTTATAACATTCAATATCCAATTATTAAATATTGTATACAAATCATGTTTTTCCAAACACTTATATGTATGGGAATCATGATTCATATTAATAACATCCATACACCCTACACCAAATTAAAACATATTAAATACAGAAAAAAAAATATCAAAGCAATATGTTTTCAAACTTTTCACGTCTACTAATTACTATAAAAATTACCTGCGGGTCCGAATCTAGTTACATTTATTCTGAGAAATATTGTGAAACAATAAATCAAGCACTTAAAACAAACAAAATCTTGTGATTAATTTAGAAGAATAGGGTTAGGGTTTTGAGCCGCCTTAAAATCTATATCATATAGCTTGCTGCAATTAAACTTGTCCTCCATCGACAAACATTGGGTAGGTTTCTCCTCTCTTTGATCATTAGTCTTCTGTCTCCTGTTCCTTGTTTCAGCGTTTAATCGATTTGATTACCTTGTTGTTTCGGTGAATTACGAGTGGTTTAATTGAGTGTGGTTTTGTTTTTTTTCTGTTGGAAATGATTTCATTGAGTTCTCTGGAGATTTAGAGTGTTATTATAGAACAGCTGTGGTAGATGACTTGATATTTGAGTTTCTGTTTGCTGCATTTATGAAAGCTTTAAGGTTTTCTAATACCTATTTTGTGATATCTTTTTTTTGCTAATTATATTACAGTAAGACAAGAGGTATGGGAGCTGCGCGCAAGCTCAAAAAGTTTCGGACAAAGCCTATAAACAACAAGGCTAAGCCGTGGCGTGCCCCGATATCGGTAATGCTATAAAAAAACATATATATATTGTAGACATTATTGGTGTTAATGAGTCTCTTTGTTTGATTATGCAGCAAGATTTTATATGTTAATCCTAACTTTACAATTTGTGACAAGTGTGGTAGTAGAGTACCCAAAGAAAAAGAACCCATTAGAGATATTTTTCCCAAACCAGATGAATGGAAGAAGCCGAAAAGGTAAGGCTACAAAAAAAACATATAATTTGCTTTTTCTTCTTCTTTTTAAAAATATATTGTAGATATTATTGGTGTTGATGAGTCTCTGTGTTTGATTATGCAGAGGTGTTGATGCTTATAACTTTTTTCTCTCTAACTGTTCTAAAACTCATCGTATCTCTAGTACTGGAAAAAGGAAACTAAAACATTGGTGTTGATGAGTCTTATAACACTTGTTAAAAATCTTATAACACTTGTTAAAAGCTGACAGCTAGGGTAAAAAAACATAGCTGACAAAAAAATATACATTGGACAGAAGCATCTCAATTCTGCCAAAAGAGAAGTCTATAAAGAGATGAGAGATCTGAATTCTGTCAAAAGATAAATATGCTAATAAACGTTAGATATTAAGAGATAAGAGAGAATTTCAAGCGCTTGACATCATGAAAGATGAAAAACCAAATGAATAAGCTTTGCACAAACAAAACAAATTCCAAACGACACAAACAAGAACAAAAGATTTCGTGAATACCTTTGTTGTATCTAATCCATATGTCTCGAGAAACTTAGGTATCATGAAGGCCTCCCTAACACAAATCTCATCATCCCCACCCCCAGTTGATTGTATCATTTATTAAATATCTCTTAAACATAACATCATCAGTTTTTTCAACAAGAACGTAAGCAAATCTGTTGTAGGAAACAAAGCATTGCTTAGGAAGGCAAAAAAAAACCATTAAAGACATACCCTTGGCCGTTTGGGAATTGGGACAAAGTAGCTGATGATCTTTGTATTTGTATACTGACTAAAGATGTCGTTAAGCGCCGTTTTGATACTATGCTCGTCATCTTTCTCAAGACTATCCTCAAATTTCTTCAAACCACTCACACAAATGGTGAGTAGATTTTTCGTTTGTCCGGTAGTGAAGACGTAACGACCAGTGTTTGGATACTTATTTACTTTCATGAATCCTCCATTCATTTCAACAGTCTGAACACACAATAACACGTAGTGGAATGACTTTTTCATTGATTTCTCTCCCTTAAATTGTGTTACCCATAAACACACTAGCCAGAATATCAAACAACAATGGTGGTGGAAATGGTCCAGTTCCTTCTTTAAATGGTGCCATTTAAAGAGCTGATAGACAATGTGAAGACATCAGCCGGTGATTTGAAACATGAAATTAAGCCAAAAGATTGGAAATTGTTAGCCTATAAAGATGTGGCTGAGAAGTTCAAGTAAAATTTGTCTTTGAAACTATTTGAAGGATGCATGTGGACAATCATGTCTTTGACAAAATTATTACTCGTCATAAACTCCCTCGCACTTTCGAGAGTACGAATTGCAAATATGAATAATACTCTGGCGTATATAGCGCGCGCAACCCACTAGTATAATATAATATGTAGAAAATCATAGGAAAATGATGAAGAAATCAAAAACCAATTAACAATCGTCATTTTGTATGTTCATTGATGAAGATAGCATACATATATATATATAGCATATTAGAGAATCTCAGTCTTTTCTCAGAGGGGCAACAAATTTACCTTAAACATCAGATTAAAATTTGATTTGGGCAAAAAATATCAATTAGATTCTAAGCATGTCTAAATGAAGAGTAAGTATAATCTGATTTCTTCTGAGAAATTATTGTGAAAACAGCAAATCAAATACTTGAATTAAGCAAAAAGGGTTTTCAAGTGTTCTGTACAACTTTAACAAACAAAATCTTATATTGAGCGGTGATTAATTTACAAGAGCAGGAAAGAAAATTTCAAACAAGTTTGTTAATGATAAAATGATCAGAAGATCCCAGACACGATAAGCATGTCTCTGTTTTTTTGTTTCTTACTTTTCTACTGCAGTAAAATCTGAGTTAAAACATTTGTATTCATCACCAGTGAAGTCCTCTTGAGTGTAAAGGGTAGTAAAATTACCCTCATTTGCTTCTGTTCTTTTGTTTCATATGATTTGACTTTGGTTGGTTTCTTCAGTTTGTATTGTATAAGTTGATGACAAAAGAGCTTTAGAGACGCCCGTTCTCGAAGCTCGATAGTCGCGAGTCTGATAGAACGCTAAACAGTTGTGTGTCTACAAATAACTGCGAACCCAAAAACAATAACAAAAAACTTGTAAGCCTCTGGATTTCCAATTAGAAGACAAGATCAAGATTAGGATTTCGTACCTTAACGAAGGGTCGGTCTCTACCAGGAAATGAATCGATAAAACTGTCCTTTAAAAGTAAAGAAACCTGAGGAAGAAAGATTTAAGATAGTTAAGAGTCTAGAGAAAGTAGTTCTTGTTACGCTTTGGGGAGAGTCACCATATATAAGTAAGTACCCTGTCGCTATTGGATTGAACACTTGTTATGGTGTGAGAGTGTAAATCTGAGCAAAGAGACTCCATGTAATCTCTCATTACCCTCAAGAATTTAGTCGAGGCTTCTGCCTGAGAAACAGTCAGGTTATATGAAATCGGGGTGAGTCATTGTACTTTTGGTAAAATTTTAGGCCATGCATTGATAACTACTTACTTGCACTTCATTGCATTTATAAACCGGGTGTCTTCTAGCGGCTGCGCTCTGATGAGCCAGTGTAGCATGGATTGGAGCCAACTGAGTCATAAGTTCTCTTCGTTGAGGCAATGCTGGCATATTACATATTTTCACCTGAAGAAACATACTCAATGTCGGTTTCGGATACTTAACAGAAAGAAAGATATATATGAGACTATCATGATAAGGCCACCAAACCTGATTGTTGAGGATGTTAACTAGAATAAGGTTAGACGTCTTCACCTTCCAATCAATAGGTTTACTGTGTATACCGACCTGCCAGGTGGTGCAAACGCGTGTGAGCAACAGGAAACCGTGTGAGCAACAGGAAACATATATAGTTTACGATCTACAGTCCAAAATCCACTAAATTCGGTATTCAAATGGTTTATTATAGACTGCTGAACATTCAACTCCTCGGAATAACTAATCATCTATCTATTAAAGACACAAACAAGTTACTTCACATGAACAATAAACTTACAAGGAAGGGAACGGGTGCCTCGAGGAAATCAAACATCCTTCCAGGCAGAACCTGAAGACAACAGAGAGAAGTTACGACAAGGAAACTTACAATTTCATTGGTCGATTTATTTGTCTAGTGATGTGATCATACTCACCGGAAGCAATAAACTTTGCCATTGAAATGGTCGAATCATTGGGACAAGAGACAGTACTATTGCTGACAAAACACCCTGCAATAATCATCAGTTAGTTCAAATGACCACTTCCGTTGAAATCTCCCTCAAGGGATTGAAGATGAATAACAATCAGAGGACATCTTTAACTAACCAGATTTGGGCAGATTACTACAATTTGCTTCTCTAATAACACTCCAGCAAGCAGTGACATAATCTGGAAAGAAGAAAATACTTTGTAACTTCAGATATTTGGTGCCTGTGAAAACACTAAACTCCAAGGCACAAAGGAGAGATAGACATTGCATCCAATGCAAAATAGAGGATTTTATCAATATGTTGTTCTAAAACTGATAATGAGCCACCACAAGAAAAAAGAAAGGATGCTGAGAAGAGCGCTTACAGTTTCAAGAGAGAGAATACGGCAAACTGTTGCCGTTGTCCACATTGAGAGACCCATGGCCTCTTCAGCAGCTGCCAATCTTGAATTCATCTTTGGAAAATAAGAAGAAAAAAGTGGTTGAGATGACACTATAAAGTATAGACAAGACTACAAGAAGATAATTTCCGATATCAAATATACCTCGGAAGAATCAGACGAGCAAATATATTCTTCTGACAATCCTAGAGATGAAACAGGGGGACGGGTGTACACGATGGATTGTAAATGTTCCAGCGGGTGGAAAACTACTTCACTTCCACGGGAAGGAATTGCCAATGAATGGTAGCCGCAGATTAATTGTAACGCATCATTTTTGTGTTCCTATCAAGATGAGATACCATACATTATTTGAGAACAATGAACAAGAGATAATCGAGCAACTAAAATTGGTGAAGTAACTAGTGATCTCCTTACCTTAGCCCATTCAAGTATTAAATCATCTCCAAAATCATTTTCGCTGTTTGATAAATCATCAATCTCATCTGACAACACGCTTTTAGCTGAACTGCCATATACAGTATATGAAAAGGTAAATTTTAAAATTATACTGGTAAAGTACTGAATCATAACATTAATTGAAAATAAGACAACTGATACAAGCAGTGAATTAGAGGGTTAAATGTTTATTACTATTTACTAAGGTTGCAATTTAACTAAGGTTATTGTGAGAGTAAACCATGGTTAATTTAGGTTATCTCTCTAGTCTTAATCTCGAAGAGAGTTAGAGAGGATTATCAAGTATTTGGTCGTGAGTCTTAGGGGGAGATGGGAGGAGCTCCATTATCAAAATCCTTAGGTTACTTTGTAATTCTGGTTTGATTATCAATAAAACTCCATTTCCATTTGCTACACGTATCAACAACTTCATGACTTGACAAAATTTTAGGTATGATCAAATTTTGCTGGATAACAATTGTGTTAACTTACCTGAACATGGACTCGCAGCTTTCAATACGCTCTATCGGTTGGGTCCTAGGATCAGCAAATGTAAACTCCGGAGAAGTATGGCCATTCTCATAGCTTTGGGACATTCTTTCGGGGGTATCCAAGTGATTCTCAAATACTTCAGAAGAATTATCATCGCAACAATGGAAAACTTTTCTCCCGTCTCTTTCTATTTCCTTGATCTGACTTAAATCTGAAGTATCACTGGTGACAACACTATCCGGAGATTGAGGTTCTGTAAAGTTCGCAATGTCACTATCAGTTATCAATCCCGCAGCAGCAGCCGTGAGTGCCATGACTCCATCAACAGGTATTGCAGAAGCCATCCAATCATCAGGGTTGCTACGAGGTGATGAAACACGGCCATCAATTTGATCATTCGTCCTGGATATTGATGGACGATAGCATGCAGCAGCAAGAGACATCTCACTAACAAATTCGGTTATCCGTTTTAGACGCTCCTGTGCAATCATACTGCATCAACAAGTGAATGACCTTCAGCATAAGTTTTTTGGTCTCTGTTTAATGCAAGGAAAAGCCACTACTAAGAGTAGGGGCATCTTATGTACCTGTTTAACATCTCAAAGTGCAGTTCAAAAAAAGGAACCCTGGTCAGCAAGCAATAGCATCGAGGTGCAGAAACCAAAAAACGACTGCCTCCTCCAGATGAGTGTAAGGGTGATGAAGTGCTTAATACACCAGGAGGTCTCTGAACAATCTCCGAGACATGTAAGCAAACACCATACAACGTTGCATCATCTGCTACCTGAAAAAGAGAATTTGGTGAGCCTCATGTAAGTTTTTACATTGCTAGTGGATGTCTGACACTAAAAAAAGATCAAGGGTATAAAGAAAAGGTAGATTACCTTGAATGAAAATATGAATGATGAATCATCTGTGCCTAAATGTTCCTGCAGTAAACTCAAAAGTATCATGATATGTAAACCTATATTCTAACCAACATAGATGAACTACAGAAGCTCATACAGATATCTATTCAGAAATATGATCAGACCTGTCCATACACAAGCTCATTTAAATCACTGAGAGATGGTGTCCTCTCCAAAAGCCGTGCCTGTTAAGAAAAATCACGTTTTAACAGTCTTAACTTTTAATTGCTGCATAAATCACAGAAAGACCCAATAATGATTCCATTTAACATGATGCATAATTATTACCAGCAGTTTGAATCAATTCTAGGTAAATTCTCTAATTAACTGAGATGGCTAATAACTAATAATATGCCAATGCAAATTGATGGTCATTAAGTAAATATAAAGAGACACAAACCATATATGTCATACCTTGACACCACCAGGAAAGCAGAAAGTTGCAAGATCCTTTGGACGCATTGCCACCTTCTTCCCAGGAGGGTATTTAAAAAGTATCTGTGCATGGAATGAAAGTTGATAAAGAGAAGAAAGAAACCAACTAAATCTCTCATGAAGCAGAACAGACGCATAAAACTAATAGCAGCGGCAAGCAAGAACGTATTAAACAAGATATAAAAGAGTGGCAAACAAAGTAGTCAAAAGAAAAAAAGAAAACGATGAATAAAAAGCAGAATTAGTGGCTCATGTAGCACAAACCTGTGGCTCCAATATTGGAAATTGAGGCCCACGGTGATGGAGTATTCTGTAGTCTGCCACTTCGTACCTTGACATCTCCATCTCCCATTTCTTTCTTCTACGGAAAGCCTCCTCGACTGGCTTCAAATTTGTTTCCGGATGAAGCCCCACAATGATAAAATGTTCAAAGAGTGAGATTGGCTCCTTTAATTTCGTTTGATCCTAGGGTGTTTGTCAAATGGAAAAACAATAGTCAGCTAATATATTATGCAAGACCAGAAGTTTTAGACGATTAAGGGGAAGAACTATGTAGCCAAAACTTGTTTCAAAGATTTGATAGGACACCCTAGAGAGATTGAATACCAGAGCTTTTGAAGAGTGGAGCTGGTACCACTGTCTTTTTTGGTTTGCTAAGACCTCAGGATTGAAAGTGGGCCGATTATCGTCACGTAGATTGCTGACCCCACGCCAAGCCTTCTGCATCTGTGTTTTCAATCTCTGGAAACTGTTTGTGCGCCTGTGTCCAGGAGCCACCATCTCACTTTGGGTGCGCCTATGTCCTAATGTTGGTGACTGTGGTAAGACTGGTCCACTAAAGTATACGTTTTGAAATGTATCTCCAGGTACTTTAACTGCATCCGGATCACATGGCGAAGAGTCTTGCTCTCCTGTAACTTCTCTCATTTCCATCTCTCTAACTTGTGTCTCGCATCTTAAACTCGACAGTTCATCATCTTTTTCCTCCAGCATCAAACTCGAATTATCTTCACCGTCCTTTTCCAACACTCTGTTCTCATCCCTATCTTCACATCTATTACACGTTCCCGTATCTTCTTCAGTTCCACCAACATTCAGATGACAAATTTCATCTGCTTTAGCTTCACCATTTTCCACTTCTGTATCCAATTCTTTAATCTCTCTACTACGAGTATTGTCATCCCTCTCCGATGAACCTGAACCAGATTCTTCATTATCCCTTGATACAAAACCGAGTACCTTTTCATCTCCCTCCAACACAGCTTGTTCATCATCATCCCTATTAACCCTTTCCAATTGCTCATCTTCCATTACATCTAGATTCGGAGAAAATCTATCATTTTTCCTAGATGTACCTTGTTCATCATCATTTCCTCCATCTCTTTCACTCGCTACAGGACTCCTCTCACCATCTCTTTCCACCATAACCACTTCTTCTCTACTTATCGATACTCTCTTCTCCTCGCAAGATGTATTGACTTCTTCTTCATCCCTCCATCCATCTTCATCTCCATCCCTAAAATCTTTCACATCCATCTTCTTCGAGTATCTTAATACCTCATCTCTGTTCCTATCTCCCCGATGAATCGCCAACACGTCTCCCTGCATATCCGTGTCAAAGCTTGGCTTCATACACCACCTTCTCCCTCATACAACATCAATATACTACCTTACATACATACATACATACATACATACATACATACATACCCTTAATTCCTGCTTTAAAAAAAAACCCAAAAAAATAAAATAAAAATCAACAAACAAATAAGAAGATAAATATTGAAACTTTGAAGAATCTTATGATTTCCAGATGATCCTATTTTAAAACACGAAACCCTAATTTTCCAGATGAGTTGAAACCACCATAAGAAAATTCAAAAAAACGGACTTCTATGGTAATGAATTCAAGGTTCCAGCTATACGAATTAAAAAAAAGCTATAAAACCTGCGAATCAGAAGATGATTACAAAAACAGTGAATTAAAATCAGGAATTTAAGAGCGAAGATACCTTCAAATCCTTTCACCAAAACCGATGCTTCTGGGATTTTTTTATTATTTTAATGAAAATTCAAACATGAAAATCCAAAAAAAAAAAAAACTTGTAACGGAAGGTTGGATAATGGAGGGAACGAAATGAATGCGCGGTGAGAAGATTGAGGGGGAAGAGATTAATGAAACAACAAAAGTGGAATTGAATCTTCTTTTTTCCCTTTTTTCTCTGTGGGGGCGAAAAAGACAGATAAATAAAGTTTGTACTAAAAATAGAACTTTACGAAAAAGGTGAGGTTATACTTGAGACCAGGAAAATAACAGCTCAGGTGTTTAACTTTATTTGTCTTTTACCCCTCACGTTTTCCTTTAGCTCTCTCTACTAAACGTGGCCTTCGTGTTATCAGAAACACCCCAAATTATTCATTACTTTGACTCGTTTTATTTTATTTAAACGAAATAACTCTAATTCCCACACAATTTAAAAACAAAACAAAATCTATTACTCTTGTGTAGACATTTAAATCATTTTATTTTGCAGATTAGTTATTTAAATTTCCAAAAATGGTGTGTCTGTCTGTCTGATATGTTACCGTTTGCTCCATTATGTTACTTTTTTTAATGTTATGTGTTAAATGTTTTTGAATGGACTTATTTTGAATATGGGAAAATATTTCAATGAAATAAGTGAAATTGTGATAACATTCATAGCCTAATATCCAAATTAAAAATATATATATAACTTTTATTTCAAATATATTTCTTTAATTTGTTTTTTTTTGGTGCAAATGGGAAAATATTCCAATGAGATAAGTGAAAATGTGATAACATTCATAACCTAATATCCAAATTAAACAAACAAATCTATAATTTTTATTTCAAAAAAAAAAAAACTCTTGGTCAAAATTTCTTTCTTTAATTCATCATAATTAATGTTAATTCAAAATTCCATCCTATATATTAAAAATCTAGGTATATTTGGGTCCATGATCTGTTATATATATCTATGATGGTTATATGAGAACACATTGAATTCTGAAATGGACAATATAAAGTGCTTTATTAGGTACGAGTGAAAAATTTACTAACATTTTAGTAAACGAAAAGAAGAACTCAAAAATAAGAAGTAGCATGTCTAGATAGATTTATCACAAGTTCAGACAAAACACCAAGAACAAAAGATATGGCCAAAATATGATTAGATATAATATAGTTTTGAAGTTATAATTGACCAAATATGTGTCTCTATATTATTACTAAAAAGACTCAAGATATTTACTATTGATGTCTTCCTTTTTTTCAAAGGATTTACTATTGCTGTATTGGTGCTATAAAAATGCATCTCCTGAAACAATACAAAAACCAAATATCTTATTAGTTTAGGCCCCTAAATTTTAAGCAAAATTTAGGGTCCCCGATTTTAATTTTTTTTTTGTATATTGATGAAAAATATATTTTAGTGTGATATATATCTCTTGAATTTAAATTTTTATTTCATATACTTCAAAATAGTGTAAATTATTTCTAATCTTTTTAAAAAATTATCTTAAATTTTTAATATTTTTTATAGATTAAGAAAATGTTAATTAAAATAGATTATAAAATAGTATAAATTATATTTTATAGCTTAAGAAGTATTTTATACTATAAAAAAATAGTACAAAATTTATCTTCATAAAAAATAGTGTTTATTATCTTGAATTTATTATAAATATATATTAAATTTTAATTACAATATATATTTTATCATCAAAAACATTATAGATTTTTTTTTTTGCCTTAGGCCTTTTAAACTCTTGGCACGGCTCTGCTTATTACCACGATTAATCGTACATTCATGTTCTGATAGATAATAAAAACGATCCGGACAGATATTAAAGACAGGATTGATGTTCTTAGACCGTATCTAACGCTGATTATTTGCCAAAAGTACCATCCAAAATGAGGGAACAAATACTGATGACAACAAGAAAACTAGTTTATTGCCATTATATCTTTGGTTCTAATTAAAAGTTCATGGACCCAAGAATAATATCGAAGTTCTTGATTAAGAGAGATATCAATTTTATCACGATTTACCTGATTGATTTTATATGGCACAGTACACACTTTTAGTCATTAATAATTTGTTTTGGATCAGGTATCTAAATTTGTAGAAACCATCAAACCACTATACATCATCACGACGATTGTTCTAAATATATAAAAGAAATGTCAAAGATATTGTATATATTAAAATCCGAACATATATGTCGGCAATCAATATCAGGAAAAAAAAAACCGTCAATGTCGACAATATTATGGTTAATACGTGAAATGATCCTAGCATATTGTGTGAGGCGTAATTCATTGACGCTGTCAAAGTTTTTGGGCAAAACTAAAATAATATAAATTTCATCGCCTATTCATGAAAAAAACTAGTAGTTAGAGGTGCTAGCTTGTAAAGTTTGAAAAGTGGAATTGACTTTGAACGTGCGATGGCAATTTACCGAACCCAACCGTTGAATAGATATTGGTTAGATGTCTCTCTCACGCGCTACATTCTTCCTTCGATCTCAGCCGTTGGATTTGACTGTGACGAGATCCCTTTGACCTGAATATAGAAACTTATAAAGATCATGAAATTTTTCGACCAAACAAAAAAATCATGAAATTTGAAACAGCTATTAAATATTGACAATTTTAGTCAATTTTAAAGGTAGGCAAAATGATCGTAACCCAAAAAAATATAACCAAAATGAACCATAAATTAATAATTCGGTTTGGTTTCAGTTTTGTTTTAAAATTAGTTCGGTTACTATTATAAAATTTGTTTTGATTTGGTTTAAAACCGTAAACCCGTTCGATTTTTTTTTTATCTTTTAAATATACTTTTTTATATACGTTTAGATAAATACTTAGGTTAGCTCGTTTAAGAATATATATATATCTTTTAAAAACGGTTAAAAAAAAGTTGACAAACAAAAAAAAGAAACAAATTAACCTACATATGCATTTTATATAAAATTTAAGATTTTGGGTTTTGACTTTGCTTCATTCATTTACTTTTTGCTAGAGAATTTTATCTACGGTAAAACCTCTATAAATTAATAACATTGAACTAATGTATTTTATGATATTTTATTAATTTATCATGTTTATTAATTTATAGAGATGATATTTGAGACAAACTATCAATTTTGGATTAGAAAAAATTATTAATTTATCGAGATGTTAATTTATAGAAGTTTCACTGTAGATGTTCTTGCAAATCGCGTCACTAAGTTTGACTTCCATTTTTTTTAAGCTTCCACTAAATCGATTTTAAGTTTTACAAATACGAGTGAATATGTATGGATTTTCTGTTATGTGTTTGAACTGATGCATGCATACATGTATCGCATGATTTTTCTAATTAGAGAAACAATGTGACGTCTAAGTCTCTGATCAATTATAATGTTATAGTTACATATTTTTATATGGTTTTAATTTGTATATATTTTACATAGTTTCCATAGAATAATATACAAAAATAAAAATCGTAATCAAATCAAACAAATATTCTATTTTAATAAAACCGTCAAACTATAAACCAAATAAAACCGAACTGGTATTACAATCGTTTTGTTTTATTTTCTATAAAACCGTAAAAGCATGAGAAAAAAAACATAAATCGGAGTGCCCATAATCTTATGTTTTTAAATGCAATAAATTCATCATATGTATCGTGAGTTAAAAAGAATTCTTCAAATTCATTTGGATAACTCAAATGGATATACCCAAATTGAACGGAACAAATCAATTTTATATTTATATTAGCTGAATGAAACAAATTTAATTTTATTTTCACCTATGGACTATGGTGCTACGAAATTCAGAAGTTTTAGTATATTAATAAAAATTCCACCAGCTATATTAAATCAACCAAAAAATTGACAGTTTGATGTTTATGTAAATATGCAAATTTGAAATGTTGTTAGAACGTGCACATAACGCTAAACGGTGCATATTATAGGAGATGCGGAAGCTGAGGCATTTATACCGTGAAGGAGCCCGAGGTCGCACATGCTCTTTGCACACCACTTTGGTCTTGGGAATTGTATTACTTACAAATAATATTAATTCGTTTGATACAGTCCTTACAACAAATTACTAATTTTCCGAACAAATTGTTTTCTCAAGCAAAACAAAACAATTTGCTGCAAAAACTATAGAGATAAAATCTTTCTAAGAAATTTTGTTCCTTTCATGGACCCCTAGTGGAACTTAATCACTTATACCTCAAGAAGTTTTAGCAATCATGTATAATGATTGTATTTTCCAAAAGAATTACTAAATTTTAAGTAATCATGTCTGATGTATCTTTGGTTTTTTTTTTGTTTTTGGGGTACTTTGTAGTAAATCAGGTGTACATGATTTCGAAAGAATATTGCATGGCTCAATCAGAGTTGTTCCAAACAATATTTTGTTATTGGACGGACTATCTACAAAACAAGTGTAATTGGGCTGACTACAAAACAAATTAGGCGTGGCCCAATTAATGAAACATGAAAAGACATATTTACCCTTGATGCTTTACTGACCTCACACATATGGTCTGTTAGAAATTGATGAGCGTTTCCTCATTCATTTTGCTACTTTCTCCAAACCCTAATTTCTTTGCTCGAAGTTTCCATTTCTAATGTTTCTCATGGCCTCTAATTTTCCCGGGTAGTCTAAGTCTTAGAATTCGATCAATTTACTGAATCATAGTGTGCACACATGCGTTGTGATCCTGTTTTCTACTTCGAAATCGGTTCGGGTTTTATTTGAAGAGATCGTCGATGGGTTCGCGAAATCATGTTGCTGTTGTCGAACTTAGTTCAGACGAGGAAGAGATCGATACTCGGGTAGATATGGACTACTTCAATTGGCTTAACGATGTTATGGAAGCCGTCGATGAGAAATCAGACAGTACCGATGTAGTCGAGGTGATTTCTGAGGTTAAAGGCAGTGTAGATTCTCAGTATCGGAAGCCTAATTCGTCGAATCAAGCTTTAGATGATGATGATGATTGTGTGATTTTGGATGGTGATCCTGACAAGACGACGAAGACTACTGCATTTGAGGATAGTGAGAAATTAGCTAAAATTGATGATACTGATGATGATGAAGTGCTTGTAGTTGGCCAAAAGGGTGAGGTATGTTCCACTTGACCTTCTCGTTTTCTGGGTTTTTGTCCATTATTGTCTCAGTGATATTGTTTAGCTATGAGGATTTGTAATTCAATGAGTAGATAAAATTTGAAGACCTTTTCTGATTTAGGAATGGTTTTGTGTAAATTGTATACTAATCTGTGTTTTATTTGAACTGTTCTTGATATTTATGCAGGTGTTTGTTCACTTAGTTTCCTTAAATGTTTAAAAGCAAAAAAAATATATTTGTTTTTGTAGATAGCATGTAGAGATTTCCCTCATCCTCGACATTCGTGTGCTAAGTACTCATTTAATTCAACATCACATGACAAGTACTGTAACATGGTAAGCATCTTAAGTTTCCCTTTTCTCCATGTCCACAGAGCTTTAATGGATTCTTTTTCCCGGCTGATTATTCATCTTTTGCTTCACTTTCAAGTGTCATTGTTATGTATGCGACATCCCTGCTCCATGTCCATACTGGTGTATCGGTGTCTCTGGTGTAGATCATTGTCATGCTAATGATAAAGAGCAGATATGGAAGAATCAACGCGAATACTTCAGGACAGGAATTATGCCTACTGAACCATCTCCGAAACCTACTCAAAATATCATACGGGTATCTCAAAACATTTTGCCACGGAACCAGCTTGGGATCCGGCCTTGCTCATCAAACACCGGTGTTGCTAATCCATCAAACGTCAGAGCTAGGTATAGAACTAGGCAATCGAGTCTGCACAATCAAGGGTTCCAAAGTCAACCACTGCAGTCATTGAGCAGTGTTCGCAACAGTGTGATCCAAAAGGCTAGAAGTCCTTTTATGTTAAAAACCCCAAGATCCAGAGTAGCCTCATCTGCGGCAACTGGTAACAACATCGGGATTGGTCTATACAACAGTGCTCAAGTTTCACAATCCACACAACATAGCCCTGTCATCATGGCAGCGACAGTAAACTCGGAAATGTACACTGAACAACACAATTATCAGCATAATGTTACTGATCATTGCTCAGGGGTACCCGGTTCTCAAACCAATGTCTACAACAGATATTCAGACCAGACCATAGGTGGTAGTGGAAATTGTCAGTTTCAGACAAATGTGGATTTGTTTGCTCCTCCTAAAACTCTTCTTACTGCTGCTGCTGCTTCTCAAGCAGAGACGGTTCAACAGCAACCGGGAGCTAATGAAAACGTCTTGGAGACCAAACTATCGGAGCTTGAGAACTGGCTAATCGACAATTCTAACCAAACCGGCCCGGTTAGTCCGTTTCCTGAGCCAGTAAGTGAAAACTATACTGGTACGTTGACATTCGATTTCGAAACCTTCTTGAATAATTGAAACATGTAGTTTCTATCATTGTTGGCAAGTTAACTTTCTTCATTGGTTGTATGTTGTAGAGTGAGAGAGTAGATGCTTGAATTACTATTATGATTGTGTATATTATTAGCTGTTACTACTTAATGTCGAACGTTTTGTAGATTGTCAGAAATTTTAGTTAAAGATCTATTTTCCTGACGAATGAAATCAATTAGATGACGAACAAATGGTTTGAAATCGCAGCTCTTAATTTGGTTTGGAAAGTTCTGCTGAACGTTTTTAAAAGGTTCCTAAAACCAAGTATTATATTTTGGGGACACCCCCACAATGCAATAGTTGTAATTTGGAAAAAATTATTTAATGAAATGTAATATTTTTGGTCGCATTATTTCTATTAGTATATTTCATTATCATATCAAATACTTCAGCAAAACAAATTCCAAAAGTATGCTTAGTTGTCGACAAAAGGAAAAGAAACTTCAGAGATTTTTGGCTTGGATTCTTTTAGTTAGATTAGGTTTCCTAGTTTAATCCAAACGGTAATACCATAAGAATCAATTGCTGAAATGCCACTAAATGAAAAATTGTTTTCAGTACTGCCACCTTCATCTTTTATATTTTCTTTAACAATTTTTTTAAAATCGAAATTTAGGTAAAAATCCAAAAACCCATCCTAAATTCCTAAAATTACAAACTCTACCGAAAATATCCATTCTAAACCCGATGACCTAATCCAAATCCAACATATTCACATAATTATTCTAATTTTAACTTAAAAATTCAGTATAAAAAATAAAAATAAAATTCACATCTCTGCGGCTCTTCGCCACCGCTTTGGATCCTCCGTCTTCACCTTCACTCAGGTCCTTTGTAGCTACGACCTTCATTCCAGTCATTGATACCATTCACAATCTTTTCATGGATCAGCCACGGCAAAGCACGATGTCGTCTCAACCACCGGAAACACCACCCCAATCATCGGATTCAGTTTCGAAACCATCAGCTTTAACACAAATTCAACAACTTCCTTCCACCAATCCGAGTTCCTCATCTATTTCCTCAATTCCTTCTTCCCCAACTCCACCATCACCATCGCTCAATCCAAATCCTAATCCTCCTCAATACACGCGTCCAGTGACATCTACGAATCGAAGTAGTATAATTCTCAATGAAACTTGGGATCTGATTTGTTGTTCTCTATGCTTAATTTTCCTAGTTGCTCTCGATTTTTTTTTCTTGTTGTTCTCTATGCTTAATTGTCGTAGTTCTCAATTTGTTGTTCTTGTTGTTCTATATGCTTAGTTGTCCTAGTTGATCTCGATTGTTTTTCTTGTTGTTCTCAGTAATGGAAAAAGTAAGAGACGATAATGGGGTTATGAGTCAATAGAAGGAGGTCCTAAGGTTCCAAAAGAAGCTCCTACAGAACCAGTAATTGATCGAACATAAGCTATAACAGAAGCAACTGCCGTAACTGATCGAACATAAGCTACAACAGAGCAGCTAATGCAACACAAGCATGTCCAGAAGCTCCAACAGAAGCAGCTCCAGAAGCTCCAACAGAAGCAGCTGATGCAACAGAAGCAAAAGCTGTTGAAAATGAAGGGGAAGAAGCGATTAATTCAAATGAAACTCATGGGGAGGAAGAAATTGAAGGTGAATAGGAGGAAGAAGAAGAAAAGGAAGAGGAAGAGGAGAAAAACTCAAGTGAAGGTGATAGGGGATGAAGAAAAGAATCTGGAAGAAAACCTTGACCATGAGGTATATACATTAAGATCTTTATATATTACTTGAACTGTGATTAGGATGCATGTTATGGAAATAGTTTAGAAAATTATAAATGGTGGTTCTGAGACAACTAGTATAACTAGGACAACTTAGGCTTATTTTTGTGGCTTGAAAAAATTCTGAATAACTGGAACAACTCTGGATAACCGGAACAATCAACTAGGATAACTGGAACAACTTATTAGGTTTATATGTTAAAATTTGTAGGATATGTGATGATGATGATTATTCCCAACCACTGCAGCCAGAGAATATGTTATTTTGTCATACTGAATACACCAAATGTTGTAAGGTTGATGTGATTTAAGTACTTTGGTAGTATTTTGGTGTTTTTTTTGGTGGAATGTCGAATATTGTTGACTTGAACAGAAGTTTGATGTTTTTTTTTGTTTATTAACTTTGATATTTTGTTAGACGTTAACATTTAAATATTACTCATGCATTTGATTTATTAATTTCAGTATTTGATTAACTAATTTCAATATTTGGTACAACTAGATTTATTCGGTACAACTAAGAAAGAAAATACAAATTATCTATCTCTCTCATCAGATCGCATTTCTCTCTCTTTAGCATAAACTCGAATTTTTGTGAAGAAGAAAAAGAATAAAGAAGAAAACATATATTGATAATAGAGAAAAATAAGAAAAATCAGAAAAATAAAAAAAAATCATCACATGTGTGTTATAGCGGATTCCACATTCCAATTTGACGGTAGGATATGAATAAAAAACAATATGATATAACCATAGTTGTTCTTGAATGTTCAGTTGGACATTCATCTTCATAGTTGTGCAAATACATTTTTTGCGTTTTTTAAGTTGGATTTTGATGTAAATCATTCTGTTGTAGTTGGCCACATGATTTTCCACTATTCATCATCATTTACGAGGTTTTCATAATAAAACTTTCACGAAATCATAGTTTTCACCTCTTTTGCATCATAAGAGGTTACCACTTACATAGTCTTCTTTATGATATAAGGAATATAAGGAGAACTTTATGTGAGAACAATAATATTTGTTAGGAAAATTTATTTTGTATTGATTGAACATTATTTCTTTATAGTTGAATATGTTTTTGGAAACTTTTTATAGTTGTATTGATTTATTCTTGAATAAGAACTGATTTCTTCATAGTTTTTGAACATGATCATACTCATAATTGTATCTTGCCGATTTTTGCGTAGTTGTAGTTGGACCATGATATAAATTATCATTTTGTAGTTGGCCACATGATTTACCCCTATTAATTATCATTTATGAGGTTTTCATAATATAATTTGCACGAAATCATAGTTTTTACCTCTTTTGCATCATAAGATGGTGACTAGTTACATACAAATACAAATATACAATCTTCATGTGTTGAGGTCTTAAAGGTTATATATCACAATGTTCATGCAAATCTTCTTATTCTACAACAAACTGACGTGGAAGCTCAACATATTCAGGCCTAGAATCCAAACCGTCATCCACATGGTTATCCATCGGGCTATCAACATATTCAGGTCTAGAATCCAAACTGTCATTAATAACATCTTCATTAGCAGCATTAACATTATTTTAATTAAAATCGATAACATTTGGCCATTTTCGGATACTAGTTTGAGAGGTTGCATCGCTAGAGACTTTAGAGGCTCCTCTAGGTTATGTTGCTTCACCGACAATGACTTTCAACAGAGCTAGCATCGATGGGAAACTAAAGACGAATCGAGAGACTGGAAACTAGATGTTGAAACTATACAGCTTCCGATGACGGGAAGCTCAGTTTTTGCTGGAAGCTTAGGAGGTGAAGCGGTGGTTCTTCTTCATCGCCTCCTAAAACTACAATTACACATCTTGTCAAAATTATGAATTACACAGTTTTTTTCAGTTGTACCATTTGTCCCATTTGCCCATTGTCTCAGTTATACCAGTTGCCTCAGTTATCCTATTATCTCTCAGTTATACCATATATACCATTTTTTCCAGTTGAACCATTTGTCCTATTTCTGCAAATCTTATTCCGTTAAATCAGAAATTCAATCTAATCGGAGGTCCAAATACCTAAGATTCAATACGATTCAACAACTACATTCAAATAATATTACCATTAAACATGATTACCAAACAAGCATCATATCAATCCCTAAATTTTGAAAATCCCAAACCCCTCTAAGAAGAACAAAGAAAGATTTACTATGTTTTAGCAGAATTGCGTTTCAGCAATGGAATGGTGGAGGTGAGAGAAGAAAAAACTGATTGCAAAAATGATGAGCCACCGGAGCCAACGGCCAACCGGTGAAATCTTAGTTGTTTCCGACAAAGACGAGGATGCGACCAGCAAGAAGAACGAAGATATGAATTTGATTATTTTAATTTGTTGATTTTTTTTTTTTTAGTTTTTCAGAAATTTTCAGTAAGAATAGAATAGGCAACTCACATAGAAAGTGACACACAAATTAAACTGTGATACAGTAGAATAAAATTTCTCAATTAATGGCTTTATAAAAGGGGCTCATACCATAAACTGAAATAACTGATGAAGTCTTCTTAAAACATTTCCTAAATATATTTTAGTAAAAAATGAAAAAATGTAATATAGAACCCAACGAATGAAAAAAGAAACTGTCGTGTAGTGTAGATTTGGTTTCCAAGTTTATAGAACCAAAAAATGCAAATAAAATATATGCCCCCGGGTTTGCAAATGTCCAGTAAGGCCCATATATGAGTGATATCAGCCCAATAAGACTCAAAAGTTCCGACTAACGCCCAAAAAAGAAACGGTTTTGACGATGTGACGGTGGCAAACGGCCACCAGTTTTGTCGTTTCGAAGACCGTAGACACCACGCGCATAAGAGCGCGTTCGTGTTTACTTAAGCTTCATCATCGCCTTTTTTTTTTTTTTTTTGCCCTTTCTCCGAAAGCAGTCTCACTACGGCAACACACTACCCTACCCCTTCCCACCATCAGCATTAAATTCTCTTCTCTCTCTTTCTCTTTCTCTTCGCTTCAGCTTCGAACTCACTTTACTCTCTTCTCTTCTCTCTCTATTACTCTGTTACCTTCGCCGGAGAAGCTCTCGTTCTCTGTATCTTCAACCTTACTCGTACGTTCGTCTCTGCTTCCAGCTCTGTACAGATCTCGAGCCGCATTTCGTGGATCTGTGAAAATCGCGTTTAAACCCACTCGATTTTGTCTAACCCTAGGGTTTTTGATTTTTTTTCGGGAGGAGGAGAAATCAATGTCTGTAAAGCTTTAACGAAGTTATGATTAGAGTTCTGATTCTAGAGAATCTTCGTTTTGACTGGCGGAGAGTGTCCGGCGAGGCTGTGAGGGTTCGGAGTCTCCGTTGTTGACTAATGGTGGTTTTTGAGTATTGTTTGGTGTGAGATAAGATGCGGAACTTTGCGATGCTTCTGGTGTTGATTGTTCTTCTTCATTCTCTTGGCTCGTTTCCAATATGCTTTGGTATGAACTCGTTAACAGATTTTTTCCCCCCTTTTGGATTGGTGAACAAATTTAGGAAGCGATTGAGATAGGGAAAAAATTAACCTAAGCTAAGTTTTGTTACTTGTGACAGCTCAAGATTAGCTGGTGACTATATTTAGAATTGTTTATTGGATATATTTAGAAGCTAACTTTATTATGTATAAAGTAAGCAAAAAGTGGTTTAGTTATACGATTTGGATTCATTAAGTTTGGAATCTGTGATTGTGAACGTGAGAGTGAAGATGAATTCCCACGTTTTGTGCCTTATTTGGCACCCAACCTTTAATAGCTCATCAAAAAAGGCACAATGAGCTTAATTTCTCTTTTCTCAGTATCTTGAAGAAGTATCTAGGCTATTTGTTCTTTGATATGGGTATGTAGCTTTCATTCCCAAGAGAGGATGCAGTATGGATACTTTTAGAAACATTATACTTTTTCGGAAGTGTTTGCTACTATGAATATTCGACATGTATAGAAAGTAATTTTGTCTGTGGATGACTTATCAGCTTGCTTTATCATTTTGCAGCTCGGCTCTTTCCAATGAGATTGCCATTTACTCGATCAAAATCACATCAAATGCATTTTTTTCATCCTCATCTTAATCCATTAGTTGCTCCTGCACCTTCACCAGGTCAGCAAGGGAATACTTTTTGGTCACATAGTGTAGTTATGTTTCTGTCTAGGAGTACTTCATGGTCATTTTCTGTCCATTTTCAGTTTCTTCCCCCAACCCAAGCCTCATTCCACCACTAAGGCACAAGGGTCATCACCATCATCGTCGCTGGCATTTAAGACGCAAACCCGTTGCTGTTTCACCTTCTTCACATGGTAATCTTTCTGCTTGTTGTTGATTATCCTGCGTCCTATAATCTTTTATATGCATACTTTTTCCTTCTTTGACTTAGGCCTAGTGTTATTGCTTCAGACTTTAGTTGATATATCAAGTATAGTAACTTCTCTTTCCTGTGTGTTTCTGGCTTTTCCTTTTTGATAGACTGTCAGCAGACGTGTGTGGAGCCTCTCACTTCAACTCCCTTTGGTTCACCTTGTGGTTGTGTTTTCCCCATGAAAGTTCAGCTTCTACTTAGTGTCGCACCTTTTTCTATTTTCCCTGTGACCAACGAGTTAGAAATTGAGATTGCTGCTGGAACATACTTGGAACAAAGCCAAGTGAAAATAATGGGTGCCAGCGCTGACACTGAAAATCAAGGGAAAACAGTGGTGGATATTAACCTTGTTCCACTTGGGGAAAAGTTCGACAACACTACGGCAACGCTTATTTATCAGAGGTTCCGGCACAAGAAAGTGCCTTTAAATGAGACTGTTTTTGGTGATTATGAGGTTACACATATAAGTTATCCAGGTAAACTAATTTCTTTCTGATGCAAGTTTCTTCTTTTTGTTTTCATTTATTATAAAGTTTATTTAACCTCGCTTCAGGAATTCCTTCGCCATATGGAGATTTTCCGGGAGATGCTCCAAGTGCAAGTACTGGAGGGCTTCCAATCACTGCAAAATTTGCCAACAAAAGCCAGGGAATAGGTTTTAGAACGATTGCAATAATTGCCTTGTCAGGTTTCGTGCTCATTCTGGTTTTGGTTGGAGCTATATCCATAATCGTGAAATGGAAGAATATTGGGAAGTCATCTAATGCTGTTGGCCCAGCATTGGCTCCAGCGATTAACAAAAGGCTGGGTAATTTTTTCCCTCTGACTTTGTAACAGATCCTCGTATTGTAACTTTAATAGACAGGGTGCAGTTCCTGTATGAATCCATTTCTGAATCTCTACACGTCTTGCAGGTGCTGGATCTATGTTTTCTAGTAGCGCCAGAAGCTCGGGATCGGATTCTTTGATGTCTTCGATGGCCACATGTGCTTTATCCGTTAAGACCTTCACACTTTCTGAGTTAGAGAAGGCAACTGATAAATTCAGTGCTAAGAGGGTTTTAGGCGAGGGCGGATTTGGTCGTGTTTATCAGGGGAGCATGGAAGATGGAACTGAGGTTGCAGTGAAGCTGCTGACTAGGGACAATCAGAATCGAGACCGGGAATTTATTGCAGAAGTTGAGATGCTAAGCCGTTTGCACCACCGAAATCTTGTGAAACTTATTGGAATATGCATCGAAGGCCGTACACGTTGCTTGATTTATGAGCTCGTCCACAATGGGAGTGTCGAGTCCCACTTGCACGGTGACATATTCTATTATCTGCACTTTTAGTAACAATATTTCTCAATTAAATTCATCACTTCTCGTTACATCACCATTAAAACCTGGTTTTTTAACAAAGCAGAAGGAACGCTTGATTGGGATGCCCGGTTGAAGAT
>CM051370.1:24140279-24265279 GCA_028015245.1 Cardamine occulta | reverse complement strand
TGCACTTGGAGCAGCAAGAGGACTGGCTTATCTCCATGAAGATTCAAATCCCCGCGTGATTCACCGTGATTTCAAGGCCAGCAATGTTCTCCTAGAAGATGACTTTACCCCAAAAGTCTCAGACTTTGGACTGGCGAGAGAAGCAACTGAAGGAAGTCAACATATTTCCACTCGAGTCATGGGGACCTTTGGGTAAAATTTCTTTCTACTTGTCTTATTTTGAAAAACCAGTCTCATGCTAATAGCATGAATACAGACACGCTTGTTAAATGGCGAACTTACAGTGATCATCCCGGATATAATTGCAGGTACGTTGCTCCTGAGTATGCAATGACAGGGCATCTCCTGGTTAAAAGTGATGTCTACAGTTACGGTGTGGTTCTACTTGAGCTTCTCACCGGTAGAAGACCGGTAGACATGTCTCAACCTTCGGGAGAAGAAAACCTTGTGACATGGGCGAGACCCTTACTAGCCAACAGAGAGGGCCTGGAGCAACTGGTTGACCCGTCATTGGCTGGAACGTATGACTTTGATGACATGGCGAAAGTGGCTGCGATTGCCTCCATGTGCGTCCACCAAGAGGTCTCACACAGACCGTTCATGGGTGAAGTGGTTCAGGCACTGAAACTTATATACAACGATGCAGATGAGACCTGTGGTGACTATTGTAGCCAAAAGGACTCATCAGTACCAGACTCTGCAGACTTCAAAGGTGATCTGGCTCCCTCGGATAGTAGCTGGTGGAATATGACACCTCGGTTAAGATATGGTCAAGCTTCTTCGTTCATAACGATGGAATATAGCTCAGGACCGCTGGAGGACATGGTGAACCGACCTCATTCTGCGTCTAGCATTCCGAGAGAAGGAGGCCTTATTCTACCAAACAGATCGGGTCCATTACGACCCATGCGTAGTAGAAGAAACTTCTTTAGATTGAGAGGAAGCATGAGCGAACATGGTGAACCGTCATCGTCTAGACATGTCTGGTCCGGCAATGGCGACTGGTTCTGAGAAACGAGAACATGTACAGTGAAGAAAAGGGTAAAAAAAAAACAAAAGGAAAAGGCTCACCACTCTAGAGCTACATGGTTAGATTTGGTTTAATCTGGTTTGGTTGAGTTCATCTGAGTAAAGACTCCGGTTTGATTTGTTTTAGGAGCTTTTTGTTTTGTTTTTTTTCCTCAAATAGATTAATTGTTTGTGTTTTGCGAGGATGCAAAAGCACAGGGAGGGTTGTATCTTTAAGGACGTCTGTATTTATTTCTATCTAGCCTTTTTCTCCCCACCAGAAAACATTTATTTTATTTTATTTTAGTGAAGTTAGTAGTTACCTAAATTTTTTTTTAGTTAGTTTATAAGTTTCGACTTTGGTTCTATGAATTTTGGCTTTTGGTTATGGTTGTTTAGTATCTAGTCCTCTGAATTTTTTGGTTAGATAAATTTCTGGCTTGGGAGATTCCTTCTCTGGTTGATGGAATTGAAATAGAATAAGAGTTGTGTATCTTCTGCTGAGGGAATTTCATATACAGTAGGTAAATTTCACTACCTATTAGAGAGGAGCGATTCAGAGTTTTTTTTTTTCTCTGGAGAGGAGCGATTCAAAGTCTTTTTTTTTTTTCTCTGGAGAGGAGTGATTCAGTGAAATTTACCTACTGTATATGAAATTCCCTAAACACTTAATCGTTTTTTCTTTTTCTCTGGAGATGAGCGATTCAGAGTCTTTTTCTAACGCCATCATCATCACGACATATTTTCTTTTTAAACATGTTAAGATTTACTTTTGTTGTTTCGATTTAGGGTTTTGGTTTATTTCTGGTTTTGCAAATCGAAAGCCCTCTCTTTTGATATTTTTTTTCATCGATTTTGAGGGGTTTTAGTTTTACTTTCGCGATTGTATTGTTTTCATAGATTTGAAACCTCTTTTTTTTTAGATTCAAAGTTCAATCGCGAATCTTACATCTTGAGATTTCAATTTTAAAATTGTTTACTCTTTTAAGATTTTACGTTTGTTGTTTCAAAACAAAAACCGTTTTTGGATCTGTGTTTTCAAGGTTATATTTTCTGTTTCTCAGATTCAAAACCTCGGAACAATGGGTAAAAAAATTCTCACTTTTTCTAAAAACATTTAAAAAATCCTTATCTTTTTTTGGGGTTTTTAAACTCTCACCTTTTAATAAATGGTGAAATAAACCCTATCTATTGTAAAAAATAAGTACATTATTATATTAAATTAGAAATAAATAAATAAAATTTGGGTTATTAAATGTTTTTCTAAATTTAAGTTTTTGATTTATTTTTCTCAAAATTGAGTTTTTTTAACAAAAATATTATTATAGATTAGCACATTCTGTGTTTTGATTTGAATTTGTTCGATTTTTTTTTTTGAATAACGAAGTAAAAATAGTTAATATTAGTCACTTTTTGAAATATGTAAGTTATATTTTAAATATATGTTAATTTTATGTATTTAAATTAAAAATAGTTTGGTGTAGAAGTTTATGTACTTTTATAATAATAAAAATAATTTTGTTTGTTTTCATGTTAATAAGTTTGTGTGACGAAACCAAATAAATATTTATTAACATAAATTCATATTCGGTTCAACATTTATTAACATATTCATATGATTTTATTTTTTCATATTTGTATATATTTTTTTATTTAAATCTATTTACATAGGTAAGATTTTCTCTGAATCTATGTTGTTTGCTTGGTTCTTAAAATTTACAAATAGCAAATACAATATATATTTTTAATTTTTATTTGTTTTCAAACTTTATAAACTTTTCTTGATTTTTATTTTCTTTTTATTTTTTTATTTTTTAACTGCGAATAGATATGTACATAATATATTTTATTATTTTTTTTGCTGGTCATGGTCTTTTTCTTAAACAGCAGTTATTCCTCTTAACATTTATATCACTCTTTTTTTATTTGTAAATGATCATTCCGATAATTTTCCGTTCATACTTCTTATAATTTTTATTTGTTTTAAAATAATTGTCATTTACTTTTTCTTTTCTATTTTTTTTAAATAAAAATATACATGTACATAAGATATGTTAATATATATTGTTTTTGCTGGTGTTAATATTTTCTTAAGCTATCACTTACTCTCTAACATTTTTGGATTTTTTATTTTTTCCTAATTGATTTAGTACATTACTATTTTTTCTAATTTTAATTTAACATATGGAACATTTTAACATATACAGCAGTTTTCATAATTTTAATTGATTTACGACAATGGTTTTATAATTTTAAAAAAACATATATTTATGATTATCCGCTGAAAAATATTTCATGCATATAAGTTTTACGAAAATAAATATCCTAATAATGTTAATGGTTTATGTTAATAGAATAATTAAATTCTTACGAAATGAAATTTATTGAATATAAATTTTATGAATTTGACTATAATATCAAAATAAATTTTATCAAATATTATCAAATATGAATTTTATGTTAATAAATGTTTATTTGGTTTAGTCACATAAACTTATTAACATGAAAACAAACAGAAAATTTATATTCTTATGAAAATACATAAATTTCCACACCAAAATATTTTTAATTTAAAGACATAAAATTAAGATATATTTAAAATATAACTTAAAAATATTTCAAAAAGCGACATTATTAATTACTTTTAGCTAGTTATTCAAAAGGAAAAGTTTGAGTAAATTCAAATCAAAACACGGAATGTGTTAATCTATAATATTATTTTAGTTAGAAAACTCAATTTTGGGGAAAAAATCACAAACTCAAATTTCTCAAAATAAATCCTAAATCAAAATTTATTTATTTATTTATATTTTAATATAATGATGTACTTATTATTTTGATAATACTTAGGGTTTATTTCACCATTTATTAAAATATAAAGGTTTAAAAACCCACAAAAATGAAATTTTTTTTAATGTTTTTGAAAAAGGTCAGGATTTTTTTACCCATTTTCCCAAAATCTCCTTTATAAACCTCCTCAAATTTGCAAATCAAAAAGCCCTCTTTTGATATTTTGTTTTCATCGATTTTGAGGGGGTTTTTTATTTTACTTTCGCGATTATATTTTTCATAGATTTCATTTCAAACCTCTTCTTCAGTTTCAAAGTTCAATTGCGAATCTTACATCTTGAGGTTTCAATTTCAAAATTGTTTACTTTTTAAAGATTTTACGTTTGTTGTTTCAAATCAAAAACCTTTTTTGGATCTCTGTTTTCAAGATTTTAGTTTTCGTTTCTCAGATTCAAATTCTCCTTAATTAACTTCGATTGATTTTCAATTTTTGCAAACCTAAAAAGCCCTCTTTACGCCTTAGGGTTTTATAACTCTTATCGATTTTTCAAAACTCGGTTTTCAAATTAGTTTCTTTAAAAGAAAGATTTAAGTTCTCTTAAAACCCAAAAGAAAGGGACTACAACACATAATTGTTGTTTGTCCAGTTTCTAATTTGGGAAAATTGTCCCTTATCATTGTCCGATGTTGCCTAATCAAGATAGACTTGTCACATTTGTCCCAAAGAATGAAAAATTCAATATCTCTGCTTTCAATTGTCTGCTGGGGACATAAGGATATAGATGAGCTGGGCAGCATGATATAGTAATATTCATGTTTATGAATGGGGAAAAATGATGTTCTAAGATGGGAAAATTCAAATTTCTGCGGAAAGATATATTGCTGGGCTGGGATAACATGTGATTAGCGAGTTTATACAGACAAGTAAGACTTGTCACATTTGTCCCAAAGAAGTAATAACTCAATATCTCTGCTGGGGGCCGTGGGAAAGCATGAAAACTCAAGTATAATGATGATGGGTTGGGAAAATTCAATTTGTCTGCTAAGTTATATTCTTGTTGAGCTGTGGCAACACGAGATTAGTATTCAATATTTTTTCATATTGTTGGAGAGAAATTCAGTGATCTGTTTAAACTCGCTAAGCTGGGATAGCATGATAAGAATTCAATATTCTGGCTGTTAAGGAGGAGAAGTTCAATATATGCTTGAAGGGTCTGTAATTATTATAGCTGAGCTGGGCAGCATGATACATAAAAGATTGAATAATTCAATATCTCTGCTTTGTGTCCAAGGAAATTCAACTGTCTGATGGGGACATTAGGGTAAAGCTGAGCTGGGCAGCATTATATAATATTCATGATTCTCCATATTGTTGGAGTTAAAAAAAACTGTTGGGCTGGAAAGAATGATAAGGCTGGTTTAATAATGTTACAAGGTTGGGAAAATTCAGTGTCTGCTAAAATTCTATCTTGTTGAGCTGGGAGCTTGGGACAACATGATGATGATATTCTATAATAAGAGATAACAGTGATGGAGGGAACAATGTTCTTTAATAAGACTCTACATTTCTCGCTAAGCTGGGATAGTGTGAGAAGTAGTATGCAATGCATATTAATGGGAGAGTAAGCCTTTTAACTATTGAGCTGGGACAATAAGATAAACCATTCAACGTTATGCCTCTAAGTGGTGCCTTGAAATGGAGGTTGGAAAAATTTAAGCAAGTGTCTGCACAAAATATTGATATTGCTGAGTTGGGATAGCAGCATTATATAACATTTAAAGATGATGTTCCATTCCAAGGCTTGGGACTGCAAGAGCAATATTCAATCTTCTGCACCAGTCTCTCTAATAAGGCTTTTTGCCTTTAATAAGAAAGTTGTTTAGTGATGTTCTGACAACATGATTAGTATTCAATATTTCTGCATATTGATGGAGAGAAAATGTCTTAATCTCTAATATTAATGAGAGAGCATGAACTCTTGAGCTGAGCAAGAACAACATGAGTAAAAGTAGAACATATGTACAAAGATCAAGTTTCTGCATTAAAATAGATCTTCTTGGACGACTGGGATAACATGATAAACCATTCAACACTCTGCATATTGATGGGAATATCTGCACACTTTAAGTGAACACACAATTCAAGTGTAATCCGCTAAAATCAGCCCTTATGCCACATGGTTGAGAAATTCAAGATTCTGCATAAAACTCTTAGAGACTCGTACAATTACCTCATAAGAATGGAAAATTCAAGTTTCTGCAAATACATTATTGTAAATCTGTTGAGCTGGGTCAACATGAATCAATATTCTGCTTAAATCTATACTTGAAAAGGCTTATATAATTGGGAAACTCAAGTTTCTGCATAAAGACATCATGATATATTCAAGATTCTGCATATTGGTGAGGGAATAAATGTTCTTTAATAAGGCTTGTCTAAAGATATATTAAGACTGGGAAATTCAGTTCTCTATTTGAACTTTAAATCCTCTGCATTTATCTGGATTGGGACTATATGATCATCTGCAAGCCTCTACAAAATACAAGAATTTGACGTTTTCTCGAAGAGGTAAGTTTTTCATCTTTAACATGATTGTTACTTGTCTCTGTAGGTTTTTATTCTTACATTACATCAAACCAAATTAGTGTTATTTTAACATTGGTTTAGCAGCAATGGTAAGTTCATTTCTTCTTTTCGTTTATATTACTTGCAAAATTTAGGTAAATGAAGAATAAATAAATCTATATATGCTCGTCTTATTGTGTTCTAACCATATCTTTTTAGTGACTAATTTTTAACAGGGGAATCGAGGATTTGATCAGGTACATGATTCTTACCTTTTTGGAGTTTATGATCCATTGATTGACTCTTTCTATTGATCAGGTAATGTCTGATAACTATTTGGCTATGAGTTATTAATCAGCTTGTGTTTTCAGCTTCATAAAAACCAACATGTGTATAATGTTATAGGTTTCATTTTAATCATCCTTGTAGTAGGAGTTGTGTGAGAGAGAGTGTCTATGATACTTTATAGCAAAAGTTAAGTTAGTTTTTGTGGTGACTTTTGATTCTCAACAGGATTAGCTGAACAAGTTTGGTGTTGCCTTCAACACTATTGGTAAGCAAGCAGATATAGTTTCTCTTCGGCTTGACATTAGTATTCTGATAGATTCACGCTACCAATCTTCTGTAAAAATAGCTTTATTACTTGTAACCGAAAAACAGAGTACACGATTACAAAGAGATATCGGTTCTTCTAAGCTTCTCTCTCAGAAAACCAATCTACTCTCGACTACGATCTCATGACGATCGTTTATTCAATAGACTCATCACGTCTATATCATAAGCAATAACAAAGCATAAACCTAAAATGACTGCGCAGAGTCCTATAAATAATAGTGCAAGTAAAGTAAAACCTTCTCTTTTCAAGAGAGTCTTCCGTAGTCAACCTTTATTTGTTGCCGTTTCTTCACTTGTCCCAGTCTTCTTCTTCTTGTAGTACACACGATACGGCTTATCATATTCTTGTTTTAATTATCTCTTGCATTGAAGATTAGACCAATCTCCATGTGAATCACTTTAAGTTTTAACTCTCTTTGTCTTGACTCATTACAGAGAAATCAAGATACTGCAAAAATTGTTTGTTGATAGATTACGAAGTGTTCATCTAAGGTTTGACTTAGATATGTTTCTTAGATATGGTTTAGTAAAAACATCAATTAAACTAACACATCTTCTATCTGCTAACATGAACACATATACTAAATGCAAACACAGACACAAACAAAAATGCAAACACGCACGTGAATACCAACAAAAACACTAAAACGCAACCAAACACGCACGAGAACACACCAACACTTGGTGATCTGTTCTTGAATCTCAACAACACTGAGCAATAAACATGGCCACAAGAACGATCGAAACTTGTCATCTGGTGAAAACAATCTTGCTTGTGTCACAAAGATTTTACGGTATCGAGATGTTTGTTTATGATAAATCAAACGGTTTTGTTTTCACTTTTATGTCTGTTGGTTATGTTTACAGGTTAGAATATAATTATAAACCATGCATAGCTTTCATATGTTTTTCTTCAACAGATATACTGATTTTATACAATATTCTTTGTTTGAAGGGAATAGTCTAGATGGATAAAAGAGAGTACATGTTAAATCAGATATGAGCTGTGAATATTAGAGCTAAAATTTAGGTTCTAAGAGATATCTCGTGTTTAAACTGTAGAAGCATAAGGAAGAGAATCAGTACTTACTTTAGGATCAGTCACACTTTTGACTTTTAACTTACGTAAATGAAGCAAAGTAGTTTGACATAGAAGTGGAGATGGTGTATTCAGCTAAGAGGAAAGGATGACGAAGGTTTGGAATGAGAATGAACAACGTCAAGAACATGAATAACACTAATAAGCTAGCTAGAGAGATCACAAAGCAGAGCAAACTATCATACACAAGGTCACCTAAAGACTAGGCATCCAAGTCTTGATTTGGTTAACTAATCACTCCTTAAACAACATGCAAACACTCTCATATTGACACATGAATGCTTTGATTAAATGTAAATAATTGGCTCTAAGAACGTAAATTCATGAAAATGCCTTAATCAGTTCTAAACCTTACTGAATAATTCTCATTAATCTCGTAAATCTATATGAAACTACTCTAAAAACTTCCACAACTTTCGGGACAACCTATAAAATTCATAATGTGAACGATTACTTAGTCTACTTCTCGAAAATTACGTTAAACCTCGTTATTAACACTAACAACAATTATTTGGAACACTTGTATATCCTATGTAAGAGACTTTATGGGTTTTACACTTTTACTATACCTTGATCTATGGTTAAACCTTTGTTTCAAAATCATAATCGCACCGATTCCTGCCAAAATCAAACAACAACACACATATTCAATACGACTTATAACCGAGTATTGAGTATCATACAAAGGATATATGAATATTCCAAATCATGTTTAGTGTTTTTTTTTAATATGATGTTTAGTGTTTAGTGTTTAGAACGAGATTCTAGGTTTCAGAGATTTCCGGTAGAGTATAAATATCTAAAGATCCATGAACTGGGATAACAACTATCATATTTAAATTTAGTGGTCGACCAACATCATTTAGGTTTAAATAATTAAACTTTAGCATGATTTGATAATATATGAAACCAATGGATTTATAACACAATTTAATTCGAGTTGGTTCGTGTGGATTTGGTTAAAATCGATTATTTTTTTCTAGTTTTCCTAGTAATTTGATTTGATTTTTAAGCACAAAAACGTTTTAAGACCATTAATTGGCTGATTGCGTGGACCCCAGCCGTCATTAGAAGAGCCTAATGACAACGAGTTGTGTCCGGGCGGGTGAACCGTTAAAGCATAATGTTCTGATTTAAAGAGAACTGCCAATTGTAAACAGACAATAGTCAATACGGTGACACGTGGCGTTCTTTATAGTTCAATAAGCAAATTTTCAACTATATTTTTTTTATTATTAATGGTTAGTTAGCAAATTTAACAACGTACAAATGTTTCAACACCTTTTTCTTCAGTCCTCAAATTTTCTCACGGGGAGAAAAGGCCAAAAATATCACATGATCACAAAAATAAGTATTATATAGCAGTTTTTATTTTGATTATATAGCAGTTGACGCATTGACTATTATAGCAGTTGTTATAATTATTCCTAATTTCGTGCACATATCATAAATATAAAACGTGGAAGTTTATGTTGGCAAGTGGTTTAAGTTAAACCACCTTAACCAGACACTTTGGCACTTGATGTTTAATCTTCTATTGTTCTATAATCGAATAAAATGTTTGGAGAACAATAATATAAAATTTATGAAATAAGAAACTTAATTATGATGTAAAAAAAGAGAGATACTTATTAATGAATATAGGAAACGAATAGACATGTATGTATTTTGCATGATTCAATAAATATAAATCAGCAAAATTTCTAAAGAAATTATTTATCAATAAATATAAGTCAGATAAATACAAAATAAATTAATTGCACATATATTTTTCAAAAAAAAAAACTCAATCTAATGCTGATAAAGTGGGGAATTAAGTAAATCCAAGATCAAATTAACAATCACCTTATTAACATTAAGTGTTTGTTAACTTTATCTTTAATTAATTAATTTTCACTATAATTAACACATATCTTTAAATAACTTGAGTATTTGTTCTTTTATTTAAATCATGAATGTATTAAAATCAATTCTTTAAAAATATTATCTAAATAAAATACCAGTTGTACTGGTTGTACTACAAATAGCAGATTCGAACCTTGGGGGCTTGGACGCGCACCGTAAGTTTAAACCATCTGAGCTATTGTGTTTTTCTTAATACTTCTTACAATTACAATTATATAATCCGATTTGGTCAATAATCAGATTTCATTAACGGTAAAAATGGTGAAAAAGAAAGGGCAGATAAAACAGGAAAGATTTATGATTTCTTCACCAGCAATTGTTTTTCCAAATTTGCTCAAAGGCTTTTAATTTAAGCTTTCTCACATATCCTCATTCTATAAGATACAATCTCTTCCCTGACAATCTATTCTTTGCATTCACACTGACTCACACAGCACTCGTCCCCAGCTCAAGCAAGTGAATGATTCTTTCTTGCTACAGGACTCATTTGGGTTTCTGTTTTGATTAAAATCACCGGTGAAAATGGTAATCTAATTTCTGGGTTTTGTTATAATTCCATTTGGGCGTTTTCTTTCGTTTTGTTTTACTTAAAGTTTTGATTTTTTTTGTTCAAACGGCAAATGTGCTAATTGAATGATCTTCTTTTGATATTTACTCAAAATTGAATTGATTTCAATAGATTTTGCTTCTTCTGGGCTTTTCATTTAATTTATACTCTGTTGTTAGCTGGAAAATAAATTTGTACAGAGATGAACATTGTGATTATATTATTTGACATGGTGTTTAAGGTTTTATCATTGTTGCTTTCATGGTTATGATTAAATTCTATTTGTGGGGTCTCGTTCTTCGACATTAAGCCTCTCAACTAGACTATTGAATGCTGTTTGTGTCTCTCCTTTTTTTTTTACGAGTTTTTTTTTCAATCCTGTATATATGTTTTGTCACATACAGTTTGAAGTTTTAATATTTCCAAATGATATGTATTCGATTGTTGGTTGTTTGTTGTTCAGGCTTGTTCTACAGTTAAAGGTGGCTCGTTTGTCTGGGTGGAAGATCCGAACGAGGCATGGATGGATGGTGAAGTTGTTGAGGTTTATAAAGAAGATATAAAGGTCCAATGTACCTCAGGGAAGACGGTATGTGTAACCGATTTTTTATAAACACTTTGACTATGCGTAAGGATGGAATCTGTATATGTTTGTTCTGACATTTCAATGAGATTGTTTCTCATACTTCAGGTCGTTGTCAAAGTTTCAAACACGTATCCAAAAGATATGGAAGTTCCACCTTCTGGAGTGGACGATATGACAACACTAGCATATTTACATGAACCAGGAGTCCTACAAAATTTGAAGTCAAGATATTTTATAGATGAAATATATGTGAGTCTCCTTCTGTTCACTGTTTTTGTTATCTTTTAGATCTGTAAAATTGGCCTAAAACCTGGTTTTTTTTTGCTTACTTAGACATACACAGGAAATATTTTGATTGCGGTCAACCCTTTTAAACAACTACCGAATCTTTACAATGACCATATGATGGCACAATATAAAGGAACCGCCTTGGGAGAATTGAGTCCCCATCCGTTTGCAGTTGCTGATGCAGCTTACAGGTGTCTGCCATTCAGCTTTGAAGTTGTTTTTCTCTTGTTCCATTCATCATTGGTTGTTTCCTGCCTGACATTTTTTGGTTTTCTTGTTTTCTATTGGGTGTAGACAAATGATTAATGAGGGAATTAGTCAATCAATCTTGGTAAGTGGTGAAAGTGGAGCAGGGAAGACTGAGACTGCTAAAATGCTTATGAAATATCTGGCGAAAATGGGAGGTCGAGCTGTTTCTGACAGAGGGACTGTCGAAGATCAAGTTTTGGAGGTAACTAATGACAAAGATTTTATTATAGACCTCAAAGACAGGATTTGTAGAATTTGGTAAAAGATCATTCTTTGACATGATTGGCTTATGTTTGCTTTGTCTGCAGTCCAATCCTGTTTTAGAAGCATTTGGAAATGCAAAAACCGTCAAGAACAACAATTCAAGGTGAATGTAACACACACACGCACACAAACTCACACTTTCTCATCACTTTTTTTACTGAACATGCTTTGACCAAATATAATCATTATCTTGTTGCAGTCGATTTGGTAAATTCGTGGAGATTCAGTTTAATCAGAGGGGAAGGATATCAGGAGCGGCTATCAGGACTTATTTGCTAGAGAGATCACGGGTTTGTCAAGTGTCAGATCCCGAGAGAAACTATCACTGTTTTTACATGCTTTGTGCTGCACCGGAAGAGGTACATATGACTTTTCTTTCTTTTCTAATATGCCAGAGTTGTTAGATATTTGATAAATCCACGCCCAAGTGTTTTGATATTCAATAGTAAAAAAATTCCATGTATCTTCAGTCTCTTGTATCTCTGTAAATAATGTCCTCCGGATGTTTCTCATTTTCCTTTTATTATTTGACAGGACAGAAGAAAACTAAAGTTAGAGGATTCAACAAAATACCGATATCTGAATCGATCTAATTGTATTAAGTTAGAAGGAGTAGATGATTCAAAGGAGTATACTAAAACCCAAGAAGCAATGGGCATTGTTGGGATAAGTTTAGAGGAGCAGGTAGTTTTTTTCCCCTTATACTAGTAAAAATGGTGATAATGTTATATGTGTATTTGATATCACTTTCTTTCCAGGAAGCAATATTTCGAGTTGTGGCAGCTATTCTTCATCTAGGGAACATAGAATTTGAAAAAGGAGAAGAAACAGACTCGTCAGTTCCAACAGACAAGTCTAAGGAACACCTGAAGAATGCGGCTGAGCTTTTCATGTCTGTAACTAATTGAATATGTTCCCTAGATGAAGAATATGTGATAATGTGAAAAGATTAATTCTTGACTCTTTGTTATTTGGCAGGTGTGATGAGCAGGCACTGGAAGATTCTCTTTGTAAACGTGTAATGGTGACACCTGAAGAAACAATTTCCAGATGTCTGGATCCAGAATCTGCGGCACTCAGCAGAGATGCCTTGGCAAAATTTGTGTACTCAAGATTGTTTGATTGGTATGTATAGTGCACATGATTTCTTGCAGCTGGATGTTTCTCTCTTTTGTTTCCGAAAGTTACTGTCATTACTGTTTGCTAACTTCTCTTATTTCTCTTGTAGGATCGTAAACAAGATCAATAACTCAATTGGGCAAGATCCTGACTCAAAACACATGATCGGAGTGCTGGATATTTATGGATTTGAGAGTTTTAAGACAAACAGGTGCTTAAGCGGTATGCTTTATGTTTGATTAAGGCAAGGAAACCGGTTTAGTGAAAATAGTATTGAACAAATTCTCAAATGAAACATCAGACACATGACATGAATCACTACTTTTAGGAAGCAATGGATGGTGTTCGTAAGACAGTGTTTGCTTTTGTTAAGAATATATACATTCTGATATGGAAAAAAGGTGAAAAGTTTCAAGTGCATGTTGCTTCTGATGCTTACTAATGCATGGTTTTTGCAGTTTCGAGCAATTTTGCATCAATTTGACAAATGAGAAACTTCAGCAACATTTTACTAAGGTTTGTCTGAGGTCTGCTCCTTCTTCTGATAGTTTGTTTTTATTGAGCCTTTCTCCTTGATCCATGATACTTTTTCTGGGCAGCACGTCTTGAAATTGGAACAAGACGAGTACAAGAAAGAAGAAATTGAGTGGAGCCACATTAATTTCCCAGATAATCAAGATGTTTTGGAACTTATTGAGAAGGTAACTGGTTTCACTTCGTTTTACCTGCGAGCTCTTGGTGAATAGTTTCTATTTTAACTCAAACTTGCATGTTCATCATTGTCTTCTCACATTTCAGAAACATGGTGGCATTATTGCTCTTCTGGACGAGGCGTGGTAAGCCTAAGAGCTTCAGTTGCTATTATTCCGCATATATATTATCTCTCCTATAATTTGAAGTTGTATACCTGTATCTTGCAGCATGTTCCCAAGATCAACACATGAAACATTTTCTCAAAAGCTGTACGAAACATTGAAAGGGAACGAGTACTTTAGCAAGCCAAAATTATCTCGAACTGAATTCACAATTTGCCACTATGCTGGTGATGTGAGTAGAAACCTGTTTTTAGCGCTCTGAATTTATAATAATGCAATACTAGTTTATATCCTAAACCACTTGAGTTATCTTTTCAGGTCACTTATCAGACCAAACAGTTTCTGGAAAAGAACAAAGATTACGTTGTCGCTGAGCATCAGGCTCTGCTAGGTGCTTCTAAGTGCACTTTTATTGCAGGTCTATTTCCTCTTGTCATGGAAGATGCTAACAAGCAGTCAAAGTTCTCTTCTGTAGCTTCACAATTTAAGGTGCAGTAAAATGAGGTAGTTGTAATGTAGATAATCGTTCAGTTCCATCGCTGCATTACTGAAGTCACTATCTTAATTTATGCAGCAACAATTGGCATCATTGCTTGAAGATCTTAGTACTACTGAGCCTCACTATATTCGTTGCGTAAAGCCCAACAATCTCCTGAAGCCATCTATCTTTGAGAACCAAAATAGTCTGCAACAGCTACGTTGTGGGGTGAGTATTGCTTACATTTTTGGTTTGTCTGTGCATATTTTCTTTTTATTATGCGGTGCAAGTTATATAATTCTCTATAAGCATATTTTCAGGGTGTGATGGAGACAATCAGGGTTTGTCGTGCTGGATATCCTACACGAAAACGTTTTGATGAATTCCTAGACAGATTTAGCATCTTAGCTTCTGCTACTTTGGATAAGAGGTTTGCCTTTCTCAATTCAGAGGTTAAAAACTTGCGCAGATATTGAAAACTTCTAACTTTTGGCATGTTCCTACTAGTTCTGATGAGAAAGCAGCGTGCAAGAAACTTCTGGAGGCAGTTGCACTCAAAGAATACCAGGTACTTATATTGGCAGCCGAGATTGGAGATTTGATGAATACTTGATTTTTCCTAATTTTATGTGGAGCTTGATGTTCTTGTCTTCACAGATTGGTAAGACGAAGATTTTCCTCAAGGCTGGGCATATGGCTGAGTTAGATAATCGGAGGGCTGAGGTATTAGGAAGAGCAGCCAGCATTATCCAGTGGAAATTCCGCTCCTACCTGGCTCGCAAAAGCTATATTATGCTCCTCAACGCTGCAATAAATATGCAGGCTGTGTACAGAGGTATCTAAAAGTTGTAGAAAATATTAGCTAACTTAACTATTCAGACTGCTAGCAAACAAATGTGACTGTTTCATTTATTTTCTGCTTTATTATCCATCATTTACAGGTCAGCTTGCTCGATATAGACTTGAGGACTTGCGCAGAGAAGCTGCTGCTTTGAAGATCCAGAGAGCTTTGCGGATCCACCTTGATAGGAAGAGGTGTTACATAGAAGCTGTTGTTACAGTTCAGTCAGGTTTGCGCGGTATGGCTACTCGTGGTGTACTACGAAGGAGGACCAAAGCCACAATTGTGATTCAGGTGGCGATATCTTTTTTAGTGAAAAATTGATGGAAGAAAACATGTCTCTTTCTTTTTCTTTTCATCTTTGAGCTTTGCAGGCTTTTCTCATCCCTCGAAATTTCTTCTTGACTCTGATTTTTTCATTGCATATACCAGAGCCATTGCCGTAGACTCCTGGCCGAGTTGCAATACAAGAAGCTGAAGAAAGCAGCAATTACGACACAAAGTGCATGGAGAGCAAGGCTTGCCCGTAAAGAACTGCGAAAGCTTAAGATGGTGTGCTTTTCTACCTCTCACTTCTGTCTGTACCTATTTTTTTTTTTTATGTTACAGTTCTAAGCAGTTCACATGGAAATTATAATATTTGGTCTTCTGATGCGCTTTAACAGTGGGATTAGATAAGTTTATATGATGTAGCTAGCAGCTGGAAATTGCCGTTTCCATTTTATTGTCTTGAACACGGAGACTGAACATGCTCACTTCTTCCAAAAATGAAAAGCTGCAGCAATGATGCCTTCATATTTCTTGCAGGCTGCAAGGGAAACTGGAGCCCTTCAAGCTGCTAAGAGTAAGCTTGAGAAGCAAGTGGAAGAACTCACATGGAGACTGCAGCTAGAGAAACGCATGAGGGTCAGATAAAATACAACTCTTATCTTTTTCGGTTTTTCACCCATCCTTAAAAGTTTTCTTTTCTAGAAACCTTTCTCTGGATCCTGATTGAACACATCCTTCATTTGTTTTGTGGCTTTTACGTTGTAGGTGGACGTGGAAGAAAGTAAAACACAAGAAAATGCAAAACTGCAATTAGCATTGGAGGAAATACAACTCCAGTTCAAGGAAACCAAACTGTCGCACTTAAAGGAAGTGGAAGCTGCGAAAAAGATGGCAGAAATTGTTCCTGTAATAAAGGAGGTTCCTGTTGTTGATACCGAATTAATGGAGAAACTCACGAGTGAAAACGAAAAACTCAAGGTAGAGGATTTGCTCTATTATAGATTTTATAGTTTTGTCTTTTGCTTTTTACGAAAGGATTTCAAAGCTGTGGAAAACAAAGAAATATTTGGAATTTCATTTCTCTTTCATATGCAGTCCCTGGTAAGTTCGCTGGAGCAGAAGATTGATGAAACAGAGAAAAGATTTGAGGAGACAAGCAAAATTAGTGAGGAGAGGCTGAAGCAGGCTTTAGACGCTGAGAACAAAATTGTTAATTTGAAGACTGCCATGCACAAGTAATCACTATTGGTCTCTTAGCTATTGAAATTCCATGGAGATTTTAAGGTTTTCATAACCTACTGACAGTCAACTTATGTGCTTTTTCTTCGTTTGCAGTCTCAAAGAGAAATTAGAGGAGGTGAAAATTGAAAATGAACTTTTGCAGCAATCTGTCTTTAGCACACTTGTTAAGACAGCATCAGGACGTTTCCCTTCTACTCCATTAAAGGTTAGACATGAGAAATATTTGGATGACTACATCTGAATCTCTCTCAATCATCCTAATCACAATATTGCTCTTGTTCGTGCAGAACTTGCCAAACGGCCACCATTCTAGCGAAGAAAGTCAACTCAATGTAAATTATGTCTTTTGTTTTCTGTCTACTTTTATCTGAATTTCTGCTCCATTTGTTTGTATATATCTTTAAAAGCTGTGTTTGCAGGGAGCGGAGTTTACAACACCGCCAAGGATACAAGAATCAGGATCTGACACTAAGTTGAGGGGATCCCATAATGATCCTCAACATGTATGCTGTTTAGTTAAATTACTCATTTATGTTCTTCTCATCTTTAATATATTCCCTCTTTGGTTGAAGATATATTTGTTTTTCTTGGAAAAGGAGGACGTCGATGCTCTTATCAGCTGTGTCACAAAAAATGTTGGATTCAGCCACGGGAAACCTGTAGCGGCATTTACTATCTATAAATGTCTTCTTCATTGGAAATCCTTTGAAGCAGAAAGAACTAATGTGTTTGACCGTCTTGTTCAAATGATCGGTTCTGCTATTAAGGTACTAAAATGAGATGATGTCTTATCTACATCTGTAAAAGCCTGGTTTTTATCAGAATTGAATGAATGGTGATCTCTTCTTATTATCAGGATGAAGATACCAACACAAATTTGGCATATTGGTTATCCAATACATCGACGTTATTATTCATGCTCCAACAAAGTCTGAAATCTGGTGGAACTGGGGCCACTCCACTTCGAAAGTCACCTTCCTTAGTCCGATGGATGACCAAGGTACATATACTCCTTTTTTTTTTAATCTTGTGTTGATGAGTTTCTTCTCCAAAAACTAAACAATCCTTACCTTTTATTTACCAGGGTTTCCGATCTCCAGCGGCTGAAGCTATTCGACCAGTTGATGCCAAAGATCCAGCTTTGCATTTCAAGCAGCAGCTTGAAGCATATGTTGAAAAGATTATTGGAATTATTTGGGATAATCTGAAAAAGGAGTTGAACTCTTTCCTTATTCTCTGCATCCAGGTGCTATCTATGAACCACAATGCTTCTCTACTTTCATCTTGTTTTTGCATATTTGTGTTGTAAGCTGACATGAGAGAATCTCTCTAGGCACCGAAAACATTCAAGGGGACTGTGCTAACATCCACAAGCACTGCTAAATACTGGCAAGAGATTATTGAAGGCCTAGATGCACTGCTAAGCACACTAAAAGAGAGCTTTGTATGCGAAACTTGTTTCCACTCACTGCTCTTACCTCTTTAAATGTCATGAAATTCTTATAGCTTATTTCTTGTTACAGGTTGCTCCGGTTCTTATCCAGAAGATATTCTCTCAGGCTTTCTCACTCATCAATGTCCAACTATGTAACAGGTGAGAGATTGTTTTAGTGTCTATTATGGAATATGCATCTCTATGATAAGCAGACTTTAATTGACTTCTTCTTTCTGATCTGCAGCCTTGTCACACGACCAGATAACTGTTCATTTATCAATGGAGAATATCTAAAATCTGGTTTAGAAAAGTTAGAGAAATGGTGCTCCGAAACAAAAGAAGAGGTATACCCAAATACAGTTTCCTTTCTCTTCATTTGTTATCGTCAATTGGTTTATACATAACACAATATCTCGCATGCCTTTGATAGTATGCTGGCTCATCCTGGGACGAACTCAAACATACCAGACAAGCTGTTGGATTCTTGGTATGTTTCAAACTTGTTTTGAATATAAGAAATGTTGTCTAAGCAAATTATCTTTTATCTAAGTAAGAGTTTTTGCATTTCTCACATATATTCATTCCCGTTGTATTCTCATTTACAACAGCTCATTCATAAGAAATACCACATCTCATATGATGAGATTGCAAATGATCTGTGTCCAGTAAGTCTCTATATCAACCAACTCTATTAGTGGATAGCTCGTGAACTTTCACATTGTAATTACACTCACACCATTTTTCCTTCACACAGAACCTTCAAATACAGCAACATTTCAAACTATGTACTCTGTACAAGGATGAAATCTACAACACAAAGAGTGTGTCCCAAGATGTAAGCTTCTGAGGAAATAGTTTCTCTTCTCTTGACAATTATACTCTTTAAGATCCTCTGCTCTAATAGTTTGATGCTCGCTCATCAATCAACAGGTAATTGCAAGCATGACAGGTGTTATGACTGACAGCAGCGACTTCTTGTTAAAAGAGGATTCTAGGTTAGTGTGGCTTTGCTTCTAAGATTTTAAAGTTATGACCTTTTTCTTTCTAGAAACTAACAAAACTGTTCCTTTTGGCCACACGCAGCAACATCATTTCCTTCTCGATCGATGAGTTATCTAGTTCAATGCAAGATAAGGACTTTGCCCAAGTGAAATCTGCTGAGGAACTTCTGGAAAATCCAGCTTTCATTTTCTTACAATAGTTATTCAGAGAAACCAAAACTGCCCCCTTCAAGAACACGGTCCAGAAACAGGAGGAAGAATCTCAAAGAAAATAGCTGCGAAGAAGTTTTTAGATTCGCCTATTCGTTTATTTGTTTCTCATTGTAACTCTCTAATCATCCCATAGATTGTATAAGAATATATGTTGTTTTGCTGGGAGAAAAGAAAAAGAGAGAAGCTTTCAAGCCTTTGGCTAATGGGTCTGTTCTTGTTGGTGTTGTGCAGTGTTTCTCTTCTTTTCCCCCTTATTTTTCCGAATTTAAATATAATTTTATTTCTTTTGGTGCATTTATTTTATTTTATTACAAGATGGCGGTGAGTTACTGAAATGCATCAGTAAGATTAGGCCTGGGCAAAAAAACCGAATCTGAAATACCGAACCGAAACCGACCCGAAAAAATCGGTTCGGATCGGATTCGGGTATTCTCATTTTACCCATCGGTTCCTAGATTCATATACCCGTGGGTATCGGTTCGGGTACGGGTATTATCCGATACCCAATCGGGTACCTGAATACCCGAAACATAATACATTAACATACATATATGTTTTTGGTATTTTGGTATTTTTGGATATTTCAGCACATTCCTAGTATTTTGCTATTAATTGTTTTTACAGGTTCGGATATTTTTGGTATTTTTGGGTATTTCTGGTAAAACTTTTGGGTATTTTTTGGTAATATTGGGTATTTCGGGTAAAATTTTCTGATTTTGGATATAATATACCTGAAAATACCCGAACCGATTTGTACTCGAAATTTTTTTGGGTTTTATAGGTAATAATTTTTTGGACCCGAACCGATCCGAACCCGATCGGTTCTTATCCGAATCCGATCCGAAACTCTATGGGTATCTATACGGGTACAAAACCTCTCTACCCGAAATACCCGAACCCGATCGGTTCTTACCCGAATACCCAAATGCCCAGGCCTAAGTAAGATATATTGAGTATGAGGAGTTGTCTCCACCCATATTTTATTCTTTGTACAACAGAAAAGGAAATAATTTTAATGGAAAAATTGCATAATTATCTTTTTACCAGCAAAAATGCATAATTAGGAGGTGTTTTGGAGTGAATATTTGGAGAAATTTGAGTTTTAATGAGTTTTGAAATGATTTGGTGAAATTTTGGTGAATTAAAAATTTTGTAATTAAATTTTCTGAAATCTCACCAAAAACTCTGAGATTTTGGTCTTTGTATTTTTAACTAAAAATTCCCCACAAATCTTATCTGAAACTTTTAAATCAAATTATAATTATGTTTCCAATAACAGTGGATTTTGGATTTTGGATTTTGGTCAGTGGTTTCTAAGATAAACACCCCCTTAGTTTATCTGTGTATATTTGTTTTCATTTTTCCTAAAGAATTATTTGAAAAAACAAGAATTTGGTTCGTGTTCTTCTGAATCTTACTGTAAAAAATCACATATTCACAAACACACTCTGGTTGAAGATGAAACAATAATATGGGCCTTACGTAGGCCCATTAGTATTGAGGTGAGCCCAAAACTCTTAGAAGCCAGTGTTTGTGGAGTAGAGAGACAAATGGCTATATCAGGCAAATGTTGTTCCTTTGTCTCATCTCTTTCTTTTTTTCTCCTATCTCGATCGGTAATTACTCATTAGGGTCTCTGTTTCTGGGGAAATTTTCTGAATCACCGCCGTTTAGGTTTCATATAGGTTCTCGGATTTTTTTTCCTACCCGATTGAATTTGGGTGTTTTCGTTTCACTCAGAACCTTAGAAACCCTAATTTTTATACATTAAAGCTTTAGACACTTCCATCGATCTTTGTACAATAAAAATTTTGTGTTTTTTTTTTTTCAATTGATTGATTTTACGAGTGTGAAGATGCCTCCAAAGCAACAACCGAAGGCTGATTTGGCGAAAAAGCAGAAACAAGTGGAAGACAAAACTTTCGGATTGAAAAATAAGAACAAGAGCAAAAATGTTCAGAAGTATGTTCAGAGTCTCAAGCAATCTGTGCAGCCTAAACCCGATGCATCTAAAGCTGCAGCTAAGGTACGCGCTTGATGATGGATTGAAGTTAGTTCGATAGTGGAGTAGATGTTTTGGATATGTTCTAATGAGTGTGAATGAGTGTGAGAGTTAAATCTATTTTGAACGTTATTAATCTGTTTATTCGGTTAGATTCTTACGAAAAGGTGGTTTCTTTTTGTTTGAGGACAGAAAAAGAAAGATGAAGAGAAAGCGAGAGAACAGGAATTGAATGAGTTGTTCAAGGTAGCTATTAGTCAGCCCAAAGTTCCTGTAGGTATGTATATTGTTTTCATGCATTGCCCTTATTGAAAAATTATGTCTTGTTGTTATTGTTTTGTCTATGTAAGTATTTATTGAATATGGTGATGTTTCTTGGCAGGTGTGGATCCAAAGTCTATACTGTGTGAGTTTTTCAAGGCGGGGCAGTGTCAAAAAGGCTTCAAGTGCAAATTTTCTCATGATTTGAACATTCAAAGGAAGGGTGAGAAGATCGATATTTACAGTGATAAGCGTGATGAAGGTAAAAGGGCTAGTGTGGCCACAGAGGGCCTTGTTTTTCAATCCCTTCGGTCCTTTGAGTGATGGTCTTATTTTGCTTTTGTTTATATTGTTTTAGATGGAGATATGGAGGAGTGGGATCAAGAGACTCTTGAAAAGGTTGTGGAATCAAAGAAGAATGAATACAATCAGAATAAGCCAACAGATATCGTAAGTTGTTTCTCTCAATTTTGTGTCTTAAACTTTTTGTTGTGTGCTTGTCAAGACATGTCTTTTGAGAGCTTCCTGTTTCATAACATGTACTTATCAGTAGCTTTTTTCTTGTTAATGCACTGTGAAAATTTCTGAACTGTGTTTTGTGTTCAAATATACGGCCTTTAGCATGAGATGGCTTCTCATGGATTATGTAAAGTTATTCATTAGCTTTGGTTGCATTTACTCGTTTTACTTTGATTAAGCTGATATGGAGTCACCTTATGATGTGCTTCCTTTAGCTAATAGCACGGTTCTTCTTGGGAGCTATTTGGGTATTAGACGTCCTTTTGCCTCCCGTTGTTCCTTGTCACTTTCTACTCATTTGGATCATACCTGACAAGAACTCATGCTTCTGGTGATGGTAGTTTTAATCATAGTTTTGATGTGATTGTTTCTTAACATTATAACTAGCTAATTCTATGCTAAGAGAAATATTAGTCCTGCCTGTTATCTCAATGAATCATCTGCATAAAAATATCCGAAACACATGAATTAATTGACTCGCAGAGTTCATTGAGTTGTAATTGTTTTTGTGTGTTACCAATATATAATAGGTTTGCAAGTATTTTCTGGATGCTGTGGAAAAGAAACAGTATGGGTGGTTCTGGGCATGCCCGAATGGTGCCAAAGAGTGTCATTACAGACACGCGCTTCCACCTGGATATGTCCTTAAATCTCAAATGAAAGCTCTCTTGGAAGAGGAGTCACAAAAGAAGATGGCAGTTGAGGACGAAATCGAAAACGAGGTTTTAACACTCTTCTGGTTATCCCAGTCTTCTGCTCATAGCTGCTAGGACTCTGAACTTGATTCGTGAGACCATTTAGGAAATTGTCTTTTTTTTGTTCTATGTTTCAGCGTGCAAAACTGAAAACCGCAACACAAATGACTCCTGCACTATTTATGGAATGGAAGAGAAAGAAAATAGCTGAGAGGGATGCAGGTTTGGCTGCTTCTCAAGCAGAGAGAGCTAAGAACGACCGTATGAGGTAATCTCATTCATCATTCTGCTGCAAATCCATCTCCAATGTGACTCTGTGTTGTACTCGAAAGCTGATTTATTATTGTTTGGATATGTAATGTCAGTGGTCGGGAGCTGTTTCTGTCCAATGCAAGCTTGTTTGTGGATGATGCTGAGGCTTGTGAAGAATACGAGAGGGAAAGAGAGCAGGAAGAGACCGAACAGAAGGTGAGCTCTCTCTCTCTCTCTGTCTCACTCATCTTTAAAACCAACCACAAGTCATGTTAATATTAAGTGTTATTTTTGTTTTGCTTAACAGGCAAAGAACAAAGAAACAGAGGCAGGGACAAGCAAGAGTAGTGGTGATGCTGAACAGAGTTCGAAAGAAGTCGATGAAGAAGAAGATGACAACGATGATGATGATGATGATGATGATCTAGACATGGATGAGCTGGATGAATTGGAAGCAAGCTTGTCGAAAACATCAATCCAGATTCGTGAGCCAAACAATGAAGGATCATCTTGAGATGGAAATGCTTAAAGAGGTGGAGAAGAGAAAGCACATGTTTTGTTTTGTGTAACTTTCAAATAGATTGGATTTTGCAGAAGACACAAATCCTCTTATTTTGGGGTGTTTGAATAATCTCTGTTACTGTCTTAAAAGATCTTAAATGTCTTTTTTTTTTTTTGTTCTTAATCTTGTTATCATATTATTTATTAGAAGAAAAACTACAAAAAAATTAAAACAATAATGTAGAATTTCTCATAAAAAAATCGCAATCTATTCTTATTAATATTGAGTTTAAAAAGAAAATACAAAATATCAGTTCATCTCTAATATAAAACAGGGTCAAATATTCTGAGGTGCCGATTAGGAAGAAATCGCCATGGTAGCCGCATCAGTGAACCTCGCAAACCTGACATCGACGTCGCTAAATTTGAATCGAGCACTCTCTTCCTCCATGTTAACCGGAATCAGAAACTCTATCAAATTACCTTTCAGAAGATGTGTAAAGCCGACAGTTATCGGAATCGCGTCGTGGCCACCACCACAACCACACGGTTGTTCTTCAATTAAGGCCATGTCGTCATGGTCGTCTTCATCTTCATTCGGACCGATGCTGGAAGAGTCAGTTAAAACGACTATTGCAGAGAACCCTGTCGTTGTTTATTCCAAAACCTGGTGCTCGTACGTTTACTCTTGTCTCTAAAAAAAAAAACTTAATGTTTTTTGTTTAATTGGAGAATGGGTTTTGTTGATTTATGACCTAGTTTGATTTTCCGATATCAATATTGATACTTTTTGGTTAAAATGTTTTTTTTTTCTTTTTTCTTGTGATGAAGATACTCGTCTGAAGTGAAGACGTTGTTCAAGAGTCTTCAAGTTAGGCCATTGGTTGTTGAATTGGATGAACTTGGTATGCTTACATCACTCAATTCTATATTATTTTTTCCTTATATAGGTCTGATTCGTTTGCTAGAAGTATCTATTGTTTCAGCATTTAGACAAGATATGGTTCTTCTTTGTCTTCCGGTTGATATTGGTTGCTTAATTGAATTGGTTTGTAATGATTCTGGATTAGATTGCAAGGGAAGATTGATGGTTTGGAATGGGCTGAGATAGTTTTACATTTCGGAGACTCTCTTTGTTTTGTTTCTGTATAAAAATTACTTCTACTGTAGTTTTGCTTGGACAAAAGATTGGTTTGTTGATGAAGAATCAACGGTTAGGGAGCTTGAAGATTCTTGCCTGCCTTTGGATCTTATAAAATATGCTTCTGTTTCTTTCTTTCTTTCAAACTATTATCTTGTTGCTATCTTATTAGTAATCTTTTATCTCTTGCCAGGTGAAGATGGGTCGCGGATCCAGAATGTCTTGGACAAACTTACTGGACAATACACTGTTCCCAATGTTTTCATCGGTTAGTTGTTTCATCATTTGCATCAGTTACTAACTACTCTCTTTGATATTTTCTTGATTCTTTGCCTGAAAACAGAACATTCTCATTTCTCAACACACAGAAACCGCGATGGAATCTTAGTCTCTGCGTTTACAGTGACCATCACTTTACAAATCTAATTTTGATTTGGTGTTTTTGTTCATGACCAGGAGGCAAGCACATTGGTGGCTGCTCAGGTACACACTGTCTTCCTCTCTTAACTCAACACCAAGATAGGAGTGTAAATGAAATCGTGTGTGTTAGTGTATTGACACCAAGATAGTACTAAAGATCTTGCTCACTGTCTTGTGATTTTTTCTGATAACTATCATTATTGTTGAACAGATACATTGCAGCTGCACGATAAAGGAGAGCTGGAGGCAATGATAGCTGAAGCCAATGGCAAAACTGATCAGACCTAGAGAGATTTAGAGATGAGAGTCATTGAAGATTTGTTCACCTTTCCTTATTGCTTAATCAGAACCTCTAAATAAATTATTGAAGTCAAGATGATTTGGTGTTCTATATAGAGATTTTTACATAAGAATCATGTGTGTTTCTTTTCATGTAATTCAAAGCCGGTTTCCGTTACTAAGCCGGGGTTGCTGAGATTGATCCAGTCACACTACAACTTGGAATTTGCAATCAATTTTAGGTCGCTACATGCATATGGGAAATCGATCTTGAGATTGTAGAAGGTAAAGATGAATGGTTGGTAAACTTTTTGGTACATACGGTTTGGTTCAAGATTACAAACAGACGAACCGGTTCATAGATAAACCACCTCTCTCATTTGGCCTCTTCGATCTCGTCCAATGCGTAGTTGTTGGTCGATATATTCGCGTAATTCACCTTCGAGAACCGAACCACAACCGGATATCGGGTCTTTGGATCCTGTCCATTTAAACCGGTATATAAGATTAAACGAAATCGGACCGTTAGACCCTCAACTCGAAAAGTAGATGCATTACCTGATCAACGGCCACAACCGCTCCAACGTTGTTGTACCAGTAGGATTCTTTCCTTAGAATCTTGACCTACAAATCCCAAGAATTTCATATTAGCCCCATAACTCTTAAGATGTTCTAAATAGACCCAGAGCTTGTTTCTGATACATAATTTAGCTAAAATATCAGTCCAATCTTGTTAACATGAACTTTTTTATATCACAAGGATTATTTCCTTATAATCTTGACCTACAGATCCCAAAATTTTCATATAAGTTTCACATTGACCCCATAACTATAAAATATACTATAAGGAAAAGAAGAAGTGACCTTGGATCCTCTCTTTGGGCCAATCGGAGGAGGTTTAGGCTTTGCAGCCGGAGCTTCCGCTGGAGTAGAAGCAGTGGTGGTCGAAGAACCCTCGGACGAGGCGGGTGCCGGAGGTGCTTCTTCCCCTGCTCTGACTACTAGTCTTGATCCAAAGCTTCTCATCGGCAAGAAAGACACGGCGGAGCTCTTTGAAGACGACGAAGAACCGCCGATTACAGCCGCCGTGACGTTAGCCTTCACAATAAATCCGGTAGCTGCTGACGTCATTGCCATCTGTGTGATTTAGCGGAGTACGGAGTTTGTTAGTTGTGTGATCCGAAAAGGCTAAGGAAAAAAAAGGAAAGAAAATGATGACAAAGCTTGAGATTGTTTTGGGGTTAAAAAGAATCGTTTTCACCCACTTGTGATATGACACGTGTTTACATATCAGTATCATCTGGATAATGTGATGACGTGGCAACCTTAAAAATGAAAAAATTATTTCGAGCTAATTAGGGTTGCCTTCTTGCCGCCAAATTTCAGTTCCGCTTCCTCCTGTTTTCAAATTCGCCATGGAAGCGTGAAATCTCTCCTTCATACTTCATCGCCTTCGTGAATTAGCAGCGTTGGATCTACGATTCGGCAGAATAATCTCAGTTAATCAGTGATGAGAAGAAGTAATCACCGAGCCGAAACCGTAAAGAAGACCGATTCACAAATTGGGTTCAAGTTCACTGATCCTTCGAGCTCTCGAGCACATTCAGGTATTTCAAAACCTCGATTTCGTTTTCGTGTGTGTGTATGTTTGAATTTGTCGTTCCTTTTTTGGATTAGATTTAAAACGTAGAAGAAGGGTGACTTTCGACGATGATCATCATCGGAGTCCCTTGAACGAATCCCTAGAATCTCATGCCGGAAAATGTGAGTGAGTTTGCGTACAGCCTTGGATTCGTCAATAATTCCGAATAATCTCAGATTTAAAATGTTGAATTTGATTCGTCATTTGTAGCGGTTGATGCGAAGACCTCGGAGTTTGCGTTCTTTAAGAAGTTAAAGTCTAATTTTGGTCACTGTTTTGAATTTTCTGACTCTAAATCATCAAATGAAGTCAAGCAAAATCTGAAAATCTTCGAATCCAGACCAGGAAGAGGTAACTAAAACCCACAAGGGGTTTGACTTTGAGGTTTATCATCTTTTTTTCTTGTGATGATGATAGTGTCTGCTAGCATGGTTTCCCCTTGATTTTCATCTCTACCGTTTTGAAAACCAGAATATGCAGGAGCGGACCGCGAAGCTAATGATAGATCCAAGAGCTATAGCTTCTCTACACCTATTCATAGTGCTAGACGTGGTTCATGCGTCTCTGCTGTGTCACCTGTCAACTTGACTCAAAGGAATATAGGTTGTTACTTCTATTTCTTGGTGCATATTTGTGTCACATGATATGCACTCTTGTCTCTTATCAGGATACATGTGTCAGTTTTGTTTCAGTTACATTTTTATAGTTTTGTAGAATCACTGACAGGTATTTGGGAAGTAATGATCCGTAAACATTCTTCTGGTTTCTGTTATTTATAGAGAAAGATTCTGGGAAACCTTCTTCATCATTCAGTAGAGATAAGGACACAGTTCGAAGTGGTAACAGCCTGAGATCTGGAGGTAGATTATGGATATCCTAGTTCTTAGATTGGTCTACGTTTCAAAGATGCAAAACATGCTAGTCAATGATTAAGAAACATGATTTTGTAGTTTGAATTGTCAGGAATCATTGATGAGAAAGGAGACATATTTTCTGTGAAGAGAAAGAAACTGCATCAGTGGGTCAAAGATACATGGTTTCCTGAAATCCCTGAGCTTAACTCAAACGGGTACACAAAAGTTTTTAATTTATTTTTAGTCTCAATACTTGTTTCTATACTCAGAAGAAAAACATTTTTTCAGGCAAGATTTAGTTTCTGTTCTCCTAACTCGGCTGTTCCCTGGAACCGAGGAGACACATGTAAGCTTGATGGAATCCCCGAGGGCTTGTCAATTTCTTATCTGGATCAATCGTAAGCACTTTTAGTTCCTCTCAGCCTTCTAGGTTTTCCAAGGAGAAGACGGATAGAGTCAAAAGAAGAACGTTTGTTGATTCTCCTGGATCAAAGTTCCTCAAGAGGTCCCATGAAACCTATACAGAAGTTGACTACAGTCTGCAAATGGAAAAGGACAGATTGTTCTCTTGGCCAGGATGGCTGGAAAGTAACATTACCCCGAGGCTACAGTCTTCGACAGGTCATGTGCAGAGCAGTTTCATTCCAAGAGAGCCCAAAGAGATTAGCTTTCCCATCTTATACCCCACGGAATCGGTTTATAGACCTCCATTGTTGAGACAGAAGGCTTCCCTGTCGTTTCCTGTTGAAGAAACTGTGGATTGTTCTCCCATATCTAGCCTCCATTTCAGAAATTACAAGCCTCTTTCACTGGGTTATCAAAGAGAAGAAAGCAGATACAGCTCAGAGGACTTATTAGACGAGCATAGAGAGCCTGAATCCGCATTTCTTCTCGAGTGGAATACTGAAACCGCAAGCACCAGAAAGACAGATGATTTGCCAGTTAGTTATCACGCAAAACTCATCACATATCCAAATGCATCATCCTCGTCTTTGACTGATAATCCATGGACCTCTGACTATTCTTCATCTCATGATTTAGTTACAAGGGAGCTGTACCCTTTACCTCTGCTCTCCCATTACACTTCAGGCAGTTTCCTCTTACCAACAACGAACCAAACCAGCCATTTTGAGCATGATGAACTTGAGAAGCATATGATTTATGATGAAGATGTGGTTTCTGCAAACCAGAATCTCCAGACATTTCATCGCACAAATAGCTCAGATTGTTTAACCAGAGACTACACATACCATGCTAATCTTTCAAACTCTCCAATGGATCAGTTCCTTAAAGTCCCTGGATGTGAAATAGTATCCTTTCCATTTTCCAGCATCAGCAATTCAAACTTGTTGGAAGTGTCAAGTCCTACAAGAACCGATTGTTTTAAGTCTCATGATTGGATACCCTTTCAGTTTCAGTCACCTTAAGCTTGGATTTATTCATAGAATAGCTATGAGCTTGAGGCAGCAACTGAAGAACTACTCCAACCAAGTCTGGTTGCCACAGGTCAGTAGCTCTCTTACTTACTCATACTTTTTTTCTTAAGATTGTGATTCATGTCATTGTTCTGCATTCGTTTAAATAACACATTTAAGTCAGAAGACATAGGAATCGATGATTTTAGATCTTGTCCAAACTTACATTACTGATGAATTGATTGAAGGAGATGTAGATGAACTATATGACTCGATCCGACATAGCCTGATATATATGGTTGAGATGGTAAAAGATCTTTGAATCCAGAGTTATTCGTGGGGACATTAGTAATTGCTCACTATTCTTTTCACAATTTCGTTGTTTTTGTTCTCTTTTCTTGATGAACCTCTCTTTAGACCCTTCTCAACTACCAAAGTAGTTGGTTGGTACTCATTCTCTAATAAAAAATTCACTAACCAGATTGAGAAATCTGGAATTAAATTAAAGGTGAATAAGAGAATGAATGTAATATGTAAGTGCAGATATATAATATGGTTGGTTCTTAGATAATTGCTTCCTTCATTCAATATGATGGTACTTTATTTCGCATCAATTATCATTACTCTCCCCCAATAAATATTGTAATTATGAATCATTTTGTGTGTATGGTCAGCTAAAAATTTGTGATGTTCAAAGTTGTGCCCAGTGGAAACGAGTTTTAGAATAGACTAAATAGACAATACTAATTGGCTTACGCAATTTGGTTCGACAATAATTCTTTTAGTCTAATTTTTGTTTTTTCTATTAAGATGATCGCAATTGATATTCCACCAACAAGAAGCTGAAGAATCTAAAACTAAAATCTCTAAAGTGTTTGTAAAAGAAATTCTCAGAGATTCTTATTTTTCTTGCTTTTGTCACAACAATCTTTAATGTTCAATTCAAAACCAAGAGAAGAGCAGTAACGCATTAATCTATTTAGAAATTTTAAGTACAACAAAACCAGTTAGTTTCTTGTAACTTGCTCTCTTTGCTGACATATTCCTGACCCCAATCAGTTAATTTTATATTTATTTCGTATAGTTAGTATCATAATTTCCATAAATACAAATACCTATAACCAAAGTACTAACGGTTAGTTTGACCAGGGGACATAAAATTGGGTCAAAAAGTTAGTTCGTGATTAATGCAATGGAACAGAAATTCTACGAACCGGTTGAAAAGTTGAAAGTTTGATGGTTTGGATATAAGAGCAAAACGAGAGTTAAAGCGTGGAAAGCTTTGGTGAATTGTACACGTCGTCTACATTGGCTACATAAGGTTATAGATGGGTTTGGTGAATTGCAAAAGTAATGGCTAAAAAAAGTTTTTTTTTCTACCGAAATGTTTGGGTGAGTCTTGAAGTTTTTGTAGATGACATAATATCATATTTTATGGCATGATATTAAAATAGTGACGTACATCTAAATGACATGACCCGTCACTATTCACTCATGTACATATACTTTCGAAGAGAGACGTGTGGAACAACATTGACAAAACACAGTACAATTTTGATAATAATAGAAATATATACATATATATATATATATATATTCAAAAAAAATTGTTAGTGTTGGAACTTGGAACCACTCCGAACTATACGATAGTTTATATATATTTGAGTAATAATATAGTGTATCTTTGATTATTTGAATGAAATAGACATTATTGTTCTTCCTGTAAAATAATTTATGGACTGCTAGTTTTATGTATGGACAATAATATAATTTCATTTCGTTGGCGAAAACGATTCAATCCATTCTGGCTATTCTAAACATGTTTTAAGAAGTAACAATGCACCAGCACATCTTCTAGCTACTTATCGATCATTAAGTAACTTGTTTTTCTCGAATTGTATCTACCTTCCTGTTTGGTTAACAAACCGTTTATATCTTGATTTTCTTTATTTATGTTAATAAAATAATTATTTGCTGTAAAAAAAAAAACTACCATTCTAAAATATTCTTATGAACCAATTTGATTTGTAGATTACAATGGCCAAACTATGTAAGTACTAATTTGTGATAAATACACTAATCAATACTACACTGTCATTTTCTAAAAAATCATTATTTATATAAACGGAATATAGCATGTAATAAATGGAATAACATCCAACGAAACACTTATAAATGGAATATATAAGTCTAACATATCATAGATCATCTGAGATGAGATCAATATGTTTACAAACATTGTTTTATAATTAGCAATGGCATGGTATATGTAGGTGTAGCAATTAAACAAAAAATGTAAAATCATCCAAAATGCTTAAAATTTATTTTTGTTCCCTTGGACCCGAAAATGCATTGTCATTTACTTAAGTATTTTTCTAAATTTTTCACTGAGTGAAATTAATCTAAAATTTGTATAAATTTCCCACAAAAAAAAACTTACTGATTTTTTTGGGTTACATTTGGACAAGGAAACAAACATTAAGAGAATAAGTTGGTTGTTCCATTTAAGATATTCCTGGTCCCAATTATATTGGGTATTAGAGTAAATTATCATTATTCTTTTATATATGGTTGCATATATAAAATAAAACATATAACATGCTATTGTTTTATCGATTCTTGGATCATTTATTAGCAACTGTGATATTTCATATAATGCCATATATTTCTGCTAAATTTATTGTTAGCTTCTTTTTTTCTTTTCTTTTCTCTTTGTTATATATTAGTAAATTGTTAGTTTCTCTTCTTGTGTTCATTGTTAATACGGTTTGAACTAACAAAATAGTTTCATATCATTGGCATATTTATTTTTACGTTAAAAGGTCTAGCCATTCATGAAAATACAAAATTCTCTCTTTTTTCGGGGAAAAAGATCTGCATGAAAGTTTTTAATATATAAGATTAAAAAAAGAGATTAAATGATGAAAACGAATCTCTTAAGTGAGGAGAAATTGTTGGTACATTTAAGTTACAAATAAATAAATAATAGATTTTTAGGGAGAATTTTTTTAACTTACCATATTTTATGTTTTATTTTATAAAACTGGTATTAATATTAATTGAAGCCTTGGGCTTAGTGGTTCATCAAAAAGTTATTTAATGTTTCTGCTTGGACTTAAATTTGCTCGTCGTGAGTGATAAAATCATAATAGGATAAGTTGTAGTACTAAATAACTTAAAAAATTACCACTAAATGTTTAAATTTTAAAACTTCTAAATACTATAAAGTTTAATAATATCTTCTAAATGGTTTAAGAGTTTTTTTCCTTAAACTTTTGGTTACCCTTTCTAAAAACATTAACACATAATATATGTTTAGATTTGTTTTTTTTAAGTTGTAGTATTTTAAACCATGATGCATCCATGCCAACAAACATAGTAATGTACTTCAACCATATATTATTTAATTTTATAGATCATACGTACGTTATTATAAAAAAAAACATTACAAACATATTTATTAAAAGAATTTTTATATAATTTAAATTACAGAATTGAAGCCATGAAAAAAGCCATTTGCAGCTTTTTCCCTCTAAATAAAAAGGCCCTTTTGGTATCAGACGTCATCTCCTAAAAGCTGTACCTGTTAAATTCACTTAAATCTTCTCCGGCGAAGCTAAATCTCCGGCGACGTATACAACGGCGAAGCTTGACGACGTTTCTAAATCTAGCTACCTACTAACAGGTCTCTCCCTCTCTCTCTCTCTCTCTTTCTCACTGAGTTAAAGCAGAAAATGTCTGACTTATAGCTCCGATCTCACTTTCCGATGCTTTTTCCGTTTTCCTCGTTGCCGAGTTCTTAGTTCTTAGAACGGCGAACGAATTCGATTGTATACGAGCTATTTGTTCCACTTGTTTTCGATTTGATAATTTCCGAAATCTGGTAAATGCAGATTCAGTGAGGGAGGCCTAGGATTTTGTGATTTCATTCGAAGACTCGATCTGATGCTATTAAGAAGAGGTCATACTGAGAAGTTTCCACTGAGATTTGAGGAGAAGTAGTTTCAGCAGAGCGAAGAAGACAACTACTGAATCTATGAAAAAACTCATTGATCGAGAAATGTCGAAAGAAGTTGAAGATAGGAAGAGTTCTAGTAATGTGATTGCTAAATTAATGGGTTTAGAGACTAGTGCTCCACCACGGAGCAGATCTAGAAGCTCTTCGTTGACTTGTGTGGATCAGAAAGCGAATCTTTCAAGAAAAGGAAAGTGTGATGGAAGTATGAGTGATAAGCAGATGGATCTTGTTCGTCGAAAGTTCATGGAAGCGAAACATTTGGTAACAGATAACAAGAAGCTTCATAGGTCCAAGGAGTTTCAAGAAGCACTTGAAGTTTTAAGCTCTAACAAAGATTTATTCGTTGAGTTTCTCCAGGAATCAAATTCATTGTTTTCTCAGCATCTTTCTGAGTTTCAGCCTGTTACAGAGGCTAAGCGCATTACGGTATTGAGACCTTCAAAGGCTGTTGGTGCTCAGAAATGTGTGGTTGAAGATAGTAAGAAATCGGCTTCTTTGAGTCAGGAAACTGGATGGATCGATGCTGCGCAGCCAACTCGAATAGTTGTTTTGAAGCCCTGTCCTGGGAAGGCTCTAGATATAAAGGCTATTGCTTCATCACCTCCTTCTTGTTTTGATGAGGCTGGAGATGCTGAGACTAGACAAGTGGCAAAAGAAATAACACGTCAAATACGTGAAACTTTTGGGGGTCTCTGTAGGAACGAGACTCTTTCTTCTTCATCTTCTTCTGTATTGTCCAATGGCTATATCGGTGATGATTGTTCGTTAAACATATCGAATAATGAATATCCTGTGGGAAACATTAGCAACTCTGAGATCATGTCACCTTCCTCTAGGCATTCATGGGACTGTGTGAATAGGTTTGAGAGTCCTTTCTCTTCCTCTTCATTCAGCCGAGCCTCTTTTTCTCCAGAGTCATCTGTCTATAGAGAGGCAAAGAAACGGCTTTCTGAAAGATGGGCAATGATGTCACTTAACGGAGACACACAGCAACAGAAAAACCTCCCAAAGACCTCAACAGCCTTAGGCGAAATGCTTGAACTCTCGAAGACGAAAGTACCTATCCGATCCAAGGAAGAGAGCATCAAAGTGAAACAAGAGATGAGACGATCAATTTCATTCATAGGCAGTGGTCTAGATCAAGCAGAAAGCACAAGTGATTCTCTGAATACCCTTGAAAGGTCAAAATCAGTCCCCGAGATTAGGCTCAATGGTGGAACTTCAAAAGCACAAGCTCACCAAGAGCTGACTGAGTCAAGAAGCGTAAAGTCATCATGGAAAATTTCAAGCTTGTTCTTCTTCCGGAATAAGAAATCAACCAAGGAGAAGACAGATGCACAGTCTCAATTGGCTATGTACTGTGATGCATTACAACAACAAAGTACTTTTACAAGCGAGGTAAATCACACTCTATGGACCACTCTTGTTTGATTTTACAAGCGAGGTACCATTTTTGTTTTAATCATCTGCCATTGATTTGTTTGTGGCTAAATGAAAACCAGGACCAGCCGAGTCCAGTATCGGTTTTACAGCCGGATTTCGAAGAGGAATGTTCTGGGTCAGCAAAGCTATGGACCACTCAAGGTTAAATTTAGCTCTCTGGTGTTAAAACTTTCTAAGAGTTATAGATATTGTGTAACACTTTGGTACTGTCACATCTCACAGGAAAAGAAATGTCTCTGAGATCTAACCTGATTGACAAATCTCCCCCAATCGGATCAATCGCTCGGGTTTTCTCATGGGAGGATGATTCATACACAGACACAACTAAACCCGCAATGGGAATCGAGGAAGACGAAGACTGGTATGGCTTCATCAAAACACTCTTAACAGCAGCTGGTTTCAGCGGTCGTGGCTCCCTTATGACCCGGTGGCACTCACTAGATAGCCCCTTAGACCCATCATTAATAGACAAATTTGCCAACATCAAACACAGGAAACAGCGATCAAACCACAAACTCGTTTTCGACTGCGTCAATGCCATCATAACAGAGACAACATCAACAGTTGCACGCACGGACTTGACCGAGGGATTTGACATGGTGGAACATGTCTGGACAGAGTTAAAGGACTGCGCGGTGAGGGACGAGGTTGTAGGAAAAATGTGGAGTTATAGTTTACAAGTCGAAATGAACAACTTGGGGATTGATATTGAAGTGATACTGTTGCAAGAGCTTGTTGAAGAAGCAGTCTTCGAGCTTACTTGATGAAATAATGTACATATACGTTGATATAAGCTACTATTTATATAAGCTTTTGTATTAATGAAACATATATAGCTGATATAATTTAATTACTTACTTCATTTACATTAATCTTTTTATGTCCAAAAAAGGGTAAAATTTTTATTATGGAAAATGCTAATTTTCAAACTGTTCATAGGATTGTTTGTACAAAGCAAACACACAAATGAAGATAGTGCATCGTTTGAGTATATGTGAATGCACACTCGAAGTTTACAAAAAGCAGTAAATGTTTTATGCACACTCAAGAAGTTTACAAAGAACAAAAACATAGAGAAACAGAGACCATATGGACACATGCAGTTTCAGAAACATGTTACAGAGCTTCATCAGCCCTTCGGGCTCACTGCCTGAGTCTGGTTCAAACCATACTGCCAAAAAGAAAATTTTGCAAAGAAACCGTTTTTATCAACAACATATTCACAAAGTCTTATCCGATCTGTTAAGTATCAAGAAACTGAAATAAGAAAAGATCAGTAATGTTACCTTTTCTCTGATTCGGGAGCTCCAGTTTTCCATCTTGCTTGACCCAGCAGACGCTTGGTTTGCTTGCGGACCAAGAAGTGGGTCCCAAGTTCTGGTCCTCGGGTTTTCATAATCGTCCTCTTCGTCAAGCTCGGGTTTCGGGGTTGAAACCATAGCTCTGAGAACCATGGCTAGTAGCAAAGACAGTAGCTGAAAAAACAAGAGAAATATTCTTGTTTTGTCTTTTAAACTCTCTAAAGACAATATATATCATGACAATGTTGGAAGTTAAAAAAGACTGATTTGAGTTACCTGGACAGCTACCACAGCAATCCCAACCCATTTGCATATATCGATGTTTTCTTCAATGAAAGCCCTAAGACTACTAAGTTCTCCAGTTGGATCATACGGAAGATCCTACAGGACACAAGTTCTAAACAGTTACAAACAAGAGAAGAACACAAGAAACAAGATTCAAACATAAGAAAGATCTCACCTTTTCCCATTGACGGTCAATAGCGATGTATCCAATAAGGGCAGCTTCAAGTAGAATGAGCAGAGTTTTGAGAATAGAGTACTTTCAAACTGTCAAGGGAAACAAACACACCAAACCCATTCCAATAACTGTCACAACGGTTAATAAACTCGATCTATTAACAGAGATAATAAAAAAAAAAAAACTAAAAAGGAAGGTCTCTGTATAAGGATACAAAACACAAGCAACAGCCATTGATTGCTTCAGCTGCTATGAAACCAATGAAGGTAACAATGCAGACCAAAATACCAACCGCCATGAAAGAGTAGATGAACCTGCATCATAAACAAGCATCACATAAACCGAACCAAATTAGCCAAAGAAACAGACAAGAGCTTTGGTTAAACTTCAAGAAGAGAAACCAAACATTAATTAATCAAGTAGAAGTTTCTTCAGCATCAAACTGTAGCTGAGCTAAAACCAGTCATCTTTAAAGCATCTAAATCAACCAAGCTTGATAAAAAAAACTATCAAATTGAACAACTATGTACAAGCGAAATTAAATCCACATTCATCCCTACACTCCAGTCAAGCTCAAGCTCAAGTAACAAGAATCTAATTAGAAACCTAAAAATTGGAAATTTTGAGTAAATCCCTAAAATTTGAAACTTTGAGTAAAGCTTTAAAATTTCCTAAAATTGAAAAGGAATAGTCAATAGTGAATACAAGAGTACCATGGAGCAGGAAGATCCAACGAACGGAGGTTAAACGCATGATCAGCACCTGACCCGAGAACGATACTAGCCATCAAATCAATAGGATTCTTCAAGGGCTCAGAAACACTAGTGCTCTCGATCCCAGAGTTTGATGATTCCGGAAAATAAGCTACCGGTGGCGGCTCGACGGGGACATGATGGTTGTATTGATTGAGCATCCATATGGAGTAGATTATGATGGATACACCAAAGAAAGCTTGAACAAAATTGAGGATCTTGAGAGTAGAAGCAAACGAAACATGGCAGCAATTATGCCGCATTTTTGTGCTCAGAATTCAAAAGGGAAAGTTTTTGAATTTGGGGATAATGAGAGAATCAGAGAAGCTTTTCCAATGGTCGTCTTGTCTGTAAAGGTGTCTCCTTTTTTTCTCTTGTTTTTTGTTTCTTATATTATTCATTTATTTCATTAGTCGTCTATAGTTGTAACTTGTTTAGCTCTTATCCGGTGACTGGAAAATATGCCAAATTTATGCTTATTGACTTCAGAATGATTGTAATTTTTTTTAGGATTATTGGGATTACTTAGGTAGTTATGTACAAAGAAAACATGGAAGCAGTTCCCAAGTCATCGCTTAGGTATCGGCTAGTCTCGACATTTTTAAATTTTGTTTTCATCAAATGTTTGTTTTCAACATTGTTCTTCAATCATGATTTTGTCTTCCTAATGCTTGTAGATTCGATTACGTTGATTCTGCTTCTGATATCATAATTATTATGTGTTTTTTCCATCAGCTTTAATATATAGATATATTTTGAGCTCAAGTTAAAGCAAAATTATATGGTTTGATGCGCACCTAATACACTTGAATCTCTATCTTTCCTCAGCAATTTCAGTGCCTAAAACCATAGTTTCCATCTTTTCCAAGGCTCATATATATGCACCTGTTTTGGTGTTTGAAGATTCTTATCCTTTTCTCACTTCTTATATACTGTATATGGTATCGTTCAAACTAATATAAAAAATCTTCAACAATTAATACAGGTACGTATACTAAACACACATAACAACCAATGATACAAATTGTTTTATTCATTAAAAACACATGCCTTATCAATCTATAATGGCCGCCGTGTTCTTCTCAGAGCTTTCCTGGTAGTATTTTTCATGACATTTGAAAGAACAAACATATCCAGCCACGGAAACTTGGAAAATGGAAGGGAGCTTGCATCGAGAGTTACACCCATTGCAAATTGGTCTACAAATAGAGGTGTTAGATACCACTTCTCCTTTATACCTTTGTAGTTCATATTGTATAATATATGACAAGTCTTCTACTGAACCTGGCATCATATATGACAAGTCTCCCACAACGCAGGAAATATGCAATGTGATCCCACAATCTTTGCATGTATAAAACCATTTCCTTGGATTCAATTTTGTTTCACATGCTTCACACCAATAATATTCTCCATCCACACTACTGTTTTCACCATAAGACAAGCAGAGATGATGATCATCATACCTATGCCTCATTACCTTGTAAGGTAAAATAGCACACTTGAAACCCAATCTAAAGTTACACTCGTCACAATTAAAGAACCCGTTGTAGATCTCTCTAGTATTACAATCACCACATGCAGTACAAGACTTGGAACGAGAATGACCTCTAGTGTAGTATAAAGGATGTGGATGGCTTTCGTGAACAAATGGTTCTGAAAGTGAACTGCATCGTACATCTAGAACAAAAACACCATCAGTGTACCTGAAACCGGTGTAGTGTTGATGACAAGTATAACATAAATAAGCTTTGCCTTGAGAATTCGTGTCTAGTGTGAGTTGTTGGTTGTAGCTCGCATGCCGTTTCTTCCGAGGAAGGTTAGCACATTGTTTGTGGAGAATGAACTCACATTGCTCGCAACTGTAGAATGGTTGTGAACAAATCTGGAAGACACATGCTTGACAGAGTGTGCTTTCATGTAGCATCCTCCCACCATCCTTGTTGATTCTCAAGTTATGATCATGGCTAAAATGTTTAATCGTGTTATCATCAATCACCACGAATGGAGGTTCCTCGGGCTCTTCTGGTGTTCCTTCCAGTTCAATCATGTCCCATACAAATCTGCTCGTTGCACATCTTGAATGAACAACATAGTTGGGACACTTGGAGCAAGAATAGGCCCCGTAGAACCCATCCACTTTCTTACTACAAAGTCCAACTCCGCATTTCAAGTTCCAATGTCCAAGACGACGGGTGTAAGAGATGCGGTGATCATGGCGGTTGATGTTAATGACGCGGGGCAAATCGATACAGTCCCGATGAATCATGAAATTGCATTGAAAACAGAAATAAGGGCTTCGGTCACCTAGCGTCCCACAAGCATTGCAAGTGAAATCCATACGTCTTGGAAAAAGATGAAGTTGATGTTCATGAGTCGTGGGGCTCACAACAACAAGCGGTGGTGGGTCGCGCATACAAAAAGAGCATATGGTCAAGTTACAAATATCGCAGTGGTGAACTCCTCGAGTAAAATCCCAACCGCAAAGAAGGCACTTGTTGTCAGCATAATCGGGTATTGCTCTATTTGTAAGGAGCTTGAGTGGGTGTTGGGGGTGGGAAATCTGGTTTGCTTCTGGAAAAAACTTGGCACATTCCTCATGGAAGACCAATTTGCACTCATAACATCTATAACATAGTTCCTCGGGGCTATAAGTTTTAGTGTGGCACGCTTTGCAGTTTCCATGGTACCATGACTCATAAGAAGAAGACCTCTCTCCACAGGAGACTTGAAGCGGATGGTGGTGGAGATTGGAGTTTTCAAGAATAACAATTGGGGCTGGTCCCTTGGCACAACGTATATCCAACTTGAAATCACAGATTGAACAGAAATAACCATTTCTAGACCGAAATCCACACCGACTACAAGAAGCAAATTTTCCGTCACGTAGGATCAGCTTGAGAGGATGGTCGGGATGAGAAGAGTGGTTGATTTCTGGTAAAGACTCAGCACACTCTTTATGATACACATATCTTTCACACCCTAACTCATTGCAACGGTAGCCTCCGTAAATGTAACCTTCAGACTTACACCCTTGACACAGAGCTAAGGAAAAACGAGTAAAAGGTAACAGAGGATGTTCGTGAACTGCTACCTCTACCTTTTCCATTTGGAGGAGCTAGCTTGTATCTGATCGAAGAAGAAGATGTTACTTTAGGGATTTGAAATATGAAGCCAACATTTCCTGTGTAACAAAGAAGATGGAGTTAGTGGAGAAAAAAAAGAAAAGTGTTGGTCAAAAAGAGAACAACAATAGATTCGCCCATGTGCAAGACTCAGCAAAATCAGTAAAAGAGATCACTTGTCGCTAAAAAAGTCAGACATTATATCTCAATCATAGAGGTTAAAAAAAAAGATACCATTTTCAAGGGAATATCTTGACCCTTTATGCAGTTGTAGATTTCAGATGAAAATTTTCAAAGGATCATCATAAGACGACATTTTAAAAGTATGAATGAAGTAGTACTAATAACCCAACTTGTAAATTAATTAAGCTTAAACTAATCAAGAACACAAAATCACAAATTCGATTTCAATCGAGAAACTGAAGCTAGAGGTACAATAAAGATTTTAGAAATCAGTAAGCAATGGCAACAAATTTCACTTCAAGATTAGATGCTAATTAGGGAAAATTAAAAACCCAGAAGAGAGAAAGACAAAAGGAGAAAGAAAGTAAACAAACCTTGCCACCATTGTAGATCTCTTCGATGTCGTCTTTTAAACCCACCATAGCATGTTAAACCTCCAAAACTGTGCCTTTCTTTCTCTCAGTATCTTGAAATTGATACTGTTTTGCTATCTTCTGGCTATTGCCTTAATTGAACGCTTCAACGGCTTTTTATCTTCTTCTTTTTTCGGCTTTGCTTTGCACACAACTACAAAACGGTGTCGTTTCTTCTTACTAATTAGTCATTTCTAGTTTTATTTTACGTATTTTGATTGGCCACTTTGGAAAAGGCCCAACTACTAATCGGCCCATTACGAAGAGACCTCACAGGTGCAACGGGAAGATTTTGGTGTGCGACTGCGTAGCCATTGACACTCTCTTCTCCGAGGATGACGAAAGCTCCATCTCTTGCGTTTCTCTGCATCCAATCCCTCAAACTTCAGCTCCTACAATGTAATTTTTGAAGAAATCTCAGGTTTAATTGCGCCAATTTGATACTGATTGGAGTTGGGTTTTGTTTATTTTCAGGCGATAATCCAATTCCAGATTTATACGAGCTTCCATCGGAGCTCCTTGATGGTGTTATCGCTCATTTGCCTGCACTAGCGTTGCAGAATTTTCAGACTCACATGTCAGTACTCATTGGTTATAAATTCCATGGTAGAGAGAAATTCATATTCTGATTTACATTTACTATTTTTTGTTGGAGAATTGGTATATATAGGCATTTCAATTTCTGGGATATTTATGAATCTGGTGATGATTTCTTGATTAATGGAAGAAAACGCTCAAGGTTTGATGATTTTTTCTTTGATTTCTATTTATTTTCCCTTTTTGTTATTCGAACTGAGAAAGATTAAATTGAAATTTCATCTGCAGAAATGATATACTTGGTAGTTCTTGGAAGGTGTTGTTTAAGCTGCGGTGGCCTGAGCTCGTTGACCGTGTCGAATCACCAGCTGATTGGCAACAACTTTACTGGGAAAAGCATTTGCAAAAGTATGCCAATTCTAATGACTGATGACAGTTTTTATTTCAATTTTTATTTTGAGTTTTATGTTGATCCGAGTAACAGTTGTGTTGATGAAGCAGCTGAGGTAGCTCTGCGTCCAACATTTAGTGGTAGGATTTGTTCTATTAATGTATCAGGTAAGTATTCTAATGAAATTGTAGGGGTTCATTTTTCAGTTGTGTAAGAAACACTATTCAGTTTTCTTGTATCTTCTGTTGCAGATAACATATTAAGATATATTTGCCATGAGGAGCACATGAGTTGTCAAAAATGTGTCTGCAAGGAACTATCTTTTCATTTCCAGATTTTTGGACCGTATCTTAGGTTAAGTAACAAACTAACAATTCATGTGTGTCTGATGATTAATCGTTTTATAGCCTCACGCGTTTCATGTGTGTATTTATGGGCACGTTTTATGTCTTTCAGCTTGCCTTAGTTTTATATCGGCTCATGAGTCATGACTGGTTGTGCATGAGATATCTGGTTTGGACTGATTTAACACTCCATCATACTTATGCTTCTTTGTGTTTGTTCTTTCCTGTTGCAGGTGTCTGAGGCTTCTGAATGTACTCTGCGTCACAGAAACTTCTGTAAGTAATCAAACTATGCTCTGCGCTTTGAAGTGCTTCTGTGCTTGTAAATAGAGTAACCTTTGTTTTATTTATGTGTCAGTATCACTGATCGCGGTGCTATTTTGTATTGCTTTCGATGTTTACCTTTCTTTTAGAACTTCAAATTTGTATCTTTGTAGATGAATCAATCATTCAACCTCTAGAAGAAGGACAAAAATAATGTTTAAGCTTTGTTACTGTAGGAATTATTGAGGACAAGTAAATTGGAAAGTTTGGTTCTACGTTGGATCAGGTCCGAGAAACATGTAAGGCACTTTCGCTGTTTAGTCTCATATGATTAGTTGGCTGGAATTTGTTGCTGATGGTCCATAATACTACAGGTTGAGCCCTTGTCCAAGCTCTTGATCCAGAGCCGAGAAACATTAACTTCGCTTGAATTTATTCACTGTAAGCTTTCTTCGAGATTCATCAGTGCAATCTGCGCTTCTCTGCATGAAAAGGGTATTCACACAACTGGGATACAACGTTTCTGTATAAAGACATCTAGCATTGAGATTGATCCACTAGCTGTGCCTCCCGCTTTCGTTTCGTTCCTGAAGTCGGTGAGGTATACATATGAACTGATGCGTTTGGCTATCGAAGTCTCTTCATAAAATTTGTAGTATTATTATGCACTTCTTCTTTCTTGTTTTCTTTTAGTGAGCATCTTTTTCTTCTTTCAGGTCCTTACATTCCTTGCATTTTTGCGATAGCAACCTCGATAGGCATATCGCCAGGATGGTTTTCTCTACACTTCTTGATTCTTCCTCTGCTCTTTCGTCCCTTGATCTCTCTGAAAACAATGTGGGTACCACCGTGGCTCTTTTTGTTCAAATTGATATATGGCTTGTTTTTCATGGCTGACCAACAGACGGTGTAAAGATTTCAGGATGGCTTTCTACTTTTAGCTGGAGATCTGTTGTTGGTTCTCGGTCATCTGGAAAGTCTTTACAGTCCCTGTGCAAGCTCAACCTAAGGTATTTTTTTATTAAATAGACAATTCTTACGGTTTTAAGTCTTGAAACCTTGTGATACGGTTAGAAATGTGTTTATAGGGGAAATGAACTCGACAAATACGATGCAGAGAATCTTGCACATGCTCTTCTTCATATGCCCGGCTTGGAATCTCTTAACCTGAGAGGGAACCCCATTGAAGACAGTGGGATCAGGTGTGTCCTTTAAGTACCTGCATTTGTAATCGTGGAGAAAATCAATAGAATACGTATTTCTCTTACATGCTTTTCTTGGGTGGTACAGAAGCTTAATATCTTACTTTACAAAGAACCCGGATTCTTGTTTAGCCGATTTGGATTTGGAGGACTGTGGGCTATCATGTTGTGGAGTTATCGAGTTTCTTGATACCCTCTCAATGCTGGAGAAACCTTTAAAGTTCCTATCTGTTGCAGATAATGCACTCGGAAGGTATTCACAAAGTTAAAACTCTTTATACCAATTTGAAGTCTGTCTGTTTTTGAAAAAAAAAATTCTTGTTCTTCAGCGAGATTGCAGAGGCTATAGTAAACTCCTTGACAATCTCCATAGAGTCTCTCAACATTTCGGGTATTGGACTAGGTCCGCTCGGGTTTCTTGAGTTAGGCAGAAAACTTGAAAAAGGATTGAAGAAGCTGCTGAGTATCAATATAAGGTTCAAAGCAAATCCATATCCTCTATTTTCTGTATACATTGCATCTTCTCCTTCAGTGTCCTCACTTTCGTTTTGTGGTTTCCCACTATAGCAAAAACCGCGGAGGACTAGAGACCGCTAGATTCCTGTCAAAACTCATACCCTTGGCACCAAAACTCATCTCAGTCGATGCATCCTACAATCTTATGCCACCTGAAGCCTTGCTTATGCTATGTGATTCCCTGAGAACTACAAAAGGTATTATTAACTTTCTGGAATCGGTTTGATCAGCTTTGATTCTCGGGCCATTTGCTAACATTTGTGTAACGATGATTGTGTTCAGGTGATCTCAAACGTCTTGACATGACCGGGAATAGCTGCATCAGCCACGAAGCTGACCGTGCTTCTCTACTCCGTGAATTTCAACACAACGGAGAACCTATCTTCGTTTTACCTTCATCCTCAGCTTCACACGTTCCTTACGATGATGACCCGTAGATAATTCCTCTATACCGGTCAATTTTTGCTGTTTTTTCCTTTGGTCTGGTACGGTTTACTGGAGAATTCATTGATTTGGTATGAGCATTATTTTGGTTCAACGTTCACATCTAATAGCTTCCCAAGACATCTAAAACAGTAGCCAAACACACTAGTGTGCTTATACATAATCTGGATTTATTTACCTTTTTGATTAATATAAAATTGGAAAAAATATCATTTAAATCACGAATTTATAACAATTTTAAACATCAACATTTTAAACATTTCATTGACTTTGCGTATTAGACAAACCGTTAAATCTATGTTAACAAGTTCCGTTAGTGACAAAACAATGTCGTGTATAAAAATAAGAACTTTCAAATTTAGGCTATTTAAAACATAAACTTTTTGTACTAGGCCATTTAAAACATGAACTTTTTGCACTAAGCCATTTAAATCATCAACTTTCGTTCGTTAATTGTCACATATAAAAAAAAAAGTTTAAAACTATTTATATATTGGTTGAAGAAAAAAAAAAGATGTGTTTTAATTAGAATTTAACATATTATTTTACAATAAATGAGAAATAATTAAAATTATTTTCTAAATCTATAAAAACAAAATGTATACTATTTTCTTAAATTATACAAAATAACACTATTATTCATTTTGACTGTTTGAAGCAAAATATTGTTAACTCAATAAATAACACTATTGTTAAGTTAATAAAGAGGTAACATTATATTTTTTGAAGCAAACAGTCAAAATGAGCAATAATACTATTTATTGAGTTAACAATTTTCTTAAGTTATACAAAATGTATACTATTTTCTTAAGTTATACAAATATATTTTATAGATTAAATATAGTGTTAACCAAGAAAATGAATTTGTATAACTTAAGAAAATAGTATACATTTTGTTTTTATAGATTTAGAAAATAATTTTAATTATTTCTCATTTATTGTAAAACAATATGTTAAATTCTAATTAAAACACATCTTTTTTATCTTCAAATATATAAATAGTTTTAAACTTTTTTTTATATGTGACAATTAACGAAAGAAAGTTGATGATTTAAATAGCCTAATACAAAAAGTTCATGTTTTAAATGGCCTAGCACAAAAAGTTTATGTTTTAAATGGCCCAAATTTGAAAGTTCTTGTTTTTATGCACGACGTTGTTTTGTCACTAACGACCGTTAGCGACAGATTTAACGGTTTGTCTAATTGGTCGGGTCAAAGAGAATTTCGTGTATAAAAAACAAAATCAACGAAAGTTGATGCTTAAAATGGCCTACGACAAAATTGATATTTAAAATGGCATTTTTCGGTAAGTTCACGATTTAAATGACATTTTTCCCATATAAAATTTGGATTTTTGATAAATATAATTTGGAATTTTGATATTACATATTACAAATTAGAAATCACATATTACATATTACAAATTAGAAATCACATAGGGGAGCCAAAAGGCGGACGAGAAAAGACGCAAACACAGATTCCAGCTCCACCGGTGGTGCGGTCACAGAAGCCACTAGCCTGTTGTCCAAATGTAACTCTACACCTAGAGCTGGGAATATTGACCCGAACCCACGGGCCCCGCGAGTTTTTATCCGCTGCGGGGTGGGTTCGGGTATGCATATAGAAGACCACTTATTTGCGGGTCTAGCGGGGCGGGGCAATAATTTTCGCGGATTACGCGGGCAAGCCCCGCGGGTTAGCGGGTACCCGCAATAATTCTACAAGAATCCTAATTTTTATGGATCTGAGGCTCTGAGCTTCTTCTCTTGGGCTTTTCAAAACATAAAGCCTTAATTTATTTGAAACACATCGATGTGTTCATTGAAACCCTAATTATTTTGCTGTGTTCGCTCTCAGCCTCTCTCTCAAACTCTCAGTTCTCTCTCAAATCCGAAAAATTTTCTTCCATTTCTAGCGAAATCTCTTCAATTTTTGCTTCCAAATCTGGTGAGTCGCACTTTTCTTCTCTGCTACCAGTAGCATCATATTATGCGTATAGTTTCCATGGCTTCCCCATGACTATTCTTCTCTTTCCCTTCCACTCTCTTATTTAGCTCTATTTTAATGAATCACAGATATTTTTTCTTCCACTCCGTGAATATATATACTAACATAACATCTATGGCTTAGAGATTTGTGGTTCATCTCATCTTAAAAACTCTTAGACTCTGTTTTTAAAAGTGGACTTATGTCTTTTATTTCAGTAAAAACGACAAAAGCTGTAAAACATATTTTTTCTTTTTCTTTTTTTGTTTCAATGATAGAATGGGTGGCTGCTTTTACCATAAGACAAGATGACATACATTTTACTATTTTAGAATTATGCGTTTGATTTTAGTGTCTGGAATAGATGGACTAAATTCTTTCTTCCATGTTTGTATCTGCATTTGATGTTTCAGATTCGATCTTCTTGTTTTGATTCTGAGTGGTTTGAAAACGAATGATGTCGCATATGGAGTCAATAGAAGTTGAATCCGACAGAGGAAAGGAGCCAGATGCAAATAAATCCAGCGATCAAAATCCTCCTACCCAAGGGTCCACCTTACCACCGGATTGTGAAGGTGATTGTGAATGTGATAGTCTAGACATAGATGGTAAGAGAAAAAGGAAAAAAAGAAAGACTTCAGTGGTATGGGAAAACTTCACAGTCATAACAAAGGTTAGTAACGGAAAGCATGAACTTAGAGCTCAATGTATTCATTGTAAGAAAGATTATGCATATGATTCACATAAGCAATGAACCACTAGTTATGGTCGTCACTCACTGGTTTGTCTTAGAAAACCTAGGAATGGGGATGTTGGTGCTATGATAGTTAGTGGTGAGGGGAGACTGCAAACAAAAAAGATAGATCAGAGTGTCTTCCGTGATATGCTATCAAGGTGTATAATTGAGCATGATTTACCATTCTCCTTTGTTAAATACAATAGAATTAGGATGTTGTTGAAGTATTTAAATCATGATGTGCAACATGTATATAGAAAAATAGTGGCATCAGATATCTACAAGTTGTATGAGATTGAAAAAGAAAGGTTGAAGATAGAATTGTCTGAAATTCCCGGTAGGATTTGTTTGACCTCTGATTTATGGACTTCCATAACTTTGGAGGGGTATATGTGCTTGACAGCACATTACATAGGTAGAGATTGGAAGTTAAAGAATAAGATTCTTTCATTTTGTGATATAACTCCTCCTCTTACGAGTATGGATTTAGCTATGAATATGCTTGAGATGTGGAAAGAATGGGGAATTGAGAAAAAAATCTTTTCTATTACCCTAGATAATGCTAGCAACAATGATGCAATGGTAAACATCCTAAGGAGGCAGCTGTGTCTAGAAGATGATTTGTTGTGCAAGGGAGAGTTTTTTCATATAAGATGTGTTGCCCACATCCTAAATCTGATTGTTCAAAAGGGGTTGAAAGTGATTGGGACATCACTACATAAAATCAGAGAGAGTATCAAGTATGTTCAAGCTTCTGAAGCGCGTAGAAAGTTGTTTAGTAGTTGTGTCAACTCTGTGGGTCTTAAGATCAAAGCTGGTCTGTCATTGGATGTCCATACAAGATGGAATTCAACTTTCAAAATGCTTGATAGAGCCATCCTCTACCATGAAGCTTTTGGATTTTTCCAAGGTATGGACCCTAACTACACACTTCTTCCAACAAATGAAGAATGGGAACTAGGGATTGAAATTTCTGAATTGCTCCAACCCTTTGATGAGATAACCAATTTGTTCTCGGGTTCTACATAGCCTACACCAAACTTATATTTTCTGCAAATTTATAAGATTAGGAATTGGTTGCAAATGCATGAAAATAGTTCAAACCTTGTCCTAGCTGAGACGATAGATGCTATGAAAGTGCAATTTGATAAGTATTGGCATGAATATTCTGATATTCTTGCTATGGCTGCTATTCTTGATCCGAGATTTAAGATGACTCTTTTGGATTATTGTTTCTCCAATTTATCCGAGGCAACATGTGAAGCAAAAAAAGAAATTATGCGAGTTAAAATGAGTAAGCTCTTTGAGGCTTATAAGAGCAGTATAGAGCCATCTAGTGGGAGCAGTTCATCATTTCAAGGAGATCAGAATCAAGAGGATGGGGTTCGTAGACATGGAAAGAATATCATCAACTATGATGTAAGTCACATCTCTCTTGTATTTCATCTCTCTTTGATATGTTTCATTTTATGACTAATGAGAGTTTTAATCATATAGGACTTCCACAATTTCCGAAAAAAAATGTGTGTGCTAGTGGAAAATAAGCTTTGGATATGTACTTGGATGAACCAGCAATAGACATGAAAATGTTTAAAAGCTTAAATGTATTGGACTATTGGAAGGACAATGCACTACGCTTTGGAGAGTTATCACTCATGGCATGTGATCTTTTGAGTATACCTATCACTACGGTAGCTTCTGAGTCTTTATTTAGTATTGGTTCTCGGGTTCTAAGCAAATACAGAAGTTGTCTGCTTCCAAAAAATGTTCAAGCTTTGATTTGTATTCGAAATTGGCTGCGGGGGTTCACATCATATACAGTGGTAAGTTCTTCATATTTTGATTTATGATTTCTGTTTCAGTTTCTTTATTTCTGGTTTCTAATTTTTTATTTTGATTCTTTTTTAGCTTTAGAGACAGAACTTGAAGGAGCTGATGATCGTGTGATAGATTCCATGGTGGATTCATCAACATTATAAGTTTTCATTTTTTTGATTGTTGGTGAATGGTGATTGATGAATTTGGACTTCCTAGAATATTATGTATCTGTGTAAGATTTGATGGTTTATGTAAGAATTTTATATATTTGGACTTTGATTGGATGTGTTTAATTTTCTGTTGTGTATAGTGTATATGGAATGCGGGTTTTTTTGCGGGTTAGCAAGTTAGCGGGCTGCGGTTTTTTGCAGGCAGCTCACTTTCTGGTATGCGGGTTACCCGCGGAGTCCGCGGGGTTTTGGCGGAGCAGTCGCGGGTCTAAAATAAAAGTCCGCTTCTTAGGCGGGGCGGGTTCGGGTATTAAATATTTATGCTATACCCGCAGGTTTGCGGGCTATGCGGGGCGGGGCAACCCGCATCCCAGCACTATAATGACTACATCTGGCACTACAACTTTGACCGATTACGCATGGTCCCAAACTTGCTGTCCATCCCATATTTTGATCAACTATATCCAACAAAACCATTCAACTACAACATTTGAGATGTTATACCAAAGAATAAAATCTAAGTTATTTTTTTAATATAACTAGGAAGTAATCCAAACTTTTAATACCTAACTAATTTTCTCCTAGTGAATGTAGCGTCGATTAGCCTATTCACCGAGTTTTCTAATAGGTGTAAAGCACAATAGTATTTCAACTGCCCAAATGAAAGTGATTTAGATAATTTTGCGTTTGAGAAAAATCGATGGCTGGTCTAAATCTACATGATAACTCCTTCTCAAGTGGAAATCACTAGTCCATTTATAAAAACCCAAGTTATATTTAAAGTATATACTATGTGAAAACTTTTGTTAATTGGTAATAGTAAACCTTAAAACTTAAAAGTAAATGGTTGACCAAAAAAACCTTAAAACTAAATGCTTACCCAAGGAAAATATAAGATGAACTACATGAGGGATATGAGAACGAATAGAGCAAATTAAAACAAATAAATTCAAATCACATATATTTTTTTAATTAATTAACATGAAGATGAATTTATACCAAAGGCAAACATAATAAGGAAGATGATGGGGAGAATAAGTGTAGAAGCTGCCTTGGCCATATTTGTTTGCTTCCTCTCTTATTATTGTTACTAATAGTAAAACCTTTAACAAAAAAGAGAGAGAATAACTACTAATAGTGATTTTAAATGATAGAGACCTAAAAAACTTGGGTGAGTAGTAAAAATATATTTATAGAGTATGCGGAGTCATCAATTTCAGGAATATAATTATTTATCATTATATATGCAGTTTGAACACAAAATTGGTTGACCATGACTTATAAATATGGAACTTCATTCATAATTATTATATCAGTTGAATAAAATAGTTTTGGTACGTGTATTAAATAAGTGTAGGATACATTTTTTAGTTGTTCAACTACATAATATAATTTGTGGTATAAGTAGAACTAATAAATTAGTAAAATAAAATTATTGTAATAATTGAAGAATATATTTTAGAATTAATAAGACGCTATATTATTTTTGAATTGATAAGAATATATTAAAAATTCATTGAATTGGTAAGTTATTGAAAAACCATTTGAAAAAGTCTCTTACTCCACAAAAAATTAATTTCATCAGAATATTGACGATTAGGATTTCAGTTTTGATTTGTTGCCTTACAAGATTGCTAGAGTATGCCATAAATTTGATTCTGTAATTGTCGAACGAATTCTATTTTCATTCAAAACATTGAAGTGCATTATATGTTTCCAATGACCTACATCAACATGGAATACTATATCAACAATTTCTACGACTCTATGTACTGCATAGGTACATAATCATAAATTTTGGAACCCTATGTCCCTATCAATGGAAATAGATATTTTATGAATTTATATGAAATGTAGATGATAAAACTTTAATAATAAAAATAGGTATACATATTCGACCAAAAAAGAAATAGGTATACATATACCATTTCATCAACAAAAACCATCTCAACTAATTGTTGTACCATAATATAACGATGTGCTTCTGCCCATTTCCTCAAGAGTTTAATACATAATTTTCATCCAGATTTCCAAGGTTGCAGGTCAGAAACGCAACTAATAATAATATTATCCATAGGAATTTAATATAAAAAAACAAATTATTAATTTTCAAGTGGATGTAGTTTTTAAATGTGAGTTTTACTATATTTTTATTAAAATTTAGAGAAAATCTTAAATATATCAATTAGTTTAAAATAAAGTATAAAACTAGTCTGAAGTAGATTTGGAATGTATATTCAAAAGAAGAGATATTATTGGATAGTTGATTTTCAAAGTAGTTAGATTTATGAGAAAATTTGGGAAAATACCCTACTTATGTTTACAAATTTGAAAACTACCCTTTTTCTTTTAAAATTATAAAACTATCTTTTGAAGTATTAATTTTCTAAAATACTTTCAAGAAAACTTAATAATAATTTACAATAAAATCAATTCATTTTTGATGATAAAATAAATATTTTATTTATACAAAATTTAGCGTTGATCATTTTTAAATGTTTTTGTAAAATAATTAGTTTTATGATAGATTCTAATAATTTTAAATATGCCATATTTTGATAATCAAAACAATCAAAATTAAAATATGGGTAAGAACAAACCACATAATTTAAAGATCATATAATCTTGTGTGATAGCACATGGCCATTTTCTCAGTAAATTTGACCAACATATGTTATTGTATTTATATGCAACAAGACTAGCCATATTTAGTATTTAGCTATATATATATGGAATAAATCTAGGGATTTTTTTAAAAAATATTTATGTTTAGAAATTTGGAAAACCCTATGTTTTTATTTAATAAAAAAAACACGTGCTTGTCTTTAACACTAATTATTAAAATATTAACTTAAATAAAGACAAGCATGTGTTTTTTTTATTAAATAAAAACATAGGGTTTTCCAAATTTCTAAACATAAATATTTTCAAAAAAAATCCCTAGATTTATTCCATATATATATAGCTAAATACTAAATATATTATATATGCAAAATAAGAAAGAAACAAAAACAAAATACGGTCACATAATACTTTTGGAAAAGAGATTTGAAACTGAGAATCAACAAAAACAAATAATCCAAAATAGAGTCGATAATAAAGATAAATAATTAAACATAAGGTCAGGTCCAACAATATTACATACAACCCAAAATTAAAGAACTAAAAATAAGTTCAGTTTTAAAGACTTGAAAACTGAAAAGATTATGCATTGGAGATAGAGAACCTGAAAAAGAAAATTGGAAAAGAAACAATTAAAATTGTATATTAATATATATTCGTATTTAATATTTAAAAACATAAGAGCACTTACATCCTCATTAGTTCATGAACTTCTGGATAATCAGGATTAATAAAAGACTCAGAAATGGATCCATGACTCCAAACACTAAATTCATTAGGACCACGCAAATGTTCATACACCTTCCACCACCTTAAGACACATACCACATCTCCACCATCGGTTTCTTTGTAACGATTATTGAAATTCCAATAGCACAACATTTGATAACAATGCCACTATTCAATTAAGTAAATAAACTACCAAATTAAAGTCAAAAATAAAGTAACGATAACAAAAAAAAAAAGATGAAACTGCATACTCTTTGTCTTTAATCTTGAAGTTAATCCAATAGCCATTGAGCTTGTAAGAACCACGTACAACATTGGTCAGCTCACCAACCTCGATAACATGACCAATTAAATCTAAAAAGTATAAAAAAAAAAAATTAATAGAAACCAATAATTAATTGATCTTAAAGGTAATAATAATAAAAAAATATTTAAACATTACCAATCAAATTAGTCATATCTATCTGACCACGAAGTACCGAGCAAAAAGGAGAACACTCAAGGTAAATATTGTCAGTGAATGAAGTTGATCGCTTGACAACTGTGTTTTTTGAGAAACTTATCTTGTACTGATGTTTTGTTGCTCTTATAGGACCAAAGTTATGAAGAACATCGAAAGTCATTATTGAAATGAAATCTTCTTCTTCAATAAATCCCAAATAGTGTTTGGCAAGAGAAATGATCAACGAAAGCTTCAATCTTAAATCCCTACAATATCAAAGAGAAGAAAATTTTAAATTTATTCCCTTTTAAGTTTCATAACATACAAAACTACTAAAAAAAACTAATATATTTGATGACAAAAACAACTAATATATTTAAAATATAAGGAAAAAAACAAAATTTCCAATGAAAAAACAATTTATAATTTATGTATCACAAATATTATACATAACTCCAAAATTCAAACGAATAAAAAAACCAATAAAGTGTAAAATTTTAAATATAAACTAAACGTTTAAGAAAAAAACTATAAGAAAGATCTATACCATGTCGTCAACTAAGATCATTCCCATAGAGTCGTCTTTGGATGTAACAAACTCGCGAAAAATCCTTAAAATTTTGGCTCGGATATTCCATCGACAAATAATAGGATTCAACTCATGAATGGAATGAAAGAAATCCATTGAAAGATAACTTTCTTTAGCTTCCCAGATTCACAAACTTTAACCTTAGATATAAAAGAAAAGTAAAAAAAAAAAATTATCGAGTAAAGAAGATACTCATAGTAATATTAATTAATAGACCTAAAAAATTAGGTGACTCGTAAAAATATATTTATAGAATGTGCGGTTACGAATTTCAGAAATATAATTATGTATTTATGCATCATTATATGTTCGAACAAAAAATTGTTTGACTGTAAGTTAAAACTATGGCAGTTCACTCGTATCATGTTGAATATTGTAATTTTGGTATCTTATTAGTTAAATGTATGATAAACTTAACTAATAATTGAAAATGATTATTAATAATAAAAATTATTTGATGTGAACATTAAAAACGCTATCGTTCGCAGATGCATCTGATTCGTGTAGACTCTTTCTCCAACTAACGAAGAAATCTTGGTAGAATTGCCACATATGAAATTGATCAATCGTATAATTTTTTTATGCTTAATGCAACCTCTTGGGGAGTTTTAGCAACGATTGCGCTTTCTTGTTCATAGATTATTCATTATTAGACAATGTATGATAAAACATTTATCAAAATTCTACGAATTCATATGATAAACATTGTTCAAATCTCTCTCTTGATAATTAAAACAATTCATTTCCGTCATCAGTTAAGTTACGAGATTGGTTTGATGAGTTCGGTTAAAAAATGACTGATGTGAGTCATGTTACTTTACTTGTTTAGCTACCAAAGTCACTACTCACTAGTCACCATGACACCGAAACTATACCCTCGTTTATATCATCAATTCAAATTTAATCTGGTAAGAGTTGTAATTCCTTATTGTACTGCCTAATCCAGTAGTAAGATGGAGTAGTATTTTCTAATCAGCATCAAACTAGTAAATGATTACTTTGGGAAGTGATTAACATTGGAACTCCCAAGGATAAAATAAAATAAAGGTGGGAAAGTTTTAGCATTATTACTTGTCATTTACGTTCCGCCTCTTTGGCCCGCACCAGCTGTTTAAGAGCGCCGGCGTGACAATAATTCGCCACGTGTGATTTTTTAATCTGAATTTTATATATGTTTTTCTCAACGGGATAAAGAAAAAAATAACATCAATGTAAGTGGACAAAAAACAAATCTACCATAATCAAAAACATCTTTATCTTTAAACATAACCAATCGCTCGTAGTTCTTCAAAACTATCAAAGTGTTAATACTTTTCTCGACGGCTTAAGAGAGGATATAAGCATGAATCATGATTAAGGTTTCGGACCAGTTTGAAGAGTCTATAATATCTTATATCTATATCACCAATTTCATGTTCATTAATCAATCAATTTATGAACCGACGACGTCTTGTACTTACTATAGTATATTATCGGTTCAAGAATTAAACGTTCGCAATAATTAGTGGATTAGAATATTTATTATTATAACAGATATTATTAATTTGTAGTCCTTTAAAATTTCAATGACTATAAATTGATTAAACATACTAATTTGGATTTATTCCAGCTTTGTTAGGTTGGTGATAGACATTAAATTTTGATTTCAATTTAATGTTATTTAATGAAATAAACATTCTCTAATTGTAATCTGTAGCATTTTTTTTTATCTCCTAAAGAACTTACCAACCATTAAAGTAGAGGCATTTTATCCAATGTTTTGTCTGGATTTGGTGTTGTATATAGTTTTTGTTTTGGTTTGATTCAACTTTTCATCAAACACGTATGATTGTTTCGGTTACAATTTTTATCTTTTTTCTTTTTTGTTATCATATGCCTATATGGTGTGGTTCGATTGGACCAAACCGAGTTATCCAATTAAACACTAATTTTTGTTCAAACATATTTTTGGTCGACAATTAATATCTCATCATTTTGTTAAGTAAATGAACAATAACAGAATTTACATCCTCATCTTCAATTCATTTGTAACTAACCGAACCGAATTAAACCGGGTTCGTCTCACGACCGCCGGTTAAGTTCAGACCATAAAACAAAACAGTAGTGGCATGTCTCTGTAAATATTAAAAAGAAGAAGGGCAAAATCCAAATTCACTAGCCAACCACATGGTTTCGTTTATCTTCTTCTTCAAAAATGTTTAGTCTCTCGACTAGTCGCCTTTACTCTTCTCTCTTTCTTGCTAGTAAAAATTAAGCGGCACTTCTCCGCTAAAATCCATTGTTTCTCTCTCTAAACTCAAATCACATTACACACTCTTTCTCTCTCTATACCTTCTCTGTTCATCGAATCGTCCTTTGGATCGATTCGGTTAGGTGAGGCGATTCCCTGAAGCAGATCTGAACAGAGAAGAATCAGATCGGAGAATTCGTCGGTGATGGAAGAAGCTTTAGAAATGGCGAGAGCCAAGGATACGAAGGAACGCATGGCTGCTGTAGAACGACTACATCAACTCCTAGAAGCTTCTAGGAAGAGTTTAAGTCCAGCGGAAGTGACGTCACTTGTTGATTGTTGTTTGGATCTCCTTAAGGATAGTAATTTTAGAGTCTCTCAAGGTGCGCTTCAAGCTCTTGCTTCTGCTGCTGTGCTTGCTGGTGAACATTTAAAGCTTCATTTGAATGCGCTTGTGCCTGCTGTTGTTGAACGGCTTGGTGATAGTAAACAACCAGTTAGGGATGCGGCGAGGAGGTTGTTGACTACTCTTATGGAGGTGAAGAAATTGCTAAATTTGATGAATGTTTTATTTTTGAAGGAATTTTGAATTGGTTAGTGAGTTTTTTTCTTTCTTGTGTGTGTATTAGGTTTCGTCTCCTACGATTATAGTTGAAAGAGCGGGTTCGTATGCTTGGATGCATAAGAGTTGGAGAGTGAGGGAAGAGTTTGCGAGGACTGTTACATCGGCGATTGGTCTTTTTGCATCTACGGAGCTTCCTCTTCAGCGTGTTATACTTTCTCCGGTAATCTCCTTTTTTGACGCTATTTTGGCTAGAGTGAATCATGTTTTTTTTTGTTGTTGTATCGAATTGAATTGATTGGGGGATTTGCTTGTTTATCAGATACTTCAGATGTTAAATGATCCTAATCAAGCTGTTAGGGAAGCTGCAATTTTGTGTATTGAGGTAAGTTTAACTCGTTTTCAACTACTCTTAGTGATTTCTTCTTTTTTTAGCCTCTAATCATGAAGGCAGGCTCTCAAACCTGGTTATATACCTCAAAATTCCAGTCTTGTGAATGAAATTGTAGTGAATCCAATCAACGTTGAGTAGATTTCACTTTCTCTGCAGAGCACTGTCTATTTGTTTTAGAAAATCCATGAAAAAATCAGAATTCAGATGCTCTATATCGCGTTTGATTTTAATATTATAATTCTGTCTTCTTTCAGGAGATGTATATGCAGGGTGGGTCTCAATTTCGGGAAGAGCTTCAGCGACACCAGCTTCCATCATATATGGTAATTCTTAGATTAAATTGATCCATGTGCAGTGCGAGATCGCAGACTGCATTAGTTTCAATCTGCATCATAACTTAGTCTACTTTGATAAAAAAATTATAGACTTTAAGTCTCGAGGTGCTGTTTGCTAGAACTCTCTCTCTCTCTGTGTTTTGAATCAGGTAAAGGATATTAATGCTAGACTGGAACGTATTGAGCCACAACAGCGATCTACAGATAGCCGTAGTGGTCACCATGTTGTTAATGAGGTTAAACCATCGAGTGTCAATCCCAAGAAAAGCAGCCCCAGGGCAAAGACTGCCACAAGAGAGAACTCTTTATTTGGGGGTAAGATCTTTGTCCCAAGGATTAAATGCTAAAAAGAGGTGTTGTAATATTAAAATCTCGGCTGATTGGTTTTGTATATTTACATATCAGGAGATGCTGACATCACCGAAAAACCCATTGAGCCAATCAAAGTGTACTCAGAAAAGGAGCTGATACGAGAATTTGAGAAAATTGCTTCAATACTCGTCCCAGAGAAAGACTGGTCAATGCGTATTTCAGCTATGCGGAGGGTTGAAGGACTTGTTGCAGGAGGTACTAAATCAGTTTGATTTCTTGGCTATTTTCTAAACCAAGTTTCATTTGCTTTGATTATTATCCATAATAGTTTTTACTAGCAGCAGAGGAATTTTCTTGTATTTCATCTCATGGTCTTTTTCTGTTGAAGGTGCAACTGATTACTCTTGCTTCCGAGGTCTCCTAAAGCAACTTGTTGGTCCCTTAAGTACACAATTAGCTGACAGGAGATCTACCATTGTTAAGCAGGTTAGCTAAACTGTCGATTTGATATTTTCATTATGAGGATTTAGAATGTATTGTGATTCTTCTTTGCCTTGCAATGGAGACAAATTTATGAGTTGGCAACTTGGGGAGGTATTCCATCTCCATTGAGAACTTAATTTATGGGAAGTTTAGAATTTTCTATGCCAACGCCCTTCATCTTAGTAAAACATAAATTCATTTGAGCCAGAATAACACATCTTACTAGTGGTCACTTTTTCAATAGGGGTGAACGGTATATTAGATTATGTAGTTTGGATAACTATTTTTACCATTGCCTTTCCTTCATATGCTGTTTCTTGTGTTCATAGGCTTGTCATCTCTTGTGTCTCTTATCAAAAGAGCTATTGGGAGATTTTGAAGCATGTGCTGAGATGTTTATTCCAGTAAGCTTAACCTCTTGTTATTTATGTTACGAAATTCAATACATATACATTCTTTTTAATATTATTATATGGTAATCAGGTGCTTTTCAAGCTGGTTGTGATCACTGTGCTTGTAATTGCAGAATCTGCTGATAACTGCATAAAAACGGTAAATTATTAGCTCTCTTATTTTGGTTTCTAGAACGTTGCCTGCTCGTCTAAGTTTTGCGCTTACACAGATGCTTTCTTGCTGTTCCAGATACTGCGTAACTGCAAAGCTGCACGTGTACTTCCTCGCATAGCTGAATCAGCAAAGCATGACCGTAATGCAATTCTGCGTGCAAGGTAAATTGAGGCCTTTGTATCAACCTCAAGATTTATGATGTTATGGAAATTGATCCCATTTTGTTTTATACAGATGTTGTGAATATGCGCTGTTAACACTTGAACATTGGCCTGATGCTCCAGAAATTCAGCGATCAGTTGATTTATATGAAGATCTGATTAGATGCTGTGTTGCAGATGCTATGAGTGAGGTAGGTTTGTGGTACCATTTTCCATATTACTAGATGTTATGTGGCAGAGGTTATGAGTGAAGTAGATTAGGATTTGATGCAACTTTTAATGGAATGTATGTTTTGCATCAATTGTATTATTTGATTTGTATTTGTTGTATTGCTCATCTATCATTCTCCCATGTGCCATTGTAAGATGTTAATATTTGAATAACAGGTACGGGCAACGGCTAGAATGTGCTACAGAATGTTTGCAAAAACTTGGCCGGATCGTTCTCGTCGTTTGTTTTCCTCCTTTGACCCTGTCATTCAAAGGGTAAGGCTTCTCAACTCCCTATATTCTGCTTATTAGCATCAATGAGGCTTGATAAGACATTCCATATGTTCTCAGCTAATAAATGAAGAAGATGGTGGAATTCATAGGAGACACGCCTCACCATCTGTCCGTGAGAGACATTCCCAGCCTTCATTTTCTCTGACGTCTGCTCCATCTAATCTACCTGGCTATGGAACATCAGCTATAGTCGCTATGGATAGAAGTTCAAATTTATCATCAGGAGGATCTCTTTCGTCTGGGTTACTCCTATCGCAGTCAAAGGATATCAATAAAGGTTCTGAACGTAGTCTGGAAAGTGTGTTACAATCGAGCAAGCAGAAGGTCAGTGCAATTGAAAGTATGCTCCGAGGACTGCATGTATCTGATAGACAGAATCCTGCAGCATTACGCTCGAGTAGTTTGGATCTAGGTATTGAGTTTCTTTCCTTGTGAGATTGTATGTTGTTTTTGGAACATTCTATAACATGAGCTAAAATATCCTTGCACAGCTAAATTTTCTTTTTTCTCCCCTAGTGCAGGAGTTGACCCTCCATCGTCTCGTGATCCTCAATTCCATGCTGCTGTTCCAGCATCTAATAGTCACACAAGTAGCACAACTGCTGAATCAATGCTTAGTATGAACAAAGGCAGTAATCGGAATGGTGGCCTTGGTTTGTCAGATATCATCACCCAAATTCAAGCTTCAAAGGACTCAGGAAGGTCATCATACCGTGGTAATCTGTTGTCCGAGTCTCATCCTACCTTTTCATCCTTGACAGCTAAACGGGTCTCAGAGAGAAATGAGAGAAGTTCTTTTGAGGACAACAACGATGCAAGGGAGGCGAGGCGGTTTATGACGGGTCATTTTGACAGACAGCAGATGGATTCTGCTTATAGAGATATGGCATTCAGGGATTCAAACGCTAGCCATGTTCCCAATTTCCAGAGGCCACTTTTGAGGAAGAATGTTGGGGGAAGAATGTCGGCAGGTAGGAGGAGGAGTTTTGATGATAGCCAATTGCAAGTTGGTGACATTTCAAATTTTGTTGATGGTCCAGTTTCCTTGAACGAGGCCCTTAACGATGGATTGAACTCAAGTTCTGATTGGTGTGCAAGAGTTGCAGCTTTTAATTTTCTCCAAACTCTGCTGCAACAAGGCCCAAAAGGTGCTCAAGAAGTAATTCAAAGTTTTGAAAAAGTAATGAAACTATTTCTGCGGCACTTGGATGATCCTCACCACAAGGTCGCACAAGCAGCACTATCGACACTCGCAGATCTTATACCATCTTGCCGAAAGCCTTTTGAAAGCTACATGGAAAGAATCTTACCCCATGTGTTTTCACGGCTAATTGATCCTAAAGAGGTAGTCAGACAACCTTGCTCGTCAACCTTGGAAATTGTCAGCAAAACCTACAGTGTAGATTCCCTTTTACCTGCACTGCTTCGTTCACTGGATGAACAGAGATCTCCAAAGGCTAAATTAGCTGTGATCGAATTTGCCATCAACTCCTTCAATAGGTATGCTGGTAACCCTGAAATTTCAGGTAATAGTGGCATTTTAAAGTTGTGGCTGGCAAAGTTGACGCCATTAACCCGCGACAAAAATACCAAGCTGAAAGAAGCATCCATTACTTGCATCATATCTGTATACAATCATTATGATTCTGCGGGACTGCTAAATTACATTCTTAGTTTGTCGGTCGAGGAGCAAAACTCTTTGAGAAGATCCCTCAAACAATATACTCCCCGCATTGAGGTGGACCTATTAAACTATATGCAGAGTAAAAAGGAAAAACAGAGAATAAAGTCTTATGACCCATCTGATGCTATTGGGACATCATCTGAAGAAGGATATACTGGTGCTTCCAAGAAGAATATATTCCTTGGCCGGTATTCTGGGGGTTCTGTTGACAGTGATAGTGGCAGGAAGTGGAGTTCATCCCAGGAGCCAACAATGATCACTGGTGGTGTTGGTCAAAGTGTTTCCAGTGGAACTCAGGAAAAGCTGTATCAGAACTTCAGAAGTGGGATCAGTGCTGCCAGTGATGTGTTGAACCCCAAGGATTCTGATTACTCATTTACTTCAGCTGGTCAGAATTTGATGTCAAGAGCTAGCCCTGACGGAAGCGCAGACAACATCGAAAACTTGGATGGCTTGTCTCCACCACATTTGGAGAAAAATGGTCTGAACATGACAAACATTGATTCCTTGGAAGAAAGACATGAAAATGAGGTCTCCTGCGAATTAAATTTGAATCACTACATGCTCTCATCTATTAAAGTTAACCCAACACCGGAATCTGGACCTAGCATTCCTCAGATTCTACATATGGTTAGTAACGATTGTCACATCTGCTAAAAGTCATTATCTTTCTTTCTCTGGTACTTAAAAAGCATATCTGATGTTATGCTTTCACAGATCAACGGGAGTGATGGAAGCCCTTCTTCGAGCAAGAAATCTGGACTCCAGCAATTAATTGAAGCCTCTGTAGCTAACAAGGAATCAGTGTGGACCAAGGTATAACTAATAAACCCTGGTTCCACTAGTTGGAGTAATTAGTCCTGACATTTATAACTTATAGATTACAGTTCTACTGTAAATTGTTAAAAATTAGCACGCCAAACCATGGTTCATAGTGACTTACCCTACACTCCTAATGGAAGATATTAACCCCATTTTTCTATTCTCAGTACTTCAATCAAATTTTGACGGTTGTTCTTGAAGTGCTTGATGACGAAGATTATTCAATCAGAGAACTTGCTCTTTCGCTAATTTCTGAAATGCTAAAGAACCAGGTTTGTTTCGCATTCAACCTTGTCAATCAATCATCTCTAACACGTCAAGGGTGTGATATTTTCAGCGCTATGAAATCACGAGTACTTTTTTCTTACTTGTATATATCTTTGCTTTACAATTTCAGAAAGATGCCATGGAAGATTCTATTGAAATAGTGATTGAAAAGCTGCTTCATGTCTCAAAGGACACAGTTCCCAAGGTAACGATTGCATGCTCCAAAGCTTATTCTTGTGCATCAATCCCTTTCTGTATGTCTCTGCATCTCATATGGTAATATCTTTTTCAGGTTTCTAGTGAAGCTGAGCAATGTTTGACTACGGTCTTGTCCCAATACGATCCTTTCAGATGCTTAAGTGTATGTACTTAGTTCACCTCTTTTCATGGCGTTATTTGGTTTTATGATTCGTTTTTTTTTTCTAATGATTTAATCTAAGCAAAGCAATGTCTATTCTTCAGGTCATTGTCCCATTATTGGTAGCAGAAGATGAGAAAACTCTCGTCGCTTGCATCAATTGTTTAACTAAGGTGACATTTTTATTTTATTTTACAGTATATTTGTGTTTTTTTGAGGTTGTGAATTTATCATCAGATCTTTACTGAAACAGTTTCATTGCTCTTTTTTTTGTGTGTTACAGCTTGTGGGTAGGCTGTCACAAGAGGAGTTAATGGATCAATTGTCTTCATTTTTGCCTGCGGTTTTTGAAGCATTTGGAAGCCAAAGCGCAGATGTCCGTAAGGTAAAGTAAACGAATTGAAGAACTAAAAATAAGATTCAGAAACTTGGCTTTTCTACTAACTCATTCTCATGTTTTATGGATCGCTGAGATTTATGAAATCGGACTAGATATATTGTAACTCTCTCTGAGCTCATTTGGGATTTGTGTGTTGTTGCAGACAGTGGTGTTCTGTCTAGTAGACATATATATAATGCTTGGGAAAGCATTTTTGCCTTATTTGGAAGGTCTAAACAGCACGCAGGTTCGTCTAGTGACCATCTACGCAAACCGGATTTCGCAGGCTAGAACCGGTGCTCCTATCGACGCAAACATCTAACGAGCCGCTTGTGCTCAATGGTTCATTGGGGTTCTCTTGTGTCTTGGGGTCAATATTCATTATTGTTTATTTTGTATATGGGGTGTGTCTTGTGTTTCATTTTTTTTGGGGTGTAATTTTCCAAATTGTTTTTTTTTTTCCCAATTTGTTATGGTGTGTGGTCTATTTTGCTTAGTTTTGGGGGAATGTGTTTATTGCTTTCCTTTTGTAGGACAAAAAAAATGTATCTTCCTAAATTTTAAAAACTTGGCATCTGATGATTAAAATACCTTTATTAATGAACAAAATAAATCTATATTTTTATGAAAACTTCGAATCTGTCACTATTTAACACTTGGTACGAAACATGTAGTGCAAGCCACAAGTATGACACGGTATTTTATTTTAAAACAATCAACTTCTATCTTTTCATATCTTTTTTTTTTTTCAAATTTTATTAAGTAAAACTAATTTTAAAATATCCGGAGTTATAAATATAAATAAATATAGATTTTTAATTTATAATTAATATTGGGGATGTTGGATTTTTTTATGTGTGAAAAATATTATAAAATACCACATAATAGATTTTAGCTCAAAATAAGACTACTTAAGAAAAGTTTCATACTTACCAGAAAATTTAGATGTAATAGTGTTTATTCTTAAGTAACATTTTCATAATCAACGTTGTGGCATTTTTGAAATTTTAAGATTTTGATGGTAGTTTTTGTAGAAAAGTATATATAATATACTCCAGTTTTTTCCAGAATTGTCCTAAAATATTTTAGGTTAAAATTGTCGGATATCAATGTCTCGTTACTGTATAACATTAAAAATTAAAAGTAAATAAAAAAGGGAAATAATAGCGTAGGACTGGGATCCCCAATTGAATGGAATACAGTTTTTAACCGTTTGTTTTGGTATACACAAGGATAAGATATATCATATCAAAATTAAATTATTCTCCTTCTGCCAGAAAAAGAAAGGTAGCTTGGGTAATTTAATGCCCGCGACCTCTTTGATTTATTATGACAATCAAAGACGATTACTAAACCGGATAAAACTGGTACATACAATTTTTTTTTTTTTTGCTTTAATGCTTCAAATGATGTGTTAGTCGTGAGATAAAATTGAATATTATAAAATGGAGGGAGTAGTTGTTATTTTTTGCGGCTTATAAATATTTGTTAAATTCACTATTGGTACAAATAAATAGAAGGAAAACAAATAATATAAATAAATAAAAATAGTAAGAAATAGAAGGTGTGGGTGGGAAAAGGATTCCCCAACCACAGCCGAAATAGTTTGCAATTTTCCTAAAGAAGAGTTTTATCAAGTCAGATCCAAGATATATGCATTTAATAGTTATAACATTTGGGTCCACCTTATCTTATACGATTACTATATTCGTATTAAATATAGTATTATTATATTCCTAATTATTATAAAATAGCAGTGTCGCCATCAAAAATCATTTTCGTCATCATTTTCCTCTGTCAACCCATTTTCATCATCATTTCTACTTGTAATTTCAGTAGTCAATCCTTTCTATCAGTTATTTAGCTATTAATTTTTCTCTTTTTTTTTGGGTTAAAATTAGTTTCTCTTGTTAAGCCATAATTATTTTTATATGTAGCATCAAAACCGAATCTTGATTTTTGTTATCAAATATATATACGTTCTTTTAGTAAAAAACGTTCACCTAATATTCGTTAGTGATTTTTTTTTCTTCTTGTGATAATGAATCTAGAGTAAATGAATATAATTTTCTTTTCTATTTATTTTACGAGTCAGATTTTCTACTTTTTGATGACCAAAAAAATTACTCTAAATAATTCATCAATCACATCCTATAGTACATTTAAATTATATATTTTTATAAATAAAGATATTAGAGAATATGCTACAAGTTTTGTTTTAAGGCTACAATTTTGATTAGACCGGCTTTGGATACATGATCATAGACTTATGTAATCGTGTGATGTGAATTCGAATATTCATCTAAAATAGTGAAACTTATATGTTTTCAAGAATAAATTGTTGTTTATAAAATGTAAAATTTATATGTTATATGTTTTCATCAAAATGATAATATTGTTTTCTGAAACCTTTGTGATATTCTTGTCTTAGAACAAATTTTTTTTTTTTTTATTATATAGTCTAATAGTTTGTTTTAGAGTCGTCGTTGTGTTATTACTCAAATTTAATTCTGAATTATTGCATGTTGTTAAAAGAGAAACACTAAATTTCAAACGTATTAGTATTGCATAAAATTCTCAATATTGTATTGAGCTTGCAGTCCATGCGGCCTATTAAATTAATATTAATGAGTGATTACCTGAAAACATTGTCTTATGCAAATGATTAAGGGTTTTATTGTTATGGTTATCGTTTCCTTAAACCCAACACGCTAATTTAAAATTTAAAACTAATACTAATATATTAATCTGATGACAAAAGGTTTATTAATCTATTGCAGACCTTTTACCAAAGCTACCAAAGATAATCAATTACTTACTTTCTTAAACTCTATGCTAACTCTAATTATAATTTAAATATTCCAATAATATATCACAGTCACCTAAACTTTAGCCTCGCTATCACAATTTGGTATAGTTGCATCTCATAAAATAATCAAATCAAATATAGTAGTATGTCTAAAAGAGCATTTGTAGCTATTTATAACAACTTTGGAATATCATTAGCGTTGTGATTAAATGTAACCAGAGACTCAGGCTTTGATTTTGTTTTATTCCTTGTCATTTGCATCAGGGCATTAACAGTAAAATATTATATTTGCACTGTTCGTTTTTAGTCACTTTTTTTTTCTCTATGTATTGTAAACGGAAGAAAATATATGTTGTTTATGTTTTGCGTTTTTCTGGTTACAATTGAAAGTAACTCTTGATTGAAAATCAAAATATTGGTTCCTATGTATCCAAAACATTTTGGGTATATACACAAACGTAAACGTCGTTTTTGTTTTTTCATTTGGAAAAAAATTGAGGTTTATCTATTGTATTATAGCTCTCTGTTCACTGAATCTGAATAAATAATATAAATTAGTTAGATTTGATAGATGCAAGAGGGTTTAGTAACAAAAAAACATATAACCCTGTCTCTTAAATCATTGAGGTTTCCAATAGAAACCAAGTCTGTCTTAATATTTGTCCCCACCATAGTGAGTCCATCTGATCCTCTGTTTCTTTCTTCCCTACTTGCTATTATCTTTTCTTTTTCATTTTTGTTGGCATCCTTCTTATAATATATACATATAGCAAATCAATTATATATAATCATATGGTATTATCACAAAACTCATAATTCTATATCAACGACAAAATATAGAGACTCATGATTAAGAGATAAATACACATAGACATAAGTTCATCACTACACTACTTGGTTATTTACCAATTAATCCTAAAAAACAGATTCTACGATAATTGTAAACATCAACTTTAATTCAAACTTGGGTCGAAAATTCCACTTCATCTAAAGATATTGAATGGTTTATTTATATTAGAAAAAAATTAAGAATTTCTTCTCTAAAATTTCTAGATTCAGATAAATTTTAAAAAACTAAAAATAGCAGAGAAAAAAAACATCTAAAACAATTTCTCCAGATAGATTTTTTCTTTTCGTCAACTAAGGATGATCTCACACATTTTGTTTCTATTGTTCCACTTGTTTATTTTTTTTGGCGGCACAAGTTTCTATTCACACTTGACACATACATAAAGGGATATATCCACAAATGCATAGAAAATTTTACTGTTAAAGTTACTTGATACAGTAAATGCGATACACACTATGACCTCACCGAAGGGGCAAAAAAATTGACTCCAAATCGAGAGAGAGACACATAAGAAAGAGACAAAAAAAAAAACTAAAAAACTAAAAAAATAAAAAAAGCTTATCACATTTTAAAGCACGAAAATTTAGAATTTATTCAGCACACCATAAAGATCCCCAGAATTAAAGGAGATAACTTTGTTTTTCTGAAGTCTATCCCATTTCATTCTCTAGGTTACATATAGTTTTATGTAATATATGTTTATTCGTCGATTAGTAATCAATCTCTTTAGGAAACTTATTAGTAATACTACAACTCTTTTGTATCTTTCTATTGATTTGATAATACCAAAAAAAAACTATATACACTCTACCAGAAGAAACATTTGTTTTGTTTTGTTTTACCGGTTTTTTTTTGCAGACATGAACCATTTCGTTCCTGACTTTGACTTTGATGATGATTATGTCAACAACCCTAATTCTTCTTCTTCTTCTTTGAATCTTCCTAGAAAATCCATTATGTAAGTTCTCAACTTCAAATATGATTTCGATTTTATTTTTTTGTTCCTTAGATCTGATTTTGAGTTGTAATAAATTTATTAGGAGTGAAGAAAATGATCTCATGGAGCTTCTATGGCAGAACGGTCAAGTTGTTGTTCAAAATCAGAGACCTAACAACAACAACACCAAGAAGCCTTCTTCTTCTTCTGGCAAGCTTCACGGCGGAGAAGGAGAAGCTGCTCCGCCGCCTCCTCCGTTAGATCAGAATCTTTTTATCCAAGAAGATGAAATGGCGTCATGGCTTCATTATCCTCTCCGAGAAGATGATTTTTGTTCAGATCTTCTCTTCTCCTCTGCTTCAGCTACACCAACTGCTCCTCCTTGCACGGCGACGACTAGTCAGGTCACCGCCGCGAGACCGCCAGTACCGTCTTCAAACGAGCAGAGGCCCCCGCCGGTAAGAAATTTTATGAACTTTTCGAGGCTAAGAGGAAATTTTACCGGCGGGAATGGTAGAGGTGAATCTGGACCGTCGATTTCGAAGTCTATTGTGAGAGAATCTACGCAGGTAAGTCCTAGCGCAACACCGTCGGCGGCGGCGGCGAGTGAATCCGGTTTAACACGGCGGACGGATGCCATTGATAGTCAAGTTACGACGGTTAATTGTGGATCCAGCTCCGCCGTAGCTGGAGGTGGCGCGTTTAATATCGCAGCTCCTGGACTTAATTGGAAGGGAAAAGCAGTGGCTACTCAAGCGCCGACGCCGGCAAATGAGATTCTTCCCGGTACATCGTGTTCTGTTGTGTCAAAGAACGAAATCAAACCGGAGACGGAGAAGAAGATCGTCGATGAGAGGAAACGAAAGGAAAGAGAAGCCACTGAGGAAACTGAGTCCCGTAGCGAGGTGAGTCGTAAAAGACCGAGTCGTCAAAATTCTCCACTTTCACTATCGTTTGTTCTTTTCCTTAATGTTTTTGTTTTAAAGACCTTATTACGATACACCTTTGGCTCTGGATGTTCTTTTGGCCTTTCAATAGAAGTTAATGCTTTTGCGGAAAAAAATAAAAAATAAGCGTGGAGGAATTTAAAATTAACGTTAATTTGGTGATTACTTGAATTGCAGGAAACTAAACAAGCACGTGGATCAACATCATCTACTAAGAGATCTCGAGCTGCAGAAGTTCATAATCTCTCAGAAAGGGTAATTTGTGTGTTTGTTTTGTTTTTGAACAATCGTTTTGACATAAAGAATCTGAATAATGTGGTGGTAATTAACAGAAACGAAGAGATAGAATCAATGAGAGAATGAAAGCTCTACAAGAACTCATTCCTCGATGCAATAAGGTCTTTCATCTTTTCACTTTCTCTTCCAGTGATTTAACTTTAATTTTGTTACTAATTTAAAACCCTTCTTTGATTTGTTGATTCTCAGTCAGATAAAGCTTCAATGCTTGATGAAGCTATTGAATACATGAAATCTCTACAGCTTCAAATTCAGGTGACTCCTCAAAAGTTTAGATTTCGTCTTCTTGCAAGGGTTATGAAGTTTCAGTTGAAAACTTGAGCTTATGATTGAGATTAATTGCAGATGATGTCAATGGGATGTGGTATGATGCCAATGATGTATACGGGTATACAACAATACATGCCTCACATGCCTATGGGTATCAACCAGCCTCTTCCTCCTCCTGGGTTCAGGCCATTCCCCAACATGTTAGCTGCTCAAAGACCTTTGCCTACACAAACTCATATGGGCGGTTCTGTTTTCTCAGCAGCTCACTACCCTGACCCATCAAGAGTCTTTGTACCAAACCAGCAGTGTGATCCAACCTCAAGCCAGCCTCAGTATCCTGCTTACATTGATCCATATCAGCAGTTCCGCAATCTCCACCCAACCCAACCACCTCAGTTTCAGGTACACTTTACCTTCATCTGTCTTACAAATGTTATTTTCTTTGCTCACAAGCACAAGATCTTATATTTGTTCTTGTAGAATCAAGCAACATCGTACCCAAGTTCGAGCAGGGTTAGTAGTAGCAAGGAATCCGAAGATCAAGGAAACCACACAACAGGTTAATAATGCCTGAAGCAGCTAGATGATATGTTTTCACAAGCAACTCACAATTTTGAGTAATTGACCGAGAGACTTAACATGTAAATCGCAATCTCAGATCCTGTTTTCGGTTTCTTTTTGGTTCTCTCTTCCAGGTTGTATACTTAGAGAGCTGTACATATACGTTAATGCTTAGTCAAGAATAGACAAGAGAGTTAGGTTCATATCTATCGACCCAATCATTTGTAACTTTTAACGAAACCAATTAATTCTTGGTAAAGCTACTTCGGATGTCTGGTAAAACTTTACAATCTACGCGTGTCGAAACCGATAGTGTCGCGTAGATTGTAAATTTTGGTGGAATGAGCTAACTGCCTGGGGAATTATCCGGAGTTTGACTGCGTGTCGAATCCGGTAGTGTCGTTTAGATTGTAAATTTTGGCGTAATGAGCTAACCGCATGGGAAATGATCCTTATTTTGACTGCGTGACGAATCCAAAAGAGTCACATATAATCTAATTCTGCTAAACGCTCTGAAAATTATTTGGACATAGACTACGTGTCGAGTTTGGATATGTCACCTACACAATAAATTTTGGATAACGCTAACTGTTCAGGAAGTTATCTGAACATAGATTATGATTCAAATCCGAATATTTCACCTAGACCCTAATTTTTTGAAAACGCTAACCGTTAAAGAAATTGTCCACACTTAGACTACGAGTCTATAATGGACATGTGACCTAGACCTTTAATTTCAAAAAGGATAACCCCTCAAGAAATTATATTGACATAGACTACAAGTTGAATCCTTACAAGTCACCTAGACCCAAAAATTCAGGATTGGTAACTGCTCAAGAAATTATCCAGACATACGAGTCAAATCCCGCCCTGTCGTCTAGAACCTATATTTTTGAAAACACTAACCGCTCCAAAATTATTTGGGAATATACTACTATTGGAATATGGAAAATTTGCCTAGACCCTAAACTTCAAAACACGCAAATCGCTTAGAAAATTATTGGGATATAAAATAAGAATCGAACATGGACATGTCACCTAGACCCTAAATTTTAGAAAACGCTAATTGCTCATGGAATCATCCGGACATATACTACGTGTGGAATCTTGACATGTCGACTATACCCTAAATTTCGTAAAACGCTAACAGCTCAATAAATTACTACAATTCAAATCCAAACATGTCGCCTAGACCCTAGTTTTTGGAAACCACTAACCCCACAAGAATTTTCCGGACATAGACTACGAGTCGAATCCAGACATGTCGCCTAAACCCTAAATTTCGGAAAACACTTACCCCTTAAGAAATTATATACATACATACATAATGAGTCGAATCTGGTAATCTCGCCTAGACCCTACATCTTGGAAAACGCTAACCGCTCTAGAAATTATCTGGACATAGACAACACCTCAAATCTGAATATGTCACCTAGACCCTATATTTCAAAAAACTCAAACCGCTCAGGAAATTATCCAGACATAGATTATGAGTCAAATATGGACATGTCGCATAAACCCTAAATTTTGGAAAGTGCTAACCGCTCTAAAACTTATCTGAACATAAAATCCGAGTTGAATCCGGACATGACGCGTAGATCTTATATTCGGAAAACGCTAACCGCTCAGGAAATTATCTGGACATATACTAGGAGTCGAATCCGGACATGTCACCTAGACTCTAAATTTTGGAAACTGCACTGGTAAGGAAATTATTCGGACATAGACTACGAGTCGAATCCGGACATGTCGCCTAGACCTTAAATTCCAGAAAACATTAACCGCTAATGACAATATCTGGGCATAGACAACTTGTCGAATACGATCATGTTATCTAGACCCTAAATATTGGAAAATGCTAAGCGCTTAGAAAATTATCTAGACATAAACTACGAGTTAAATCTCGACATGTCTTCTAGACCCTATATTTCAAAAACACTAACCGGTCATGAAATTATTCGGACATAGACTACGAGTCAAATCAAGAAATATTACCTAGACCCTAAATTTTGGAATACACTAACTGTTGAGTGCACTAACCGGACATAGACTACGACTCGAATCCAGACATGTCGTCTTGACCTAAATTTTGAAAAAATGTTAAACACTCATGAAATTATCCAGACATAGACTACGAGTCGAATCCGGACATGTCGCATAAACCCTAAATATCAGAAAACATTAATTGCTCAAGAAATTATCCGGACATAGACTATGAGTCGAATCTAGACATATCTTATAGACCCTGTATTTCAAAAATGCTAACCGCTCAGAAAATATAATCCAGACTTAGATGACGAGTCGAATCTAGCCAGACATAGATTATGAGTCGAATTTGGACATGCCGCATAGACAATAAATTTTGGAAAACGCTAACCGCTTTGGAAATTATCTGGACAGAGGCTACGAGTCGAATCTTGATATGTCGCCTAGGCCCTAAATTTTGGAAAATGCTAACCGCTCAAGAAATTTTTGGGATAAAGGCTAAGAGTTAAATCTGGACATGTCGCCTAAACCTTAAATTTTCAAAAATCCTAATTGCTCAGGAAATCATCTGGACAAAGACTACGAATCAAATCTTGACATGTCGCTTAGACCTTAAATTTTAGAATACGCTAACCGCTAAGGAAATTATCCTGACATAGACTACGAATCAAATCCGGACATATCGCCTAGACCCTAATTTTCAGAAAATGCTAACCCCACAGGAAATTATCCGGACATAGACTACAAGTCGAATCCGGACATATCGCCTAAGACTTAAAAGGAACAAACATTTAAATTGAAGAATAGAAAATGGAGTGTTTGTCTTCGACTTCTTCCGTGATATAAAGCAAAGAACAAAGGAGTTAAACACTTTCCAAAGATTTACCTTGTGGAAATGGTTATGAAAGAAATGATGGAAGTTCTGTCCAAATTTCTTAAAGATTGCAACTATGATGCTTAACCTTTCTTGAAGTTTCATGATAACATCGCCCATCCACCCAATCTCCGAGGTAAGTATCCCATGATTTTACTATTTGATGTTCTTACTTAGTTTTGTTTTTGGCAGGTCAAGCAGATTTAAAGAAAAATCCTTTTCAACTAGGGGAGGATAATGTGATTATGGATGGCTCTAAGGACCTGGAACATGTAGCTGGGACAAGGCATGAAGTCATGGATGAGCAAGGAGCTAATGATGCTTTGGGAGTGCCTCTCGAAGCCATGACCCTTTCTCGGACCAAGGAGTTAACCCAAGATGGTAGGGTTTTGCTTTCCCAAGCTATGACCCAAGAGGATCACTGAAGCTATGGAGGTTGTGTCAAGACTACTCTAGTCATGATACACGCTCTAGAAGACTAGTAAATGACCATGTGATCTACTCACACTTTTTTTCCCTTATCTTTGGTTTTTCTCATGTGGTTTTCAGGAGAAATGTTTTTAACGAGGCTTGTGGCTCACATGTCTCATCTTGCCATTTCCTAGTTACGATCCAAGATATGCCCATTTTCAAGACTTAGGTGCGGTTTCTATCATTTTCTTGTTCAAACTTTGTCTTTAATGTCTTTGTTGTGTTTCAATGTGTTGTGGTTCGAGGCATGGCTCACGACCAACCCTTCCTCTTCCATTCTCTTCTTCTTTATAATCGCGTGTGAGATCTCTTGTAAACTCATCTGTCTTTTTAATTTGTCCAAACTCTTTTTAAAATATCAGATCATTGATCCTTTCGTTTGTCGAATCGATCTCTATGACTTATCAAGAGGTTTTCCGAGGGTCTTTCAATTTCACCCTTTTGTCTTTGAGTCATCATCGTCTCGTTGTTCAAGTCTACCACTCCAAAATCTTCTAAGTGTCGCATTTTGGGAAGATCTCGGATCGAGATTGCATCATTCAGGAACTCCTTCCTTCTGCTTGAACATAACCTTCTCATTCGCCTTCTTGAAGTTGCCATCCTTAATAGGTCTGTATGTGTGCTAAAATATGGCCCTCAAAGAGATTCATCGACAGTCTTGTGAGGGAAATTATAGAGATCCAGCCAAGGAAGAAAAATATAGTAAGAATTAAACAGAATAATCCCATTAGTGTCCCCAAGGCAATGGTGTACTTCAAGTGGTCCTTGCCAATGTCATCATAGTCCAACTCTTGACTTGGAACTTGGAGGACTGTAAATCTCACGCGTAATGAGATTGTTCCAGATGATTAGATAATGGACACATAATGTTCTTTCCATACACCACAAAAAGAATGGTTCGAGGAGATGAATGAGACTGATGCATGTAAAATCTTCTACATATGATCCATTCAAACATTTTTCAACCCCACCTGCCTCCATAGAATGAGGAAAATGGGCTACCGGGCCAGCCCATTGACAAAAAAAAAACTGGTTTTACAAATCTATGATTAATTTCTTTTTAAGATGAGTATTAATTAGTTGAAAGAGATATAAGTAATCAACTAAAAAGTCGATCATGAATCATAATAACATAATCTTAAGAGCCAACCATGAATTATAAAAGCACAATTCTTTAGAATATTGTATAACATACGCATTAATAGGCATGACCACGGTTACAATTATCACTGTTATGGTTAATTAACTACCGGTTACGGTTATAATTTTTCTTTAACTTTAACCTTAACCATTTATTATACGGTTAAAACGGTTACAGATGAAATGATTACGATTAAAACAGTTACAGTTATATACGGTTACGGTTATTACGGTTAAATTGGTTACGGTTATATACGGTTATATGAGCAACCAAACTAAAATTATGTATGAAAACTATATAGAAAAAAAAGTTATTAAAAATGGAAAAAATGGAAATTGTCAAAACAAATTTAAGCAAACGGCTCCTTTTTTTACTATTACTAATTATTAATTTTTATTTTTTAGTTTCTACAAAGCTTCCCCTTATTTAGGTCAGTTATTAAATGATTTATGTATAAAATCTATAACAACAATTAAAGGCTACTTTAATAAAAATCTTTAAATTTTATAAAATCTAGAACGTATGGGTGTGGGAGAATAGGGAAGGGTTGCCTCGAATATGTTTTCAAAATGTGGCTGTTAAAACGGATTGACAAGTTGAGGGTGTGAGTTGGTTGAACTTTGTGGTTTGTAAATTGTAATAGTCGATTGGAAGTTTGGAACTACTAACGTCTATTTTTTAAAAAGTATACATAGCCATGTAAAATGATTAATTCTTATGTTACGAGTTTTCTTCTCATTAGTCACTAATTCCTTGTTTTAATATTAAAATGCTTGAGAAAAATAGTAGGAACTAGGATGTATACAAAATTAATTAATTTAATTAATCAATGCATTTTCTAGAAAATTACCTAATTACAAGAATTTAAATAAAGAAATTGAAAAAGTAAACTTATGGTAAAAAAGATTATTCTATTTTTAAAACGGTTACGGTTAGAATTTTACAGTTACATTATACTGTTAACCAACGGTTTTTATACGGTTTACGGTTATTTAACGGTTACAGTTAATAATTTACGGTTAACCATAACTAATATATTTTTACAGTTAATGGTTACGGTTTTAAACTATTTTATACGGTTACGGTTTAAAATACGGTTACGGTTAGATTTTGGCCATGCCTACGCATTAAGTATAAAGGAAGCGAATTAGCTACTCCCTCTGTTTCACTTTATTTGTAGTTTTAGGATTTTTTTTTTGTTACAAAATAAGTGTTGTTTTGGATTTCCAATGTATTTTTTTGATAAAAATTTATATTTTTACCCTTAGTATTTAATGTAATAACCAATGAAAAAATTTGTTTGGTGTATTAATGAGGGATAAAATAGAGAATTTTATTGTTTTCTTAAATAGTGTGCAAAACCCTAAAACAACAAATAAAATGAAACAGAGGGAGTATATTTTTCTTACAAACATAGTGAAAAATAAGCCAAGTGCAAACATGAATGGCCAAGCTGAAAATTTGATGGGAGGATCAACTCCTCGTATGATGAATGAAAAATTAATAACAGTGAGAATGGTTTGACAGAAGGAGCAAAGCAATCCCACCATCTCTGGGAAGCTACCAAATCTGTTTGATCTTTGAGTTGGATAGTAAAACCAAGGAATGGGCCACTTCCACTTCCACACAACTCTCTCATCTCTGCCTTTGTGTAAGAGATCTACGAGACAAAGTAGACAAGCCACCAATGATATTGACATTGCAGCCAACGCGTATTTAGGTTTATTAGTAGAAGAGATCTGGTCGAAAACAGAGGAAGGTATCTCCAACATGAGGTTGGTGATGACTAGAGACCACTCAATTATAACCTGTTTAAAAACAAGAAAAAGACGTTTTATAATTTGAATCATTTTCGCAAACAATGTTGTGAGATGAAAAATGTTATAGACTATATAAAAAAAAGGTTTTTTGATTTAAAAGACCTTCTTTCGTGAGGCTCTTAGCTGTTTGTTCTTGATCTCTAGAGCTATTTTATTCACCAACATCTCCTCATCTCTGGCAAAAGAAACATCTAATAATAAGCAAAGATAGACTATATCTAAATAGAAAAATGAACATATAATGTAATCTCCGAAGAATGGTTTAAGAAATGATAAAATGTCCAGTTTAAAGAAATTTTTTTTTTTTTTGTTAAACCAAATTTACTTACTTAATAATGTGAAATAAGACCCAAAATTTTCAAAAAATATTTAAACAAACAAAAAAACTAGAAACACAAATTATAAAACTTTATTTTGGCTCTACGGCACCAAAATCCATAGAGAATTGTACCTATATATCAATGTGGATCTACGATAAGTATCCATTTAGTCTTTGACACTTTGTCTTATCCAATGTAGGACTAGGATCTTATCAAATAGTCTAGTATTGCATAGCTCATCTACTACAACGGTAACACTATAATCAAAAGTATGAGTTTTGAAGTAATACCTCAAAATGGCAGTACTCCATCCAGGGAGTTTAATGGCTTTTGTAAAACCATCTCTCCATTCTTGAAGCTGCTCGGCTTTATCTCGTCGCTTTGAATAGGTTCCTGTCTGATTTTCAATGTCGAGAGTATCAACATGGTAAAGAACAGGTATCACATTCTGACCAAACCTCTCTTTGCATTTCAAGATGGCTAAAACTTCTTCCAAGCACCATTTCGAATCCGCAAAGTTTACTGAGAACACAATCACTGAAATTCTTGATTCTTCAATTGCTTTGAACGACTCTTCATATCTATATATTATCCGTTGGTAGTTCGTCGTATAAGAAGGTTTTGATCCCTTTCTTACGTAGACAGCCACATAGATGGCTTATGAAGTTGTAACGTGTATCTTTGGTCCTGAAACTTAAGTACACATCGTGCTTCATTTTAGGAGTTGAATTCATTTTTTTTTGTTCTTATGATTATACCACTTTCTCTTCTTCCATAACACTCCTTATAATAATTTTTTCAACCAACACCAATTCTTCTCGTTGCTATTCCATCCATCTTTTCACTTTCGTAGCAATTTCCTATAAATTATTCTCTTTACTAAAGTACAAAACTACACGACTTAAGTTTCAAATTTTCTTTGTACGTACGTAGTTTCTTGGAAATATATGTATTTAATATTGCTTTAGATATCAATGTGACCACAAAAATCGCTAGCTGCTTATGTTGTCTTGTCTCTTCAAATAATTCTACAAACTCTTTGAACATTATGTTTTCGGAAGCTCACTCGCTTATGTTTTGTACTACATCTACTTCTTTTTTATGTCTTTGTTCAATATTTCTACATGTCATAAGATGCTACTTCAAATTTGTTAGTTTCTACTTTTAACACATACTGAGAATGGTTTATTCATGTCTATATTTTGGTTGAAGTCCAATCATTATTATATCATTGTTGTTCAAAATCTCTGAACTTCTAAAATTAGTTCAAAACGATGGTCCTAATACCTTCATAAGCTCAGGATTGCAAATTAGACTATATTCATAACCACGAAGTGAAGATAGTAGAAATTTTATATATCTAAAGAAGATACTGAGGAATGCAAAAATAAAGGGCTAGGGACTAATTTGAAAGCAAACCATAAGATATTGTAGGACTCGCAATCCAAGAAGAAGAAGCATGTAGAAATGCTAATAATAAGGGAAACTACTCCACCGAAGCAATGATACTTATGTGTATGGCTATCCTTCGAGAAATGCTAATAATGGCTATCATAAAAGCACAATTCTTTGGAATATTGTATACCATACACATTAAGTATCATGCTTAGATAGTTAATCTACAGATACAACAAATAAATGAAGCTAAGTAGCTATATTTTTTTACAAACATAGTGAAAAACAAGCCAAGTGCAAACATGATTGGCCAAACTGAAAATTTGATGGGTGTATCAACTCTATGTGTGATGAATGAAAAGTTAATGGCAGTGAAAATGATTTGACACAAGGCGCATATCAATCCAACCATCTCTGGAAAGCTACCAAATCTGTTTGATCTTTGAGTTGGATAATGAAACCAAGGAATGGGCCACTTCCACTTCCACACAACTCTCTCAACTCTGCCTTTGTGTAAGAGATCTACGAGACAAAGTAGACAAGCCACCAATGATATTGACATTGCAGCCAATGCGTATTTAGGTTTATTAGTAGAAGAGATCTGGTCGAAAACAGAGGAAGGTATTTCCAACATGAGGTTGGTGATGACAAGACACCTCTCAATTATAACCTGTTTAAAACCAAGACAAATAAGTTTCATTTCAATCATTTTTTCGCCAAACAACATTGTGAGCTGCAAAATGTTAAAGACTATAAATAAAGTTTTTATTTTATTTAAAGGACCTTCGTTCTTGAGGCTCTTAGCAGTTTGTTCTCGATCTCCCTAGCTATTTCATTCACCAAAATATCCTCATCTCTGGCAAAATGAAGCATATAATAAGAAAAGATAGACTATATGTGAATAGAAAAATGAACATATATGTAAGTAAGAGGAGTAACATTATAGTCTTGAACAAATTTGTTTCCTCAAGTCTGACTCATTTGTGTTTTAATAAAATATATTCTTCAACTTTACTTAGTAATTATAATCTTCAACAACTATTAAAACTTAAATAGGTAAACTTCAACCTCAAAAACAAGCTTATGGAAGAAAATGAGTTCCTTTTAAACCTTTAAAATATTGAATCTTTACCTTTTTCAATATACGATCTTCTCACATAGCATTAGCTATTTATTTATGGTAACTAACTAACTATAATCGAAATTATGAGTTGGAGACTTATACCTCAAGTGTGCAGTACTCCATCCAGGGAGGTTAATGGCTTCTGTAAAACAATCTCTCCATTCTTGAAGCTGCTCGGCTTTATCTCGTCGCTTTGAAAAGGTTCCTGTCTGATTTTCAATGTCGAGAGGATCAACATGGTAAAGAACAGGTATCACAATCTGACCAAACCTCTCTTTGCATTTCAAGATGGCTACAACTTCATCCCAACACCATTTTGAATCCCCAAAGTTTTCTGAGAACACAATCACTGAAATTTTCGATACTTCAATTGCTTTTAACGACTCTTTATATCTCTCTTCGGTTGGTATAAGAAGGTTTTGATTCGTTTCCTACGTAGACAGCCACAGAGATGGCTTACGAAGTAGTTGTCACGAGTATCTTTTATTAGGATATCCCGTATCATGCATGAATATGATATTGTGTATATTGAGAAGTTAATGTGTATATTGAGTAGAATATTATGATACGTTTGTATTGAATGGAGGTCGGTATATTAGGAGTTTTCATTTATTTTTATTTTTATCCTTATCATACCAATCTCTCTTCTTCTGTAAACCCTCTTTATAATCTCTTGTTCAATAATTTTACATGTCATAAGTGTTACTTCACAATTGTTACTAGATTTCACTTTGAACACATGCTGAAAATAGCTTATTCAGGTTTATTATTTGGTTGAAGCCCAATCATTATTATTCTAATTTTGTTGTTCAAAATCTCTGAACTTCTAAAATTAGTTCAAAATAATGGTCCTAATACACCCACATAAGTCAGGATTGCAAATTGAACTAAAGTGAAAATAGTGGCAATGCAACTAAATCTAAAGAAGGTTCCGACTTCTGAAGAATGCAAACTAATAAAGGCTAATTTGGAAGCAAACCATAAGGCATGCGATTTTCTATGATGAGAAAAAAGATAAGCAGCAGTAAAATGGAGAGAAAGAGAGCAAAATCGAAAAAGAGATTAAAACATTTGTTGCTTGTCAATCACATGTAGAGACCTTCAGGAACTCCTTCCTTCTTCTTGAACATAACCTTCTCCTTCGCCTTCTTGAAGTCTACATGCGTCACCTAAACCATACATCCGGAAAATGTTATTATAAAATTACAAAGATTCAATAGATGCAAGCAAGTGGTGAGAATCAGAAGAATCTTTACTTTCATTCGACGCTCTCTAAGAGCAAGCAGACCAGCTTCTGTGCATATCGCCTTTATATCAGCTCCTGAGAACTCGTCTTTCGTCATTATAAACTCTTCTAAGTTCACATCTTCAGCCAAAGTCATCTTTGATGTGTGTATCTGATAATGGCATATGCAATTTAAAAACTCCACCAAATATTTATTTATACAACAAAAATATTCAGGATCACCAATTGTAGTGTACCATGAAGATACGTCTCCTTGTTTTGATATCTGGAAGAGGGAACTCGATTTTCCTGTCGATCCGGCCTGGTCTAAGAAGTGCCGGGTCAAGACTTTCGATCCTGTTTGTGGCGAGGATGACCTTAACATCTCCTCTTGAATCAAATCCATCAAGCTGGTTCAGTAGTTCCAACATGGTTCTTTGGATTTCACGTTCACCACCAGAGTTCGCATCATACCTGTTTCAACCACCATTTTTTAATATCAATTAGGTTAGATACAGTCTCTGAAGCAAAGTCTGGATCACTGTTATTAAATGGATCATGTTCGTGGTGTATTTAGGCATACCGCTTGGTGCCAATAGCATCAATCTCATCTATGAAAACGATAGAAGGTGAAAGGTCATCAGCAACCCTGAAAAGCTCCCTAACAAGCTTAGGACCATCTCCCAAATACTTCTGAATCAGTTCACTACCAACAACACGTAAGAAAGTAGCTGATGTAGAATTCGCCACCGCCTGAAAAAAATACCAAGAAATATTACTTACTCATCCCCCACAGTTCCGAATTTAACAAGCATAAGCACCTTAAAAAGAGACACATTGTAACAATCCATGCTTTGAGACGTAGACAAAACAAAACAAAAAGAAGACCTTTGGCAAATCCAAGTGACTCTGACAAACTTCCCTCATTAGGAAAAGTACTATGATCTAATATCCAAATCTAGGTGATCAAACCAAAGAAGCCACTACCCTAACTAAGTTATCTTTCTAGGGACAAAGAAACACAGCCTCACTTATTAAAAATTGATAAAAGACTCGAATGAGCAAGGCAAACCTTAGCAAGCAATGTCTTCCCAGTGCCTGGCTCACCATACAAGATCACACCTTTTGGTGGTTTAATTCCAATATCTTCATACAACTCAGGATGAGTTAAAGGAAGCTCAACAGCTTCCTTGATCTCCTGAATTTGAGCTTCTAAACCACCAATGTCAGCATATGACTCCAAAGGAGCTTTCTCAACTTTCATCACAGACACCATTGGATCCACTTCATCTTGAAGAATCCCAACAACAGAGAGTACCTATCACAAAACAATACAAATGTCACATAGAAGAATTGGTTTAACATTGCCATAGAGAAACAATTTTCAAATCGAGAAAAAATAGTTCCTAAAGCCCTAACTAATAATACCTTATTATGCATCAAAATTGAGCAGCCAGGCTCAAGCTGATCCTTATCAACAAAAGACAAAATCCCAACGTAATACTCAGGACCAACAGAAGAAGAAACAATAGCATGATTCTCATCAATAAGCTCTTCAAGATTTCCAACACTCATAGGTGTACCACGAAGATCATCAACTTTAGATCTATCTTCTTCAGCTTTCTCTTCCTGAGGTTTCAATCTCTCTTGATTCGCTACAAACTCTTCCTCCATAAGTAAATAGTCCTTAATCCTCTCCATTTTCAGCAATCTAAGCTTACACTTAGTAGAAGGAGTCACCGTCGGCAATCTCGCCGCCGCGTCAGGTCCTCTCTGCTTCCGTTGCTTCCTTCCGACGCGAGCAGGTGGTGCTGCTGGCTCGAATTTCTTCTCCTTCTTTTCAGCACCATCTTGTTTCCGATCACCTTGCCGATTCAATCCGCCGGATGGTCCTTGACCCATGCTTTGCGAATTCAATCTGCGTCGAGTTTCGTCTTCTCTCTGAGATTTATCGTTTTCCGAGAAAGAAATCTTCACTTTTCGTGCGTACCAGATCACTGAGGGAATTCAAATGGGCCTATTATTATTTGGCCCATTTTATATGTGGAAAACTTTTATCAAATTGAAACTATTTTAATACTATTAATCTCTAACACAATAAAATTAAAAAACATAAAGCATTTATTTTTAAACATGAAAATAAAGTTTTTGTGTTAAATAATAATTACAATGATTTCAAGTATTCAACTAGATCAGATATTGATGTATTTATTATTTATTATTCAAAACGTACTTGATCTTTGAAAATTATTATTTACACTGAAATCTATTAGAATCAGAAATTTATAATGTAAGAAGAAAAAGATAAATGAACAAAGACAAATATAAAAAGAAAAATCAAAAAACGACAGAGAGCTTCAAGTTGGAGTTAGCTAAGCTTAGCTTAGTGACTTTTTTTGTGCTCAGAAGAACAGTCGCCGGCAAAAGTCTCAACCTTTTTGGGGGATTTTTCTTCTCCGCCGTTCACAGTCACCGGCATTTCTTCCTTCTCCGACTAGATTTCTTAATCTCCTGGGTTTCTCCAACATAACTGGCCATGGGAGACGAGAAGCCAGCGATTGTGATGGCCAATCGAGAAAGAGATCGAGAGCTTCTGATTCCCGTCGCTGATTCCGGCGAAAAATACGACGGCTCTACTTCGAAGCCGTCGTCTTCTTCATCTTCGTCCTCTTCTTCGCATCAATCCAACCACGAGGTCTCCTGATCTAGAACTTTGATCCACCTACTAACTTCTTCGTTTTCTCATTTTTTCAAGATTCATGCGAAATTGAAAGTAGAATTGGATTGATTTTAAGCTCTAAGTACCTTTTTGATATCTAGTGTTCACTGATTTGGCCGATTCTATTTCCCCTTTGTTCAAAATCTGGGAAATTGGTTTGCCCTAGATTTCATCTAGCATAAGAACACTTCCTTAGATTAGTTGGATAGTGTGTTAACTTAGCCAAACACTGATCTTGGCTACTCTTGAACTATATATATTTGACCTTTTTCATTAAGTAGAGTATGCATATGCATTTCTAACTGGTTTTGTTTGGATCCGTTGATTCTTTGTGTTATGCTCATTCATGTTTTCAGGCATATAGTTTGATGCTTTAGCTATGTTTTTGCAGACTTTAAGCTTGTTCATTAGGGGCTGGGCGTCAAAGAAGTTTATGACAGGCTGGTAAGCAAGAGTTGAAATTTTTGGCATTTTGATGAAGTTGTTATAGATTTATAACTTGTGTTGATAGTTTAAAAATCTCAATTTGCTTTGTGCAGTGTTATCCTACTTCCTATTGCAATTACTTTCTATATAACATGGTGGTTTATTCACTTTGTCGATGGATTCTTCTCTCCCATATATGCACAACTTGGAATCAACGTATTTGGTAAGCATTTGAATTGGCCTCTCTTCATCGAATCAACAACTTGATATCGGTTTCTCACATGAGTTTGATTTTGGTTTTGTAGGTTTCGGTTTTTTGACTTCCATTGCATTCATATTCTTGGTTGGGGTGTTCATGTCTTCGTGGTTGGGGGCATCGGTTCTGAATCTGGGAGAGTGGTTTATCAAGCGGATGCCATTTGTTCGTCACATCTACAATGCCTCCAAGCAAATCAGCACTGCCATATCACCTGGTCTCGCTTTAAAAAAACTCTTATTTTGCATCCCAACATTAGAAGTTGATCGAGCTTTTCCAATCTGAATTGTTCTTATCGATGTTTTCCTTCTCCTTTCAGATCAAAATACACAAGCTTTCAAGGAAGTTGCAATCATCAGGCATCCCCGTGTAGGCGAATACGCATTTGGCTTCATCACATCAACTGTTGTTCTCCAGGTGAGTGAAAATGCTTAGTTCAAGGATTTAGTTATTATTTCCAGAATTTCTCCTTGAGAACATAAAGGGCAGACACAAATTCTAGGCACTAGTTCAATATTATGAGATCCTTTGTGTACCTAAAGTTATAATGCTCTTCGTCCTTGCAGAATTATCCAACAGAGGAGGAACTTTGCTGTGTTTACGTTCCCACGAACCACCTTTACATTGGAGATATACTACTTGTCAACAGTAATGACGTTATCAGGCCAAATCTCTCTGTCCGGGAAGGAATAGGTGAGATTTCAGAATCTAAATTTTGCTATGGTGGAAAAATCCGAGAAAATGTCTGTCCAAGACACATGTCCTGGTGTGTAGCATTCAAATTTATTTGTGGAAAGCTACTGAACTTTTTAGATTTGTTCTTCATCTGCAGAGATTGTTGTTTCTGGTGGAATGTCAATGCCACAGATTCTATCAACACTAGATAAACCTTTGGCGTCGATCGATAGAACTACAAGCTTATAGGTTCACGCAGAAGTCTTTTTGTTATTCTTGGGTTTTGATGTTGAGTGTGTCTCTGGAGTCTCTTCAATATTGTTGTAGTATTTCATTTGTGTTTACAAAAGTGTATAATGTAAGGTAGGTCCCTCTCTTCTTAGATATGAATCTTTCTCTTGAAAAAGCATTGAGAATTTGGTGTTGTTACAACTTACAAAAGTTAAAAACCCCAAAAATGGATATGGTTTATTTATTCTTCAAACCTCAAATTCAAGAATCAGAGGAAAGCAAGTATTTTCCACAGTAAACATCACTGTGACTGCCAATGGTAAGTAGCAATGTACATAAATAATGACAACAATTCGTAAAGAAACAGCTCAACTATAAATTAAAGAAAAGATTCTGGAGGAAAGAAGAAGAAAAAAGGCCTAATAGTTATATAATCATACTCTGATCACGTTCCTAATGCGATGAAGCTGCGATGTCTCCTCTGTAATAGAATATGTAAGAGGAAGAAAAAGAGTATTTGTGGCTTTACCTTGTAAATTAGGCATGGCGAGTAGGTTTCAGCTGCATTGTTACTCTCGGTAAAGTTATTTTTGTCCTAAAGGAGTAAATATTGATTCAGAGGTCTTTCTTCTCAGGCAAAGTTGGAGTTTTATGAAGATGAGTGTGTGAAGATGTGTTGGGTGCTGTTGCTGTTGTGGTTAGCTGGGAAGGTTGTTTTGTGGTTTGTGAAACTCCATTCGCAACTGGTCCTTGTTGAACCACTGGCTCGATTTTGACAACAGTGTTTACAGGTGAGTCTAAATCCATTCTTGACGAAGAACAAGTTGATTCTGCAACAAACAAACAAACAAGAAGAAGCTTTTAGAACGTGAATCTTATCCATTTTTATTGATGATATAAGAAAATGTATACCTTTGTATCCTCCGAAGCAGATAATTCGGTTAAGGCAGTCACGGAACTTGGTTAATACTACTTTCTCCTGCTCTGCATAAACCTGATCTTGCCCGTTTGGTAGCTGCGAGGTGGGTTCCACCGAACAATTAGGTGAAGCTGCAACCATTAACATAGTGTCCTGTTCGTCACACATCAATGACATAGTTTCTGGAGACAGTGACCTTCTTTTGGAGCCATCTGAATTGGCATCCTCTGGAACAGATTTGTCAGCTTGATTTCCATTCGCAGCTTTCTCAACCTCTGTACCTTTATTATTGCCTTGTCCTTGATCTTGCATAGAAGAAGCTAAAGAAGTTTCCTTCTGATCTTCCAACCGTTTTTCTATTAATGTCTTGGCTGTTTCCCCAGCTACAACAACCAGAGCAGAACAAAGTGCTTTCACATCCTCTAGTTTAATTGTGTCTGCTAAAAGAGACCTTCAAAATAAAACATATTAAAAACTTCAGTGTCTGCAATCTCTTTAAGAAGATTTAGCTTTGTAAACACATCAGACATTTACCTATATACAACTTTGGATGGGCCTAACGACCCATTGCCTCCAGCACGAGAACCAGGTTTCGAAGATGTGGTTCTTCCACTATTTGCCTGATACCAAATAATTCATACGATAAGATCTCTCATTTCCCTAACCAAGGGAGCAGATAAGGAAAGCATATAGAATACTAACCGGAGCAAGCAAGTAAACTTAAGTTTTTTGCGTAACTGACTTACCTGGCCAAGCCTATGAATAGATGAATCTTTGGTTGCTTGGTTGAAGAAAATCTCCTGACCTTTCCTTCTCTTAGGAGCTGGAGCAGATGCAAAGCCAGAGGAACCAATAGCTCCAGTTATAGCAGCATTTGCATGTTGGAGATAAGCCACATTGTGGGAATGGTCACCATGAAAGAGAGACTGTCTCTCTTCACTTCCGTCGAAGTTTTTGCAATCCAAGCATTTGCAGTTCTCAGAACAAAGAATGTTTGCTTGAAAACACTCACAATACTTCTTAAGACATCCTGATTTCTTGCAGTGACAGCCTTTGTTGTGTTTCGCTAACATCACAACTTCACCAACCTCCTCCTGCAATTCGAGTTACAAATTAAAAACTTTATCTTAGCAGTTTAAGACCAACAGATTAAAGAGACCATCACACAAGAACTAAACCACATGCATACCCTGTTATCTCGTCCACCATGTGGACTGCTAGCGATCTTAGGCCTGAACGCATTTGGATTCCGTTCCAGAGTTGATTCAACCGCCTCTCGTCTTGCGGGTTCATTTTCAACATTGTTGAAACAATTTACACAGTTGCAACCATCGCAGTAGGTTCCAGATGCAAAGCATTCACAATACCTGATCAAAAGACATTGGACAATGTGTAGAGTTTAAAATTATATGAAGTCTATAAACCAGATACATAACAAAGATTTGCTGATCAATGGTTTGATAGAGACTTACAGCTTCAAGCACCGTGAGTGTTTACAGTTACACTGTTTTTTCTTCTGAGGGGTTCCATCCCTACCTTCAACCACAGGCCTTGGCTTCGATTTCGGAGATTCGGGCTTCCTGCCATTAAAAACAGAAGAAACAAGTGTCAACTCTGAAAATTCAAACCTTGTCCTACACAATATGAAAAAAATCAAAATTTGAATTCCAATAAGCTTTCAAAACATAGTACAGAAAACATTCAACTAAATCACCAATCTATTTAAAGATCTAGGCTTTAATCCCCAAATATGAATTTAGCAATATAGAACAATCAATATACAAATCTCTATAATTTCACAATCTACGTCCCAAAAGTTCAAATCTTTCTTAAAGGAATCAGACGAAAACTTACGGATGTCTAATTGGGACGTGAAGGAGGCCCTGAGATTGTGGCGGCGGTGGAATCGGAGTCACCACCGTCGTTGTAACCGGTCGTGGCTGACCGGTAATAGGCCTTGTAGCCGTCACTGACGGTGAAGGGATCGATGCAGCCGCCGTAGAAGATGTGACCGGAGCTTTATTAGACTGTGAATTCACCACATCGGATGAGCCACCAGTAAAGTCGAGTTGCTTCACCGACTTCACCGTCAGAACATCAGACTCTTGTGTAACCTCCTTTTTCGGCGGGAATTTGTTACCTTCTTCACCTTCTCCCATCCTAAAAGTTTTCGAATTTTCTCAGTATCTGAAGAAACCCCAGAAATTTCACCCACGAAAATAAAAACCCAGAATTTAAAAATCACCAATTCAAATCAGCTTGAGAAAACACGAAACTTTTCAAGATCCGAATCAAGCCCCAATCTCGTTTCTAAACGAAAACGAAAACCCACGAGCCCAATCGGCGTTTACTAAACTCAAAACTGGATTTTGAATTTCGAAATTCTGATCCAGACTTAGAGAAAGAGATAGATGAAATTAGGGTTTTGAAAGGTTTTAGCTTCCGGAGAAGAAGAAGATGAGAGAAATTTGAGAACAGAGCGAAAAAAAAAAGAAAAGAATAACTGAGAATTTGGGGTTTTCTTCTTCTTCTTCTTCGGGGAGAGCTTTTTTTTCTCTCCTCCCTCTCTTATACATGTTTTGAAATTTCAATTTCTGGATTATATTAGACGGATAGATTTGCTAGACAATTTGATCGTACGGCTGTTATTAAATACGCTGATCTGACGATTACTATTCCTATAAGGTTTGAAGTGTAGTTGGCCGTTCACCGTTCGATCGCCGAAAATTATAAAATATTTTATTTTTTAAAACAAAACCCTTCAAAAGAGAGTATTTGGAGATACCAACCACTTGTGAACTGACACGTCGATAGTCACTGCTGTTTTACAATTTTACACAAAAACGGAGAAGCAGTTCTTAAAAATAATGGTTTTGGCCTAAAATGTTCGTTTTGTCGCGAAACTGCCCCAATAATTGTTTAACAATCAAGAACAAAAAGATCTACACAAAACAAAAAGGGTGTCTTTGTAAACTAGGTAGTTTTATGTAAATATGTAATCAGGTTTTAAGATATTATCTCAATCTAAAATCTACTCTCTTTTCAAATTTAGTTTTATTTTAGACTAATTTCCTTGTTTTTGTTTCCAAAATAAATATTGTTTTTATGATGTTACTATAAATTTTGATATGAATTTATGTATTTTTGACTTTATTAAATATTACTATTAGTCAATTATATAAAATAGAATACAAATCCGAGAGTCGTTTGTTTTTCTAAAGATATAATAAACATTTCATATTTTCTAAAGATATTATAAAACATTTAATATTTTTCTTAATTTGCTTGAAATTTTCGAAACAACATTGTTACAATAAAAAGCAACAATGTAACTTTTAAAAATATATTATTATTATTTAATATTTTTAAATAAGCAACATGGGATATATATATATATATATATATATATTTATTTATTTATTTAATGCAATAAAAAACACAACAGTTGTAACTTAAAGGCCTACAAAAAAAATCTATAAGACCATGTGCATTGCATATTTAAAGAGGACGTCTTTAAATGAGGATCACCACGTGTCACAAAGACACTGGCCCCTTCCCGCGACACTGTGTCTTATGTGTCTTCCTGAAGCTGGGTCTTCCCAGTTTCTGCCATGTGTTGCGACATGATTCGTCGCGACAATAAAAAATTAATTTATTTAAAAAAAAAGTAAAAAAAAAAATTCGGAAGACCCCATGTGTAGGGGTCTCCGATAATGATGCTCTAAAGTGTAAACCAACCATAAAAAATCCCCCTCTAGTTAAAAAAAATTACACTTAGTTCTAAATAGGCAAAATCTCAATTTAGATCAGCTAAAGCCTAAAACTGCACAAAATTTATCGACAGTAGATATGTGACTAATTAGCAACAAAAAATATCTGCAAAAGACCATCTACTAAATTGAATGCGCTTTTCAGTAAGGAATTGTAACAATATATATTAGCATAAATAAAATTGAAATACATATAGACACATAAATATGTATTTTCATAGTTTTTGTTAGTGTTGTCGTTGTGTTCCATCCATAAACGAAAATTAGTTAAAGGTTAGAGCTAGATCATATGACCTAGTTTTTTTTGTTTTTGAAATATTTATGGCATTAAATAAAAAAAAATTTTGGGTTTATACCATTACCAACAATCCCATAATGGGTATGGGTAGAGAACCTCATTCCAATTACAATTTACAAATGGCCTAATCCTAAGAAACTCAAACCCTAAACCACCCTAAACCTAGATTTAAATTGGCTGACATAACAAGAGAACCAACCGCCTAAACCAAAGGTTAACCGAAAGATGCCCTAATCAATGAACTGCGAAACCGCAGCCGCCGATTAGAACCACAACCAAAACTGGTCTCCGCCGATTCAGAAAACCACCGCCGGAGATTGGGATAGCACATGAACCACTACCACCGCAAGATTCGAGAAGGAGGAAGGCAAATAAGGGAGACTTCGCTAGAGAGAGGCCACAGAGACCTCCACCGCCACCAAACCAACACCGCCAAGAGAACCAGGGACCACCTCTACATCAGATGGGGCGGGGGGAGAGATCTTCACCTACTCCAAGATGGCAACAGACGAAGAGAAAGAGAGCAGAACGAAAAGAAAATATGTCGGAGAAGACAACACCGCCATTGACGAAACCGCCGTCCTCAAGCAGATTTTCCATGCCAATGAGAGAACTGAACAGAACTCCAGGCGAGAGCCCCTACACTGCCACACCACCACCCTGACTTCAGATCAACCACCTAACCACCACGTCGAGCAGCCGTAACGGGAACGCCACCACAACATCACTAGATCGCTACCACGCCGACGACTAGGAGGATCTCCATCAAGAGACCAAGCCCTCAAAGATCCTGGACATAGACCATTCCAATCCGCCAAAGCACTTCCGCCAAGGTTCACAGCCAAGAGAGAGAGACCGGCGACCCACTTCAACCGGTGGAGTGCCCTAACTAGAGTTGAAAATAAGTGGAAAAGATTCGCCGAGAGCTACATCACCGAAAAAAAAAAGATATGGTCGGTGATGTGCAAGAAAGAGAATGAAGATCTGCTGCCGCTGCCGCCGCCGCCTAGGAACTTGATTGGTAGAGCATTTAAATGACCATATAACGCTTTTTATTAGTCAATAAACTATGTTAATAAAGCTAAAGAAAAGTATTTAGATATGCATTTAGAAATCTAAATGCTTCTTTCTCTATACTCCAAGATGGATCCTAAGCATTGACTTTTAAAAGTTTAAAAACAATTTTATATAACTAATTTATTTAGTTAGATAAGATATATATATATATATATATTAAAAAAATTGGTAAAATAAAAAAAAATATTAAAATTAAAATTTTATATTTAATTAGTACTTATCATTAGTTAAAATAATATACCAATAAATTATAATTGATAAATGTAAAATAATATATTTATATATACTTATATATATAATTTGATAAATTATCATTTTAGATAAAATATATTTATTAAATTATTATATTAAAATTTTTCTTATTCAAAAATTATGGTTTATTAAAACAAATTTTATAACAATATTTTCTTAAATTATAATTTTATTAGCATATTTATTATAACTAAATCTTTTAAATGTAAAAATATAAATATATTATTAATTATATAATTAAAATTATATTTATTAGAATTATATTTATTAAAAATAATTAAGAATATATTTACATTTTCACTTTTTATATCTTTAATTTTTAATTAAAATAATATGCTAATAAAATTATAATTTAATAAATATAGTTTAGATATTAACAATTAAAATAAAAACTTATGGTATAAATATATATATATGTGTATAATGTATTATCATACATATAAATAAATATATCAAATATATTATGTAATTTTATATGTAGTTACCCACAACTCTATCAATCACTTAATATATTAATTAGAGCATACAATTTCAGCTAGATATTAATTCTACTCTTAACTGCTTCTTACACTACTCTACTATAAGTTATGCCAATGAAGACCCTATGTATTACTGTTTGGGACCGTTTGGGAACGATTGTCCATATGACCTAGATAAATAATAAATAATTATTTTTATAGTTGGGTACTAGATACTAAATACTTTGATGGATCATTTGGTCAAAAATTGTTCTATTTATCCCGACTTTATGTGTTCAAAGTTCAAATCATTACGGTCTTAAAATTTAGTTTTTCAAAAGAATTAAATTATATAAAAGATAAATCTCTATTAAATTATATAAAAAAGATAAATCTCTATTAAATTACATAAAAAGATAATTCTTTTGAAAAATAAAATTTTGATTGTGGTGTAGTGTGGGTGCAGAATTACGTGACTATTATCATTACTAGGGAATAGCAATGCAACATTTCATGAACTTCCAAAAACTATATATCACGCAATGATGTAACACATGAGACCTGAAAATAAGCTACCTTTTGCAATTTTAATTCTGCACCCACACCATCATCGATCAGCCTATATGCAGACTTATGAAGCACAACACTCAGAAAGAAAGAAAAAAAAAACACTTATTAAACGTTTCAACGATAAAAATTACCCACCAGAATTTTCTTCATTTTTTTATAATTAAAACAAATAAAAGTATATTATGTTAATTTTTCCATTTTTTTTTGTCATCTGAGTACCATTAATACTTTAACACCTCTAACTTCCATGCTCCTTGAGCTGAGATAAGTGAACCCACTTGCAAATTTAAATCCATTGTTCTTTGCTTATTGAAAGGTCTTCGCGGAGTCCCATCCATAATCCAATTATCCATCCACATGAGAGTATCTTTCCCGTCTCCAATAACTCGAAGCAGGCCCTTCTTCAACAAATCCCTACCGTGAAGAATGCTTCTCCAAGCATATGATGGTCTCCGTCCTATCTCAGCCTCCAACAACTCATTTTCCGAAAAATATTTTGACTTGTATACTTTGGCAATCAAAGAATTGGGGTCTTGAAGCAATGTTCATGCTTGTTTAGCTAACAAAGCTTGGTTGAAATTCTCAAGATCACGAAAACCCAAACCACCATCTTGTTTGGATTTACACATTTTGTCCTAAACCACCCAATGTGTTTTTCTTTTGTTTTCAACCGTATTCCACCAAAAACTCGACATAGCACTTGTGAGTTTTTCACATTGATGTTTTGTAAGCTGGAAACACGACATATCATAGACCGGTAACGCCATTGCTACATATTTTAGTAGAATTTCCTTTCCTTCTAAAGAGAGAGTCTTGGCATACCAACCACTTAAACGATCTTTGAGATTATCCATGATAAAAGCTAAAAGCTTACTCTTTGAACCACTTAAATATTTCAGAACATTTGTCGTCGGGGCAGGAAATTAATTTTCAAAAATCATCAATCACTTTTGGTGGAAAGATAGATCCTATTATGAAACGAGTTTTGGGTTTATACATGTGGATCGAACAAGAAGGTGGTACAGGAAAATACTTGGGTCTTCCGAAATATTTAAGTGGTTCAACACATAGTGACTAGAGTTTTTAGTCTCTAGGAGGAACATAAAATCCTGAAAATGTTCACGATGCATTTCCCTCAAATTTTGAATTATCCAGAGGCTCCCCAAACCTTGACAATTCCAGCTCAATATACTCATTAAAGCTTTGGCGGTTCCTCATGCGGAACCACCTTATCTTCTTGTCGCTTAGCGATTTTTTATGCCGGGTCTGTACCCTCACTTACTTCCTCATCAGCTTTTCTTTTTGGTGTTGAGCCTTCCTCATTATTCAGTTTCTGTTTTTTTTTGTACACCACTAAACTCTTCTTATTATTGTGAGCTTGGCTCTTCCATTTCCCTGGGCGATTACGGTTCTTAACAATGGTATTTCTAACCCCGAACGAACTAGCCATAGAATGGCCAGTATTGAAACCTGTTGAGTTAGAAACACCATCTTGATAGTAAGACCTCTGCTCCACACGAGCATTATGGAGACTCTTTTTAAAACCATAGCCAGCCTGAAAAGACGACGCCATAAGCTTTCTTTCATTTAAACCTTGCTTCTCTCGTGCTTCGAAGTCAAACACCATACCTTTATCTTTGTTCACATTATGTGAAACCATAATGGGCTGTTCCAACCTTAGACACGTTTTCTGGCCCTGCAGATTCCCATCAAGGTTCCACACCGATCTCCTCACCCTTTCAATACGTACTTGTTTGTCTGTATTGTCTGAACCTAATAAGTACGTACGCATCTCATCTAAAACTTCCTTAGCAATCTTTGGTCGACCCGTTATCTCGTCAAACCCAACATCATCATTTGTCAACACACTAAACAATGGGTCGTCCTCACTAATTTTCACTGACCTTACCTTAGTAATTGTTGAGCTCCTCACCGTTGCACCTTGATGCCGGTTTAAAGGATCATACAGACACCTTGGTCTGTCATGTGTGAGTCTTTGACAAAAGAAACATCTCTTTCGAATCCTTTCATATTCGAAATTGATAGTAGCCACACCACCTTGTGATAGCTCAAATTCTTTTGAGTTTCATAGTGGTTTTGAAACATCAAACAACACCCTAACCCTCACAAAACCTTTACTCTGCGGCTTCAAAGGATCAAAAGCAACATCAGTAACTTGTCCTTGATGCCCTGCTATTTCTTCAATAGCCTCAGCCTCATAACATACCAAGGGTATGTTCCTCATGCGAACCAAGATCGGGATTGTTTTCAAATAATTCTCAGGTGGATCTTCCACCCAACGTTCCATCACCATACTCCAGTCTTCATACATCCAAGCTCCAGCTTCTAACACCGTTTGTAGATCCGTTTCCGAGTCAAAAACAAACTGGAAAATTTCATTGGATAACACTATTCCTCTGCATCGTTCATATGTACGCCATAGACGAGGCATGTCGTGTATCATATTCGACATCTTTTGAACCTCCGGATTAAGTAGCCTACCCATGATGCTACAACCGTTTCTCTCACGTGCGCTCGTTTTCGAAAAATGCTTCAACTTCACAGGTTTATCTTCTTCGAGAGTCATCTCTTTCAAATCTTTGTCCAGTGCAAATTCCATCAGCTTCAGCCTTGTCTTGAAACTTTGGTTATAGAACAAAGCTTTTCAAACAAAAAGAGAACAGAACCACTGGCGGCTTCAAACAAACTTCAGACGAACTAGGTTAAAACTCACCGCTAATACTCCAAAAACACACAAAAAAAGGAAACTTTCACCAAAGAAATATACGAAATCCGAGGAAAAAAGGAAAATCCTTGGTGCTCAAAGTCTTCCTCACTAGAGTTGAAACCCTCTAGATGATAAAGAGAGACCTAAGCCCAAACAAAGGAAACCATTTTGATTTTCTCTGTTTTGAATTTCCATATTTTTTTGTTTACATTATTGTATTCATCTTTTCTTTCCCTTTAAGGGATAACATTTTGAGATTACAAGATGATATATAATGAAATAGAGATGATCAAGTGAGACAGCTGATCTAAACAATGGATCTAGCATGAAAAGTAATCGAAACTTATGTGAAGCAAGAGGATCGAGAATGATGACTTGAATCGATCTTAGCGGTCTGGTGGTTAACATGCATTGAATATACCTGAACCAGTTGGAGAGTTGAATTTCCATATTGATATCTATAAAAAGTACTATATCATAGTAAAGTCAAGATAAGCCTGTAGGATTAACTAAAAGTCGGCACAACAATCATGATGATGGAGCAAAAGACCTCAAAGAAACGCACTAACTAAGCTATAACCCAAGAAGTCTGAGAAGACAAATATTCAAGCCATAATGATCACAACTAACACTAGAACAATTTCAAGTAGAGAAATAGCATCCGTTACGTTGTCCTCGTTTCTCCATGTGTAGAGTTTTGGATGACATGCTATAATGTTGCTGAAAGAAATATTGGGAGCCGAAAAGTTCTGAAAGAGTTCATTTGCATCTTTAAGCTATCATTTACAGATTTACAGTATTTTTGTTGACCAAAAACAAATATCATTTCCAACGTGTTTTCTCTTAATTAAATATAAGTTGTTAATTCATGTTTATGGATACTACTACATATAAGCACATACAACCATCATATAACATATACATTGAGAGAATAAATAAAGTTTCCTAGTTAAAGCAAGAAACATGATCCAATAGGGCAACTCATACTCGTCAACTGCAAACCTTTAAAGGCCAAACACCAAAACAAATCTCTGTTAATTAATATAGCATCATGAGCAATCAATCTTGGAAACTTATTTTGTTGTTTTCTCAGTATAGATTGGTTGCTCATGATGTTATAACATATACTAATTTTTTTTGGCTGACCAAAACTCAAATAGTTCTCGGGAAAGTGAATCCAAACGCCGGAGCCCAATAATCGGCGCCGTTGTCGCTGCCAACTTGGAGTGTACATGAGACAGGGACAAGACAAAGTCCTCTACATCTTAAATCTTTCTTTGGTTCTTCGTTAGGGTTTGATTCTTGATTGTCCAATGATGATGAAGCTCCTTTTGATATTTTTAGGCAATACTCATTCACAAGCTGATCACCAAATCAGAAAAAGTTTCTTCAGTATATGATACATATTTAGAAAAATATTGAAATTGTAGTATAGCGTGAATATCGGTGACAAAACTTGCCGGTCGGCCCACAAAGCCCACGAGTAACATATGGAAAAGTTGGTATAGATCGATCATGTGCTAAATCTTTTATGTTCAAAGATACTATGTCGATGAAAAGAATTATTATTTTAAGTGTTTTTTGTTTTTGTTTTTGTTTTGTTAAGAACTTAAGTGGCTTTTCTGGTTTAATGAAATGTAATAGAACAATATGAAGACTGAAAAAGTAAAGTTGGTATTGTCATCTTTTTATTTTATTGACCCATACTTTATCTTTGTCTTTTCACTTTAAAGAGAACAGTAGTAAAGAGAAAAGGGTAATTTTTAAGAAACTAAAGCTGCCAACTTTGTTTTTTAGATTTGGGGTTAATTGATCCAATAAAAAAGAAAAGTGCATAAACATAAAACAAGTAAAAACATAAGTATGTGCGTACCTGACCAGGTGCCTCAGGAAATATACCATTCAAATCTCCTTGTGCCTATACAGAAAATTAGGTGTTAATTATATAATTAGCAATACTATTCATTTTAGTTTTTTTTTTCTTGTTAAAGATTAATATTCATTTTAGCTTCCTATTATATTATGTGTAGGTAGAAACACATGTATGTGTATCTTATATATTTATATAAATACATGTGACTAGGGTGTGTATTAATTTGATGCTTACATGTTGGTGCATCATAGTATTTCTCGAGGGAGAACCAAAGTATGGTAGACTTAAAGCCTGAAATTTGTAAAACAAATAATATTGAGAAATTAGTTGCGTCAAGCGACAACAAAACTATACGATTTTCAACTAGATTCTTAGAATCAAAAGAAAAAATCCAAAACTATTTTCACAAAACCAGTGCTAATTATTTTAGCAAAATACAATTAGTTATATTGTTCAGTTCTAATAATAATAATAAAAAATCCAAATAAAGAAGGAAAAACAACTCCAAACAATATTCCATACTTGAGTTCACAGACAAATTGGTTTTGTTTAGTTGTGAAGGAAGATTCGAATAAATATTTGTCTTGAAATAAATGAAATAAGAAGCATGGTCGTTTGGAAAAGACAAGTCACCTCAACTTGACTGTGGAGGAATCTAATGTATCTAATAGCCTCCGACAAGACAGAGGCGGTGTCAGTCTGAAATAAAAGGGATCAATCAGCCAATAAATAAACAGTGACTAATTTATTCAATTTTAATTTAGAAATTAGACTATCTTAATTAAGTGATTAGTAAAGGGAATTAACCAGTAATTATACCTTGCCAAAGGGAGATACTAGCTGGTGAAGAGCTGCGATTCTGCCACCAAGTTTCTCCTTTCTCACCTTTGATAAGTGATAACCAAGAGATCATATATATATATATATATATATATATATATATATATTATACACAATTTATATTTGTAATTTCATTATTTGACGAATGTAACTAGATATGTGGTCGATTTTTATCAATTTTCATGGGAAAAGAAGAAGAAAAATATTTTTCTAAGTATTTTAACTGGTATATGATATATACCGTATATCATTAGTTTTCGTTAGTATAGCGTGAAATAACATGATTTTGATGTGGTTGAAAACTTGAAGGAATGAGAAATCGAACTTAAACATTAACTAAAATGATCCAAGATCCAAACATCAAACATACAAATTGCTCCATAAATTTTGATAATTTACAAAATAAATATATATTTTGTTACAAACATACCAAGATCAATTTAGACAGGACAAAAAGAGGATTTTGTTTTAAATTTTATAAATTGTTTTAAATTTTATAAACCAAACGACTATGTACACTAACAAAAAAGTGAATTAGATTCTAGAAATAATAAAAGAAGAAAGCATAACTTCTATAGTTTTAAAATTTTGTTAAATCTGAACTAGAACTGAATCAAACTGAAAAACAGATTTTTTTTTCCTATTTTACATGCGTATAAAAACGAAGAGAAAAGGATTGCGTAACTACCGTTGAATCATAGGAAATAAAGATAAAAAGAATAATGAGATCAAGAAGAAGAAGACACATAAGAAAGACAAAAATGTTACAATCACACACACATGCATCTTATTCTGATCCCATTCCCTTTTGTTTGTTTCTTCTTCTCATTTGTTTCTGTGTTTTTTTTTTTGTTATTATAAATGTCAGCAAAGAGATAGAAACAGAGAGATATAAAGATTTAGTTAGTTACCTTGAGAGTTGATTGTGAAGATGGAACTTGAAGCTTTGGTTTCTTTTTCGCATAAGAAGATCCACCAATCTCTGAGCAGCTATTACACTTCATGAACACGCACATAGACAAAAAAAAATTTGATAAATAACATATATGGAGGTTATCTTGATCTAAAGAAATTAGAAATATTAATTAAAGATTATGATCTTGATCTAAATAATTAACTATTTCGACCCACCTCGGACAAGTTTAGACCATTTTCATGAATGCTCTTTTTGTTGTCTTCATTTATGTTGTGAAGCGTAACACAAGACTTGTTTGGAGGAGAGTTAGGTGACGATATTATCACATAATCATTATTATTGTTGCTCTCTTGTTTCATGGGAGCTTGGTGCCTCAAAACTGGTTCTTCCCAATTCTCTAGCTTCTCTTGGTAACTATACTGTTGATTTTGATGATGAAAATGGTTCATCATCTCCATTCTCTCTTCCTCTCCCATCACCAATCCACTCCTTCATTCAAAGACTTATCCCATATTAGATCGTAAACAAAACAAAAAGACCGTCCTACGATCGAAGTCAGACTACAAAACAAATCCAAGAACTCAAACCATTTACTTTGAAAAAAATCCGAGAGAGAAAGAGAGAAAGAGTTACAAAAGAAGTTGGCTAAGGCTCCATGGCTGGTCAAGAGGCAGATCAACAGTCTCAAGCCAAGAAGAGAGGTTAGGGTTACTATTAAGATGCAGATAAGGTGAAGAAGAAACTGAAGAGGAAGTTGGGGAAGAAAACAAGTTCGGCAAGAGACTCGGAAGATAAGTGGTGGTGGTGGTTGTAGGCGGTGGCTGGTGACTCATTAACGGCGGTGGCGGCTTCAAGTCGGTGCTAACGTTAGTCCACCAATTAGGGTTTCCAGCCACTGTGAGGTGTTGTACCGGTGAACTATCCAACACTCCTGATCTATTCATCGTCTCTCTCTCAATTTCTACAAAAAAGGATTTGGAAAGATTTTGAGATTTGTTGTTTCTATATGTTGATTTAGTTTAGCTCTAGTTTTTGGAGAAAGGGAAAGAGGAAGAGAGACAAACAAAATGAGCATTAGATGGATGTCAATGATGATTTTTTTATGTATTTAACACCCTTTTGTCTATTTCTCTTTCTTTTTAAAGTATTTAGATCAACGGGCTAATAAAGTTTCGAGCACAATATTATTGTCTCAACGTTTTTTTAATCATGAAAACAGATACACCTATATATAAGTATGTTTATGTACAATCATGTACAAAATATATACTAGTAGTTTTGATTAATATAATTCTTTGAAAATAATTAATTAAAAGCATTTTAGTATACTTCATATTTTTCTATGCCTTAACTTTATCTTAAAGTAGGGAAGAAAAGGTGCTTTTGTTATTCATCGAATTATGAGATTTCGGATTTCATAATTCATAAAACAAAAAAATCTGTTGGAAATAATTCATCGAATTACTAGTAAAATGCAAAATCTAAAATAGAAGGAGAAAAGGGGGTTAGTCGAATACTTTTTATTTATGGTATATGATATTTCTAATATATTTTCTGCATATTACAAGTGTCTTTCAATATACTAGCTCTTAAATCCGCGTTACGCGCGGATCTATTTTTATTAATTTATTTAATATATTTTTGTATTTATTCAATTTTATATATAGCTAAAGTATTGTATAATATTTTATTTTAGTTTATTTTAATCATATATATTTTTATTTATACTTTTAGAAAAATAAATTTAATATTGAATAAAGAATTGAATATTATTTTTGTTTAAAGCATATTAAAATATGATGTATCATTTTTAATATAGACTTAGGATTTGTGTCTTTGTAATGATTGCATAGATATTTTTGATAAAATGTTCTTTACCTTTATGGCTTGAAATATTTATTGCAGATGATTTCTACTTGATCGCATTAAAAATTTAGGATCAACGACCACCATTTGACCATCATCTTCATTGGCATATATTGTTTCACTTATGGGTATATTTTCATCTCCAACAATTAGCAACCATGCTTCAAAACTTCTTTTCGAATCTTATGTTTTGTTTCAGAGCGAAAACTTTGCAAGAATCCCACAAGTATGATTGTATTATTGAAATCTCCACATTGTCACTATTGTTACAAAACTTCACATTATTTTTGCAAGTGTAATTAATTCTCGCCACTCTTTTGTTTTTTCGATGAGATTTAATTATCTGTTTCCTGAAACATAAATTAAGACTAATATGAAAATTTCATCTCCAACAAAGTGAATAGATGAAAACCTACTCAGGTGGGCATATTAGACAGTTTAGAAGAAAGAACTCAAGAATATTAAGAATCATCATGTTTGGATACAACTGCTCTTTTTTAGCTACCCTAGAGATGGAAATAATTAATAAATAAATTGTTATAACAGATGATGCCAGTAAACTCTTATGAATGGTATTGAACAGTCGTTGAATCCATGTATTCCTATGTTAAAATGTGTAAAAACAAAAACAAAATTTTTTTTTAAAAGATTTTTGAACTATTGAACCATTTTTTCCCAAGTTGATGGGAAAAACAATAAGGATAATGAAATGTCATGGAATATTTTACATATGTTTATGTATTTTAAGGATCAATATATTTGTACTTGTTTTTAGATCAAAAACATTCCTATGTTTAGTTCTTTCTAACAATTAAGGTATTGCTTTAAGTATCGATGCAATTTTCAACAGCAAATGTGGTAACGTTTAATATATATATATACACATATATATATATAGTTATACAAATTTATGTACAACACCAATGTGATTTATTTTACAGTATTATTAAAAGAATTAGTAACTCACCAAACTCTTTCAACGTGTAGACATTCTCAATTAAATTGTTCTCTCCTCAACATTTTACCGTTTCATAGTGAATATATATTACCTAAAGGAATAAGAGTTTGGATACAATTGCTTTAAAGGCAGTGAGAAGTTTTATGGCCAAAAGAAATTAAAAAGGCAAGATGAAAGTAATAGGAGCAACATAGAATTGAGTTTGGATCTGGTTAACCATCTGGACAGAAGCCCACAACAACCTTTGTGGTATCGTCGAGGGAGAAGTGTAGCACGAATATTCTTATCTATTTGACGGAACAGAGCTTACAGAGAGATATAGATACTGTTATGTAAGATTGTTGATTGCATGACCAGTCGCTTGAGCGTTGGGGAAGCATGACCATATCAAGATGAGAGCCAACTTATCAATATGGACCATTCCAAAAAAGTTCAGCTAGGTTGCCCAAGCCAATGCGGAATCTGTTCACAGTATTCGCAATGAAGAAATAAATGATCCCTAATCTCAGGATCGATACTACAGAGGCAACAACAATCTTCAACATTCATTCCAAACAAATTTAGACCAGGAACAATTGGAGCTGAAGGTCTTAAAAGCTCACAGGCAAACTGATTTTGCTTTCTTCCATTGCTCACACTGAACCTTCACTCTTCTAATCTCAGCTTCCATGACGTCCATGCACGTTTGCTGTTTTCACTATTTTCTCCGTTTCACTCTTTCAACTCTGCATCTCCATTTCCTTCTCCATTAAATTCCCTTTCACCTCCATTAAATCCGAATCAAGCTTCGCGAAGTCATCTTCTTTATTCTTATCAATTAACAGTTTGCACAAACCTTCAATTTCAGATCTGGTTATCTTCAATTCTTCTGCTAACTTGGAATCTCTCTGTGAATATCTTGGTTTAACCTCATATGTTTGTTAGTAAGAGCTTCTTATGCAATGTGCTATGTATAATAGTTTCTTCTGTTTCTTATTTCTTCCACAAAATTAAACTAACATCTACAAACTCAATAAACACATTGATTCTGTTATTAAGTAAAATATTGATTGTTATTCAGTATATAGAATGAAGAATATATCAAATAATATAATCATTGAATAGCTAATTGTAAACGATAACAGAGAACTAAGTAACTACATCGATTATACTAATTTGGTTCAATATAATCACACCAAAATTTGGTTTTACTGCATTTGTAGTTTACTAGTGATAATTATTTTGCTCTCTCAACCTCTCCAGCAGGTTTCTTACCAATGGCACAATTGAGAAATTACCAAAAGATGCATTGAAAGAACAATAAACCTATACTGAATTTAAAAGTTCATTATTTTACGGAAAGATTTAGATCTACGTTGAGTATGCCTTTAGCAATGAATTAAGGGATCTAACCTTTGAGCACTCATACGAAGGCTCTTTTATCAAGCTATCATTTATCTCTTGTGGAAGTAGAGGAAAACATGACTTCACTCATCAATCTGTCGGCAACGTGATTGAATACACGTTTGGATGAACTGGGATGAAACAAAGATTGGGTGATATTTCAACAGAAACTCTAATGGTCTGTCTCTCCGTAAACAACGCCTAATACAACTATAACAAAATCGTTAAAAGCAGCAGAAGAAGTAAATAAATATCAATCGTTGTGAGTAAGGAGCAACATCACCGGAATGAGCTTTTGTGTCTAAGTCACAGAGGTACTTAGATCGCTGCAACATTGAGATGATGAGCATAAAACGATATCCAGATAGAAATATAACACACACTTAGATACATGCTGACGAATTATTTTTTTCAAACAATTTATGGAATACACTAATTAGACAACGAAACACAAAACAAAGCAAATCAAGAAACAAAACGGAAATCAAACATAAGAACTGGGATATAGAATTATGAAAGTAAACGGTTTTAGATTCAAGATTTTCAGTATTATAAACGATTTAAGGTTTTGAATAGAATTAGAAGTATTATTTATAAGCAATAGAATTAGGAAATAAAAATATTTGTTTTATTATTCATTAATAAACAATTAATTCATAATTCTCTTATATACTAAACTCATTATTTTGAATAATTTATATTATTTTATTGCTTATTTGGGCGATGATTTTTACTTTTATTTTTTTTGGCATATATTAATTTTATACTAAATCTCATTGAGAAAACGAAAGAGTCATGAGAAATAATTACACTTGCAATAATTAAGTAAATATTTTTAGTAAAAATCTATACTATATAAATAGGGATTCAGAAATATTATGCGACCAATTTTCTTTATTTTAAATACCTAATTTTAAAAAAATATTAAATAATGTTTTAATTAATTAATAGGAAAATATGAAGTTATGAAAATGAAAAAGGTTTTTAATTATTCATTAATAAGTAATTAAGTCATAATTTCTTTATATACGAAACTCATAATTTTGAGTAACTTTTCTTACTTTGTTGCTTATTTTGGTGATTATTTTCTTTTTAAGTTTTTGGCAAAAAATCAAATTTTCCTCTTTTAGTTTTTGACATAAACCAATTTTTTTTTTTTAGGTTTTGGTAAATTATCGTCATAATTTATGTAAATACTAACGTGGACCAATAATATCGAGTTTTTTTAAATCTGATGTGGACGCCTTTAGAAGCTTATAACTTTAACTTTTATATAGTATAGATTCATATTTCTTACATCAGATGTATATATAGGTTCCAATAGTTTTTAATCTTGATAAGCTATATATTAATTTGTCCTGATTTTGTTCATATAGAATATCTTACTCCAATTAATGATAAATAAAAATAAATAAAAGTTATCTTTGTTGGTGACTTAAATGTATCAACTTGTGTTGCGTAGGGTTCTAATTATATACGTACCCACCTTTTTTTTTCTTTTAATTACATACGCACCCACTTAAAAGCAATTTTAATTTAACAAAGCTAATTACGTTAAAATGAGTCAAAAGTTTATCTGAGTCTTCATTACATCGGATCTTCGAGTTGTTCTCAAGCTTTCTTAAAACATGAAGTTACAAAACTACTTACATGCTTCAAAACTATATATTAATATTTTACAAATTTATTTTACTCTCTATAACTTTACCTTATGGAATTATATCTCAAAAAGTTGAGATGATAGAATTTGAACTTAGTTTTGCGTTTAGTCAAATAAGAGATAATTGTTTTTTATAAATATATTATTTGAGCATGTTAGAGTAGGAAAGCACCTTAAACTATTTAATCAAACAAAGTTTTAACTTGTATAAGTTAAGTAATCGAATATGACTCAAATTAAAATTCATTTGCCTCTAGTTTTTTTCTTTCATTTTTTACTCTAATTTTATGCCACCTTAAGACAGCCTATTTAAATATTACACGTACGTACTATATGCACCTAGCTAGCCATGGTATATATTGAGAAAAGTATTTAATCGACAAGTACTATGTACTTGACTACCTGTAAATAAACTATTTCCCACTCTCGCAGAATATGATTAAAGCATGATTTCATGGTGACGCAATTTGTTTCCATTTACAAACATGAATATAAAAATATAACATTATGATTTAATTTTCACTTTACACGAAGAAGGCTACATTTCTCGAAGGAGTCAATTTCTAGGGTTTGGAGATCCCCCTGTCTCTCCAAGGAATGATTACAATTTCCAAGAAATTCTAAATCTATAAACATGGTTATATATAAAAATAAAATTCCACAGTCGCACTTTTCCCTTTTTATAAATATATAACTCTGAAACTAAAATAGTTAAAAATTTATTTATTTTTGAACTATTTTTTTATAATTAAGCCGAACAAACTAAAACATGGATCAATTATATTTTTATAGCTATATTTCTTAGCATATGTTTATCCCATACTAATTTTTACGAATAGTACTGAAATAGAATACGATAAACATATCGGTAGAATATGTATTAGTGACGATATGTTAATTATGTTACTATTTTCTGGTATATTTATGTCTTTCTCCCTTAATCTCACGCATGTACCTAAAGTAGGTTAGAATCTCTTATCCTTTAAGAATTTGCTATTGAAATTACTAGATTTTTTTTTACATAAGTATGTCCTTTAAAAGCCCAATAGGCCAAAAAAAAAAACGTAAATTGGAAACCAATAGAAACGACAATGTACGTGAACTAGGTCAACAATAATTTTCAAACAAAAAAACTAGGTCAATAACCTAATTAGATTTGTTTGGAGTCTATACCAACCGATTATCTCCTCATTGTATCAGAAACCAAAGAGAATTATTCGCACAAAGAGAAGAGTTAGGAGAACTTGAAGATATTTTCAAGAAGTATCAAATGATGACTCCAGGGAATGAAATTTATGCCTTCAAACCATTGAACGACAATTGCAATGCTGATTAATCTTTTCTGTAACTTGATGCTCTGTTTGGAACTAAACAGGTGCAACGTAACTCAAAGAAACTTGGATTTTGTATGAGCCATAAGAGAATTTCGAGCTTTATATTTCATAATATTTATTAAAATCAGGTCATATTCTAAATGCATTTTCAGTTAAATATAAGTATATATTTTTGTTATTCTGTTGAATTGCTCACGTTCAAACTTGTTAAATTTGCTAATTAACATGTAGATTAATTTTACTTACACCTACTTCTAAATTTCTAACTGAAAGCAGAAATGCATGTTTTGGAATGTAAAAGTTAATGTCAAAAGTATTAATAATAGAAAAGAGAGAGAGAGAGACAGAGGCTTAGAGAGAATTAAGCTCTTGAGATGAAACAATATCAAATAAGCGTATAATATGGGAGAAAAAGGTTTTAACTTTTAAGGCCAAGGGGAATGATGAAGAATGAAGCATGCTTTGTCCGTACCGTCCAAAATCATTGTCGGAGACGATGTGTCGTTTCTTCTGAAATGATATATTCTCTTCCTTATTTTTAAGTTTTATGTTTATCATATTTTATGTACCTTTCGATAGCATATGCCTACAAACACCAACCACCAAATTCCTCTTTCTTGTCTTCCTTATTAAGTTCTTCCTCCTCAGTCCCATTTTATTAACTGAATTTTATATTAGTTGTTTTCTTTTTACATCTTTTAAACAACCAACTATATTATTTATAATTGTTGCTTAACAACACTTGATTCGACTGGGTTTTCAGGCATGTCCGAATTTGTAATCTCTCCGATCCTAAATAGGTGTATTAACGATTTTGTTTAGTATTTATTTGATTATCTATAACTAGGTAAAGACCCAGAATACTAAATATTAAATAAAAAATATAGTGATTAATTTGGTGCTTGTTTAAAAGATTTAGACATGTCCGAATGGCCAGTATACAAATTAGATATTTTCAAAATATTATAAAGTTATTGGTTACATATTATTAGAGAGCCACAAACTAAGCTCAATAGAATGTTAAGAAGCCTAATACTAGTCCATGTGTTTAGGGTTTCATAACAAGTTAAGATTAGTATAAATATGCATCATATGAGAACATTCAATGTAGCCTAAAGAGTTGCCACTTTGTAACTCTTCTTCAACCCTTTTATAATATTAAATCCAAAATCATTGTGTTCTTGGTGACAAATTAAGTTTCAGTTTCCATTAGTTTCTTGTACTAAATAAAGCTTTAATAAGCTATTTCATTTCAATCTCATTTTCTATATTATTTCTATCTATCTTGAATCTATCTTGTTAGAAATCTCTTACACATATTAGTATAATTTAATTTTTTGGACATGTGTGAGACTGAAAAGAATATACAAAACAATTTGTGGCCATCGGCAAGGATCAAAAGAGGTTTTTTGGACAGTAACTATATAATTTCCATACTCAACGATATTTGGAGTAGAATCCATCCTTTTGGTTCTTATTAAATCCAATTTGAGGGGTTTTTCGAAGTCTGAAAAATGAAATCGGGTCAGATTTAATTAGGAAAATGAGCTGAGTTGATATAGAATCGGTATCTCCGGAGCTCGACTGATATGTCATAGTTTTTACCGGTTTTTAAGCCATGATATATGTATATAATCAAGTTTTTTATATGTCTTTCCATTCCTTATCAAGTCTTTTACAGGTTTACACATGTTTGGGGATCACTTGAAAGTTTTGGAGCATTCATGGAGCATTGCAGCTGTGGAGTCGAAGTTGGTATTATTTTGTGTCGAGCGACGCAACTCCTGGTGTCGGTCGACACACCCAATTTTCTGAAGCCCACGAAGAATTAATTATTTAGAGATTTGCAACTTTTGTCCAGAAATTTATTTTATTTACAAAAGAGACCCATCTCGTGTTTAGACATATAATTAGGGTTTTTAGACTTGGTTTGGATCGATCTTACTTTTTACGAAGAGTTTTCAGAGTTAGAGAGCTTAGGGCTGATCTTGCTACTTTGTTCTACTTTGAGAGAAGATTTCGAACTCATGTTTCTATTTCTCTTTTATTATTTATATGATATCTATTTTCATCATCATGTATTTAATTTCAATTGATATATGTGAGTAGATTAACTGTTAGATTTAGGGATTCTCATTAGAGATTTCATAGAATGAATTACTGATTGATTGGTTAAGATTCAAATTTGATAGTTCTTCACCTATGATGTTCTTAAAGCTAGTTTTGGATTGATCACCTAGAATCTAGATCATAGGTTGTTAAATTGGTGCGACATCGTGATTTATAATCTGATTAAACCTAAAGTGAGCAAATTAGATAATTGCAAAGAGATTTGGATTAGACAATTTGTGAACATTTAGAACCTGTGCTTAATGCTTGTTTAAGATTTAAGATTCGCAAAAAAATTTGGTTTATTAGGTTTTAAACAGAGTTAATTCTCGCGTCGAAAGTTGTTAATTTTACCTTCGTGATTTGAGTTATAGAACTTGTTCTTAATTCGATTCTACCAATTAATTGATATTCATTATTTGATTTTCTGAGAAATTTCCTAGACCTGATGCTTTCCCCAATTTGATAAACAACCGATTTTAATTACTTCACATTGCTATTTATTTTAATTCATATTTTGGGTAGCTGACTTCGAAACGAAATAATCTATCGTGAAGCCGAGAGTTCTTGTAGATTCGATCCCTAAGTACTACTGTGATCTCTTAATTTGAGAGAGTAGCTCTAAGAGATAATTTGAGCATATCATCGACCGAGGTCTAGTTGTTATGTGTAAACTAGTTTTCTATATTTAGGCATTGGTACTAATTATTATGTGGCCTTTGTAAAATTTTTGTCTTTTCGCATCGATGGACCAGTCAGTCTAAATAGGTGGACTAGATCGGTCTGGCCTTGACTGATAAGCAATCTAATGATGTTTCAACACCGATTTGTTTATATGTTGGACTGATTGCTCTAGTATCTACAATGTATCTTATGTACTATAAGTTTATACTCTCTAAATCAAAACTATGTGATATTCTTCGCACTCTATATGTTTGAAACTTTGGTTTTTTTGATGAAAGAATTTTCATTTTTTTTATGATATGTTCTGACTTATAGCTAGCCATTGGCACTAATTATTATGTGGCCTTTGTAAAAATTTTGTCTTTTCGCATTGATGGACCAGTCAGTCTAAATAGGTGGACTAGATCGGTCCGGCCTTGACTGATAAGCAATCTAATGATGTTTCAACACCGATTTGTTTATATGTTGGACTGATTGCTCTAGTCTCTACAATGTATCTTATGTACTAAAAGTTTATACTCTCTAAATCAAAACAATGTGATATTCTTCGCATTCTATATGTTTGAAACTTTGGTTTTTTTGATGAAAAATTTTCATTTTTTTTATGATATGTTCCGACTTATAGCTAGCCATTGGTACTAATTATTATGTGGCCTTTGTAAAATTTTTGTCTTTTCGCATCGATGGACCAGTCAGTCTAAATAGGTGGACTAGATCGGTCCAGCCTTGACTGATAAGCAATCTAATGATGTTTCAACACCGATTTGTTTATATGTTGGACTGATTGCTCTAGTCTCTACAATGTATCTTATGTACTAAAAGTTTATACTCTCTAAATCAAAACAATGTGATATTCTTCGCACTCTATATGTTTGAAACTTTGGTTTTTTTGATGAAAGAATTTTCATTTTTTTATGATATGTTCCGACTTATAGCTAGCCACAAACGATCGATCAATATGCAAGCTTATAACAAGCTGAATGATCGAAGATACGTATGAGAAATTATGTTGAAAAAAGTTGTAGAAACCAATGGAACCCTCTATGGACTCTGGTCCATGATGAACGCTTAATACCACGAAGACAACGAGTCCCCAGGCCTAAAATTTATATGAAGGTTCTCGTATCAATCACGTCGGTCGAAATTCGATCGCAGGACCAACCGAATGAACTACTATTCATAACTCAATTATTGAACTAAACTATTAGTTTTGTTTCAAAATGAGTATGAAAATATTAAATTTTAAATGCACAATAAACCAAAAAACATATAACTAAGTATATTTTTCTTTAACAAAACAACCCAAGGTCATGTTTGTATCTTCATCCAGATGCAATATATGGATGTGGATGCCCAAATGTTGTTTATTTGGTATATTTAAATTTGTATATGGATGCTGAGATGAGATGCAAATCTAATATATCTAGATATTTGAGATGCTAAAAATGAGAGTCTAGATGCTGCATCTTCATCTCAAAATTCTAAAATCTAAAATGCCATGAAATTCTCACAAAAGCAAAACTATTTTCATTAAACAATATTTCATCATTTACCTTGATCATTTTTATTAAAAATATTTTAACTCTAATAAAATATATAGAAGACAAAAATCCTATTTTTTATCAAAATCGAAAAAAATTTCCTGCCTAAAACGTGATCACATATTTTTCAGCTAAAAACGTGAAATCGAGTTCTTCCGCTATAAACATGGAAACATGTTTTCTCAACAGCTTTATCAAGTGAACCAAAGCATGATGAAGCCCAAGCCCATCCAACTCAAACCGTCAACAATTAAGACTGAGCAACGGTCAAAAGAGACAGCTTGCACAACAGACAAAAACAGATCATATGCATATGATCCGTTGAAGTTTTACCAATATCCCCTCGTGGGTTTAACTGAGTATTGTGCAAAGAAAGGAACAAAGATTTCCATGACCCTTTCTATGCTCTATAAAGACTATAATTTGTGTTTGTGGCCTTGTAATCATATATACATTTGCCACCTAGAGATACATGTTATGTTGCAAGTAGCGGATTGACTGCGCTCGTGTACAGACCTGATGCCTATTCGTGGGATGCTGTAAGATTGAAACCAATGTGCTCCGTCCCTTTTGTTCTAGTGGTTCATGGCACTAACGTTTCTCTTTTGTCTTGTGCAGATTTACAAATTAAATAGATACAAAGGTGCCAGTGACTATATATGTGAGTTGGCATGCAGATGATGAAAAGATTTATGGTACAAGTACTGAAATTGCTTCAGTCTCGTTTGAATGTGAACGTGAGTTTGTGTTGAAGAAAAAGAAAAATGAATGAAGAGTCTTCCCTTGATTCATGACATTAACTGAGTGTTTTCCTGCAGCGAAAACAGCAAAGAAGAGGTTAAAGAGAAGCAGCAAAGAGGATCAACAAAGTTTGACACTGAAGCATGGATCGTTGCTGGTGATGCAAAGGCAGAAGGCACTCGTGTATCAACCTCACCTTCATGCTTTTTTTTTTAAACTGAGCAATATCATAGACAAGGTGAGCTTGTTGCTCTCCATGCATTTACATTTACTAGCTAGGCTTCTCATCTTAATTCTTGGACTTGAGATATAAACACTGATTGGCGTAGAAATTTGAATATACAGGAAGATTGATAAGGAAGAGTGGCAGAGTTTTGTGTTGCGCTATAGCTAGCTCTATGTTTAACAACATGACGCTTCAACATCTAAAAGTGAAAATAATTAAGTATCAAATTACATGTATATTAAAAAAAAAAAAAAAGAGATGTATAGTGTTTTTTTTTGTTTAAATATTACCATCTAAATTTAATTCGATGGTTGACAACAACAAATTGCTCCTCAAATATTACAATACCAAGGACGTCCACATTAGATTCTGGGAAAACATAACTCAAATCAAAATACAAATAATTGTCGGGGAAAATGCATATATATATATATATAGCGAGAGAGAAGGTTCTGAGATTTGAACAGCTAGTTGGTTCTGGTGTTTGTTTGTTTTTGTTTTTTTATTTTTTTGTTCATCATCCATGCATGTGTTTATGTGACCAGAATCCCCTTTGATTAAATTTTATATTCTGCATGATTGATGCCAATTAAACGGGATATGCCTTAGATATCTTTAATTATATATTATATATGTCTGATGTTTTTATTTCATTTTTGCAATCTTTTACGTCTACAGTATTTTTAAAGCAAAACACAATTATCAAGATCCACGAATTGAGCATGAAAACACATAAGCCATGGTCCATATATATCAGACTTTTAATATATATCATTCTAACTGCTTCATATATACTACTATTATATATTCTTCAAATTTAGAACTAAATATTGCATGAGTTACTTATATTAGGATTTAAGAATTATTTTTCTTTCACAAGATATCCTAGCATTTGCGGGTTTTATTTTAGATTACTTATTTTTTAAAATGAAAAATTCTTATAGCTTAAAGTAAATATACAAGTACTGCATGTATCACTCAAACTATATGGATTGAAAATAAATTATATATACCACTTGTTTGTTTTACGTACAAAATAAGCGTACATTTTCATTGCTTATTAATATTATGCTATTGAAAACAAAAATCTAATACTTAAAGATCAAAATTCAGAAAGATAACATAAATTTTAAGAACAATAGAACTAAATATTTTAATAAAATAATAAATAAAAAGGAATTCTAGGTTTGATTGGTGTCGAGGTAAGTAGCAGGATCAAGGGATTTGATTCGAGAAAATTAATTATATATATAATCCTTAACGAGTAATTTGAGTAATATTAAATCATTTACGAGTAATTTGAGTAATATTAAATCATTTACGAGTAAAGATAGAGAAAGCATACTAGGGGAATAATGTAGTAGGGGAATGCATGTGCACGCAATCTACTGTAGATATTATTTCATATTAATATTCGTTTAATTATTTTTTTATCAATACTCTCTCCACTATGCTCTGTCTTTTTTGGTCTTATGCTCTCTTAATTACTCATCAAATCACTTATAATCTCAACATAATCCCCTGTTTTTGATACACTTCTCTGTCTCTAATTTATTTCAATAATGTTGTTCATAATTATTTGTTTCTTTTTGATAACATCATAACTATTTTGTATTGTGTATATATATATATATGATATATGTATACATGTATAATTAAGCATGTATATCAACGTATAAATATACGTATTCTTGTAACTTTAAGTTGGAAAACCACATATGTTTTTCGAGAATTCTATACTGTTTACATAACAATACTAATATCTATTAACAAATAGAAACAAAAAATACTAATAACTAATTTGTTTTTTTTTTTGACGTCAACTAATTTGTGTTTAGCGTCATATCATAAAACGAAGTGAATGAAACTGCTAATCAAATTTGGGTTATCAAAGTGATAGACCTATATATTGCGGTTACACACAAAAAGAAATATTCATCGTCAGCATATCAGCTAACACGTGTTCTGCAGTTATTGGTTTAGCCAAAAGTGACACCTCGTTGCAACATTTCTTATACTCGTCCGTTTTAAAAAGTTTGATCTTAAAAATATTTTACACAAATTAAAAAAATAATCATTATTTTTTAAAAAATATATTATTTTCTCTCACCAAAAATTATTTTAATAATTATAAACTAATAGTAATATAGTAAATATAACTATTTTCAATCATTAAATAAAGAAAAAGATTAAAAAATTAATCTTTGTGAAATAAAATAAAATAGATAAAACATCAAATTTTCTGAAACTGATGGAATATATATTTTCTCTTTAGAGCTCATTAAGGCTAGGACATGTTCAAAGAATCACATGATTCACGACATAAGTTTGTAAACATTATTTGGATTAAAAATGATATAGCTACATACACAATATTATATTCGTTTGATCGTCGTTGAACGTAGCTTTGATAGGTCAATTAAAAAACCTAGAGGTTAGAATTTACACAGTCGTGCTTATAAAATAATCACAAAACTTGAGGAACTTTTGTTAGGAATTTCATATTGAACATATGAATTTTAGATCTGATGTATGTTAAATTTCATGGTTTTCAAAGTCAAAACCAATTTCTAATAAATATTATTGATTTATATTCTTTATTCTATATATGTTACTCAACAACGTCTTATCTCATCCTACTACAAGCTAGTCTACAATGTGGGATATTCTTAACTTTCTGTATACAAAAAGAAAATCTGATATTGGATTTATGTCTTGACCAATCTATAAAATTAATCGCTTTTAATTAAATTTTTGGTTATGAACAATTTTTTTTACTTACATATAAAATTAATCGCTTTTACTTAAATTTGTGGTTATGAACAATTAATTTTTTTTTACTTACGATCAAGATTTATAGTCTAGTAATGTATGCTAGTATTATTATTGTGTTAATTGTAACCATATACATTTAAACTCGTATATTACATGTTATATCAAAAAGAAAAATATTAGATATACATAACAAACATATGTGCTTAACCAACTAAAATAATGTTTTTCTTGTAATATAACATCATACAAAATATTGAACGTTTTGTCTATTCGATATAGGTAAGTATTCCATGCTCAGAAGTCAGAAGGGCATGCATATCCAATAGAGCAAACTATCGATCATTCTTATTTTCAGCAAATATTAGGATTTCTTTTGTAAGAAATGAAATGTTCAGATGTTAGAAAATAATTGTCAAATGTTTAATTATCACGTACAGAATCTCAAGATTTGATCAGAGGTTTAGGATTTCATACGATATTATTAAATTGCAAGGATACAATAAAGAAAAAATGGGTAAAAAAACTCTCACCTTTTCCAAAAACATTAAAAAAACCTTCATTTTTTTGTAGATTTTTAAATCCTCACTTTTTAACAAATGGTAAAATAAATCCTAGCTATTACAAAAAATATGTACATCATTATATTAAATTAGAAATAAATAAATAAAATTTGGGTTATTAAATATTTTTCTAAATTTGAGTTTGTGATTTATTTTTCTCAAAATTATGTTTTTAACAAAAATATTATTATAGATTAACATATTCTGTGTTTTGATTTGAATTTGTTCGAATTTTTCTTTTTGAATAACTAACTAAAAGTAGTTAATATTAGTCACTTTTTAAAATATTTAAGTTATATTTTAAATATATCTTATTTTATGTATTTAAATTAAAAATAGTTTGGTGTAGAAGTTTATGTACTTTTATAATAATAAAAATGATTTTGATTGTTTTCATGTTAATAATTTTGTGTGACGAAACCAAATAAATATTTATTAATATAAATTCATATTCGGTTCAATATTTATTAATATATTTATATGATTTTATTTTTTTATATTTGTCTTTTTTTTTAAATTTAATAGGTAAGATTTTCTCTGAATCTATGTCGTTTGCTTGGTTCTTAAAATTTACAAATAGCAAATATAATAAATATTTTTAATTTTTATTTGTTTTCAAACTTTTAAACTTTTCTTGATTTTTATTTGCTTTTTATTTTTTTATTTTTCAACTGTGAATAGATATGTACATAATATATTTTATTATTTCTTTTGCTGGTCATGGTCTTTTTCTTAAACATGAATTATTCCTCTTAACACTTATCACTCTCTTTTTATTTGTAAATGATCATTCTGATAATTGTCTGTTCATACTTCTTGTAATTTTTAATTGTTTTAAAATAATTGTCATTTAGTTTTTCTTTTGTATTTTTTCAAATCAAAATATTCATGTACATAAAATATGTTAATATTGCTTTTGATGGTGTTAATATTTTCTTACGCTATCATTTACTCTCTAACATTTTTGGATTTTTTATTTTTTTCCTAATTGATTTAGTACATTACTATTTTTTCTAACTTTGATTTAACATATGGACCATTTTAACATATACAACAGTTTTCATAATTTTAATTTATTTACGACAATGGTTTTATAATTTGAAAAAAAAAACACAGATTTATGATTATCCGCTAAAAAAAAGTTCATGCATACAAGTTTTACGCAAATAAATAACCTAATAATGTTGATGGTTTATGTTAATAGAATAATTAAATTCTTATGAAATGAAATTTATTGAGTATGAATTTTATGAATTTGACTATATTATCAAAATAAATTTTGTCGAGTATTATCAAATATGAATTTTATGTTAATAAATGTTTATTTGGTTTAGTCACATAAACTTATTAACATGAAAACAAACAGAAACATTATATTCTTATGAAAGTACATAAATTTCCACACCAAAATATTTTTAATTTAAATACATAAAATTAAGATATATTTAAAATAGAAATTTAAAATATTTCAAAAAGTGACATTATTAATTACTTTTAGCTAGTTATTCAAAAAAAAAGTTCGAACAAATTCAAATCAAAACACGGAATGTGTAATCTATAATACTATTTTAGTTAGAAAACTCAATTTTGGGGAAAAAATCACAAACTCAAATTTCTCAAAATAAATCCTAAATCAAAATTTATTTATTTATTTATATTTTAATATAATGATGTACTTATTGTTTTGATAATACTTAGGGTTTATTTCACTATTTATTAAAATATGAGGGTTTAAAAACCCAAAAAAAAGATGAGGATTTTTTATTGTTTTTGAAAAATGTCAGGTTTTTTTACCTATCTTTCCAATAATAAAAGCTTTGCTTGTAAATTATTATTACTTTTTTAATTAATTAATTGGAAGGATGAGCTTCAGAAAAATTATGATTTTTAAATGGTAATTGGACTTGTTCACATGTCTTGGGGTGACACTGAAAATAAGAGCTTATGAAGAAAAAAAAAACAAATTGTAAGAAACAGTCGAATCATGCGTGAAACCATCCTCATTACACACCCCATTAACAGTGTCTTTAATTCATTTTGTTTATTAAATATTAAATTAAATTAAATTAGAACCAATCAATATATATGACACATATTGAAGAGTGTTTTCAATAAGAGTCTGTGTCTTCCTAAAAACATTTTTATTTCTCTTCCCTAATGAATGTCTTTAAATTAATATTAAACAATTAAAGAGACACCCCATTTTATAACTAATGGAGGAGCTCTTGGAGTTAGGACATCTCCCACCCATTTTTCACAAGAAAACAAAAAAAGTGATATTAGTTACATTTAAGGAATTTTATGTTATACAGTATTTTATAGTTTAATTACTTTCCGTTTCTTAATAAGTCATTTTGAGAAATGTTTATAAATGCTGTCATATTGCTAGCAGTTAATTTCTGGATATAAGATCTACTATTACATGAGTCATGAAATCGCAACAATTTGGTGACCAAAAAACAGTAAAACACGAATAATATTATCAATAATTAACTTACAAATTTTAACAAATTAATAATAATAATAATAATTAACTTACAAATACTTCTGAACCCCAGAAGGCCAGAACGATTGAAACTGTTATTTCAGTGAAACATATATTATTTAGCTATTTTCTCGAGAACAGGGAGATATATATTATATGAAAATAATATAATAAACCTAAGCTGTTCGTTACGTGGGTCAATATGAAAATAGTATAATAATAAATCCGATTATGTATATAATTAATTTGAGTTTCTCGACCGAAGCATGAATAATTAGATCGAATCAACATCGAAGTCTTTTGTGTTGGAAGTCATCCAAAAGCGGGAAATAATTAAGAAAATTAAGCTAATCATTAATGTTATTTTATTCCACAATCATTGTAATTAATAAAATTGCAAATTAATTTAATAAAAATAAAAATAAAAAATCGTTGTAAAATCACATTAAGGGCATAAAATCTATGTAATGTAAGGGGTGTATTGGACTGAGTATTTTGAGAGATTTTAGTTTTAGTGACAAATCACGTGTTATTGAAACATGAATTTTAAAATATCTTTTAAATTCTAGTGTTATTGGATTAATAATTTTAAATTATACTCTCAAATCTACTGTTATTGAAAACATGATTAGAATTTGATTTAAAAGTTTCAGGTGAGATTTGAGAAGATTTCTTAGTAAAAAGTACAAAGACCAAAATCTCATAGTTTTAGGTGAGATTTCAGAGAATTTAATAACATAATTTCTAATTCACCAAAATTTCACCAAATCACCTCAAAATTCATTAAAACTCAAATCTCTCTAAATATTCAATTCACTACACCCCTGTCATGTATTTGTGTGCGTGGGGTATCTATTGAAATCTGGACACAATCTGATCCAGCGATGCAGTAGTTATACTAAATTTAAAAATAAAATAAAATGTAATCTCCTAAAGCTTATAAAAATGAGATCACTAATCCACCATGAAAGAGATCTCTCTAATTTCTTAGCTCAAAGCCAACCAAAATTATAAAAATCATTTTTCCTCTCTCTCTCTCGCTCTCTAGAGAAGACTTTTTCTCTCTCTCGTTCTTGATTTTCCGGTGTACCTGGAAACACACAAGATCCGAAGTGATAGTTAAAGCCGATCAAATAAACATGGCAAGTAGTTTCTTTGGTAGACCAAACATGGGAGGATCTTCGCCGTCTTCATCTTCTCCGACATCTTCCTCTTCTTCTCCGGTGACGAGAAGAGGGAAGAAGAATGGCTCCGATAAGCCGAAGCAACCACAAAGAGGTCTCGGAGTTGCACAATTGGAGAAGATTAGATTACACGGCGAAATGAGTTGCAATAGCTTCAACAGTTATAACCCTTCTTTATATCCTCAGGTAACATATACAAAGACACTTTTTATAGTCGAGAGATCTTAATTCTTAACATACACATATTATACCTATGTGTGTACGTGTATATAATCTGGTCGGCGTTCGTAGGTTTTCCTTTTGTCGGGATCATCGGATCTCTTGAAATAATCCGACCAACTTTTTAATTCATAAAAAAAAAAAAAACTTTTTAATTCATTGTCCCGTGAACTTTAGATTATTTGATATGGTTGATTTTATGAAATTAATAGGGATTTTTTCTTTTCTTGTCGTATGTATTGATTAAGGATTTTACTCTTAAGTATAATTTAGATTAAGATAAGATTACAAAAACCTATTATTTTTCTTGAGACAAAAAAAGTCATGTTCGATATCAGGTGAAAATTTTATTTAACAATTTACGATATAATCGACTACTCGATCGTACGTAAAATTAATCGCAATGAAATTATGAACTTGTTTTTTTTCTTCTTTGGATTCAATCAGAAAACAACTTATCTATTCATCTACTGTTAACACATATTGAAATTAGTCAGTTGAAATCTTGAATAGATTTCACATAAATGGTAGCCTATGTTGTTATTGATTTCACGAGGGCACTCTCTTCTCGAATTCATAAGATATAGACTTGAGAAATTTTAAAATTACGTAATGTGTATAGTTATCTATCTAATTCAACTAAAAAAAAAAATCTAATTCAACTATCTTCATGAGTATAAGTTTTATATTAAATAAACCGTCATATGTAAATGTGAATGTAGGAGGATGTGAGGGTGCAAGGAGGATATTCATCCTTACCATCATCATCACCATCATCAGCTCCTTATGGCTTCTATCCAAACATGATGGTATATATTTCCCTTTAATGCTGTGTCATGTTTTCGATATAGCTAGACAGTACACGATATTGTTCTTTTATAAGCAGGATCATTTATAGAAGTGTGTAAAGACGAATTCACTAATTAGATTTCCTAATCTAACTTGATTATATAGTTTTTATTACAAAATATATATCCCATCCTAATAGGGGAAAATTTCTCAAAGATTTTGTCGATTATGTTTCCATCTTTAACAAAGCCATTTCAAATAATCATGAAATAAAGACAAAAAAATCTAATTAAGTTGAACGAAAAATATCAACTATTAATGGTTTTGCTTTTTTTTATTTGGTTCTTCGCAGATCGGTGTACATAGAGATCATCAATACGAAAGAGCAACCATGAGGTACATCTAGAATCACTTTTATGTGTACTTGTATTTATGTTTTATATTTTGTTGTCTTAAAAATGACCTTTTTGTTTTGGTTCAAAACAGTTGGAATTCAAGCTACGGCGTCTTAGAGAGCCAACATTCTTTGGAACCAAACATCACCAGACATTTCTTACACGAGGTTCTTACTCTATATATACCTTCAAACATATACATATATATGCATCATGTCTTAATTAGTAAAAATGGTAGTGTCACATGATCATATATTTAGTTAAGAGGTTGCATGCTTAATAAATTACACGTTCATTCACATGATCATATATTAGTCTGTATATTTATATATATATATATATATATTTCGAAAGATGACCCAATCGATATTTCAGTGTAGTTATGTCTTGTTTAAATGTTGTTTTACTTGTTTAAAGTGTTATAAGTTTCTTAGCAAAACAAAAAAAGTGTTATAAGTCGATTTGTATCAAAGTGAATAATAATAATAAAAAAAACCTTATAATAGGATCCAAGTTCAACAAGACGGAGTAAATCGTTGGGATCGGGAAACCAAAACACAGGATCGAATGAGAGTCAAGAGCTAGATTTGGAGCTGAGATTGTCACTTTGATCTTTAATTTGTAATAGTTTGATCTTTATAAAATTGAAAAAGAAGTCGTGCATGCATTTCAATTTGGGGGTATCAATTTTCTTTTCTTCTAAAGGATTGATTGTACATTTTGAAGGAGATTAAAATTTAGATTATAAAAATATTGGGCTCATAGAATTTATGATTGTTATATAATGCATCATATAGGAAGCTCCCACGCCAATGTTGTGCCAACAAATGTAACACATCTCGATTGTTTTCGTTCGTGCTAATGCTATTCCATATATATATATCCGTCTCAAGGAAAAAATAGTCCGTTTTAACATAGTCGATTTGTATCAAAGTGGCTCTAATTAAAAATATTGTTTGGCTACTTATTCTAAAACACTTGCAAAATTTCTGACTAATTATATTTATCAATTATCATCACTTTCCTATCTCATGATTATCTTCTAATATATGATATTTCCTTCTTTAAGCCCACCCATTCAGCATGAAAACAATAGAAAAAGCAAAGATCGTTAATATAATAGATACTCCTTAACCTTGCTTACATCAAGCATAATTATTGTGAACAGCACAATGGAAATTTGAAGTTTTTTTTTTCGTATTTCTAGAGCGTAAATGACATCAGTGGGAAAACACAAAAAAAGAATGAACAATCAAGAAGTAGGTGGAACATCAAGAGGTCCAGATGTTTTCTTGTTGCAGCAACATGTTTTTTTTTTTTTGTACAGAGCCATCCAGAAAACCCTAAACTAAGGCAAAGTCCTTTGCAGTCAGGTTTAACAAAATGTCCACATACTCCAGGACACATTGGATCATATATTTCACCTCTTGCTTCTGAACCTGTACACAATTATATTCGTAGCCCAAAACTTACACTATCAGTTTTTTATATAAAAAACACATATTCGAATTCTCGATATAAAGAAATATTTTTTGTTTAAAGTCACCCCCAAACATATTATATATGAAAAAAAAAACTTATAATGTCATTCAAAAGATTTACCTGAAAATAGAAGGATGAGAACAAGAGCAATCACCATGAACAGATTCTTGTTTGCCATAGCGGTTGAAAGACTTCCAACCGCTATGGTTATTGATGACTCGGTCTTAGCCGTTTGCCAATAAGTATCTTCTTCCTTGATATGTCATTTAGGAGAATCTTCAGAATCGTTTATCATTTCATTGATTCCGAAGATGTGTTTTTGTTGATGTCCATGGACTAATTGTTATTTGCTTCCATGTTTTTAAAAATTTTTTGGAATGAGACCAAACTTTAGGATTTACTTATTGTAAATTTGTAACTCCTAACCATTTTCATTTTTAATGAAATATTTACATTCTTATCAATATATATATATATATATATATAGTATGTGCTTTTATTTTATTATTTTTTAACCATAGAAACCTGCTATTTGTATGTGTCTGTGAGCTCACATACGAATCATCGTATTGATTTTGATTTACAATTTTTAAAATCAGCCGTATCTTAATTTATTTGTTGCAGATATCATTTCTTGGAAGAACGTTAATATTATTTCTTTTTTTGGTCAACGAATATTTCTATTCTTTATGTGGGCTGATTCTGTCTTGTACATTTTCGATATGATTCCATTTCTTTCAAACAATTTCAAACGAGCGAAACGGGCTAATCTTTATGAAACTGTAAGATTGTTTTACGTTAATAACAGCTTAGAGAACATAGAAAACCGTATAATTTCAAGTAAGAAAACATTTAATAGCTGGTTTTTATAGATGAAGAATTATTTCATTTTCAATTGTTGTGTTTTAGAGTTTGTAGACATCTAATTAACTTTTCAAAAACATAATAACCTAAATAATATTCAAAACGGTAAAAAAGTGAAAACGGTCGAATGTCTAAAAAGTAAACACAGAGAAATAGTATACAAAATCAATCTCTCAACATTCACGATTGCAAAACCGGACCGAAAAGCTAACAAACCATAAACCGGTCAGTGTAAACCAATATAAATTTCCGGTACAGAAGCTAGATTCGGAATTTCTTGGAACTGTCTTCCTAATCGTAATCTAGTTTCTTATTGAGAATGCCAGTTTAAGACATTGTTGTCTCCTTAACGGTTAATAGGAGTGTTCATACGCTCAACGATCTTATTCACTGCATCACGGGACATCACAAGCGTATCGTGGAGCAAAATGCTGTAAACGTTTAGCCCCTGCAAAGCGTTACATAAACAAGATTTAAGATTATTGGCTAACCGGTTTATCGAGAAACCACAAAGGTTTTGATATGTGATTATGTAACTTACTATTGATGGAATTATGTTGACATAGTGGAGATTTTGGGTGGCTAGCTTCAGGTTTTCATCGATAGGACCACCTTCTACAACCAGGATTTTCTTTGTGTTCTCCATTTGATTGTAATAGTTGACAATATTCTTGGTTTTATGTGATGGCAATGCCAAATCATCGAACACAATGAGCTGCATAAATTTGCCAAAAACATAAAGCTCATCAGCAGATTCAATAACAAGGCACGGTTTTTTGGAAAATCATGAGCATAGGTTATGACTGAGAGAAGAGAAAGAAGCTGACCTTTCCTTCTGCGGCTCTAGCTGTCAATGCTATTTTCAGTCCAAGCCGTCGAACCTGCTTATTCATCTTTATGGCATGGCTTCTCGGTTTGGGTCCATGCATTACACAACCACTTCGAAACTAATGGTTCAATAAAGTTCAATTAGATATTTATAATCGGTGGCAAGAAACCATAGAATTCAAAAACCGATTTACCTGCGGACCACGCAGTGTACCATGTCTAGCTCGACCTGTACCCTTCTGATTCCACGGTTTTCTACCAGTTCCACTAACCTCACTTAATGTTTTGGTCGAATGAGTTCCCTAAATATCAACCAAATGTGTCACATACATTTACTGATTATTTGCTTATTTGACTAAACTAAGGCATTGTGAGATAACTAGTTAATTACCTGCTGGCGTTTCGCAAGCTGCCATTTCACAACATTGTGAATTATATCTTTCCTTATTGGAACATCAAAGACATCACCAGATAAAACCATTAAACCCTTTTCCTCGTTCTGAAAATTTGTAACCGGAATGACCAAGTCTTGATATTGTCCTATGGAAAGTATCAAATACCAAAACCAGTTAAAACTTTTCCAGAATTTTAAAATGAAAGAAGTAATATCATTGTTCAAAGATTTTATCGCGTCTCAAGCTCAATAAAAAAAAGAGATAACATAACAGACCCCAACACAAGTGAAACACTAATACTAAAATCTGCCTTAACCTTCATGTAATACACTAAAATAAGATCTGGCAAAACCCCAAACACAAAGTAACTAAATGTTTCTTCGTTCAGAAAATTTGTCACTGGAATGACCAAGTCTTGATAATCAGCTAAAAAACTTGTCCAGAAGTTTAAAAAGAGAGCAGCAATATTGAAAACATCACTGTTCAGAGATTTTATCACGTCTCAAGCTCAATCACAAAAAAAGCGAGAACATACAGAGCCAAACACGAGCAGAACATTCTAAAATCTGCCTTAACCTCCATGTAATAAGCTAAAATAAGGCCTGGCAAAACCATTACTCCTCCCAAAACGCAAAGTAGCTACATTTGTCTAACACCATTACTCACTCTCCATTTCCCTAATCGAACTCCAAAATTCCCAAGAAGGATACAAAAAAGCTCAGCAAAATATGAAAGATACCGAGATTGAAATTAACTTGGAACCAGCTTGTAGCAAAACATTCTAAAATATGCGTTAACCTTCATACAATAAGCTAAACAAGGCCTACAAAACTATTACACCTCCTGAACACAGTATAACTGCATTTTTCTAACACCATTAATCATTCTCCAAGATTCCCAAGAACGGTACAAAAATCTCAGCATCACAACACAGAAGATAACGAGATTCCAAGAATTAGCTTGTAGCCATACCTATGATTCGGTCAGGTGTAATCTGCGTCTTTTTTATAAGTAAATCAGAAGGAAATGTATCATGATTTGAGTCAGGAGTCAAAGTAGAGAGCTTTCGGTTGGAAAGTAAAGCCATTCCATACTGCAACCGATAAAGAAAGGTGAAATCGACATTTCAAAATAATGAGGAGGATGAAACAATCACTTATAAAAGACCAACCTTGAGATCACTAGTAAGAGAAGATAAACCATTTCCAGATGAATTAGCATACAAATCTGCTCGAAAGAGACGGAAGAATCAATAAGAGATGAAGAAATTACATTTGAAAAGAAGTGAGAATAAGATGAGAGAAGCTTACTGGATGAAGAGCAGCGTAAGGATCCAAAACTGCGAAAAATCCTTGCTGAGATTGAAGCAGCCATTAGAGCTCTGATTTCAATTCAAGGAAGGGAAAACAAACCTAAAGTGAGCAAAACCTAAACTAGAAATTTCGAAATTTTCAATGTAATCTAATCAAAAGGGTGCAAAATTTAGGCCCGGCCCACGATAGAGAAATTTAAGGGATATTTTTTAGGCCTAGTTTTAAAATTAATTTTCGTTGGGCTTCCTTTGTTAAAAAAAGTTATGATTGTGGGCTTTCTAACTCAACAAAAAATTAAATAAATATGTTGTTTGTAAAATCTTGGTTTTTAAAAAATAAAAACTAAAATTCAAAATTAAATTTGTTAACTAAACACTAATTTTTTTAAGTAAACACTAATTTTTTTCAAAGTAATAGGTAGAGAATAATAGTTTTTAATAATAATAATAATAATAATAATAATAATAGGATAAAAAGTAGAAAGTAGAGAATAATAGTTTTATAATAACAGACTAACTAAATAATAACTTTTGGGTGTTTTACAAAGTAAAAAGTAAAGAATAATAGTTTTCTAGCTACAGCAAAGTCATAAATCTAAATCCCTATGACCCATATCCCATGAAAGAATTATTATTTATTCAATTATTGAAATTAATTTCAAATTCTCTTCGTTCAAATTTAGAACATCTAACCTAAGAAAAAAATCTGATTTCAAAAGTAGATCCAATAGAGTTTCGACCAAACTAACATTGAGAAACTCGTAACATAGTCTCCTAAAAGAGCAGAAAAATACTCACCGACGTCATCAACATCACATGCAGTGATGATGTACGTTTGAGACTAATCAAAGTGACGCCAAATTGATGAAAGTTTTAGATTTATGGATTTTCGAGGTTAAATGAAAGTTTACTGATCATTACGAGACAGATAATATTTTATTTGGGTCATGAAATAAAAATATGTAAATGTAAAAAAACTCATAAGTCGATGGTTATAAAGAAGAGGCAACAGATGCTGAAATCAGTAAAGCAATTGGTGGATATCCTTCCAACGTTCAGATCCAAAGTTTCACTTTGGCCAAATTCAAGTTTAGAGATCTTGCAACCAAGTCTCTTGAATCTTTGACTAAAAGGTAAAAATAAAATTTGTCATTTTTTTATTGATAAAAGCATAAAACTATAAGGATACATAAAATTCTCTTTTTATTATATTGCAGTGGCAAAGACAAGTTTTCTGTAGAGTATGCACACAAGCACGATCTCGCTGAGCACTTTGCTGAATGTATCTACCTGAGCTTGCCTCCATATCAATCCAATTTCG